>OY986436.1:129185552-129353052 GCA_963920525.1 Dichetophora obliterata
TATATAATATAATATAATATAATATAATATAATATAATATAATATAATATAATATAATATAATATAATATAATATAATATAATATAATATAATATAATATAATATAATATAATATAATATAATATAATATAATATATAATATAATATAATATAATATAATATAATATAATATAATATAATATAATATAATATAATATAATATAATATAATATAATATAATATAATATAATATAATATAATATAATATAATATAATATAATATAATATAAAGACGATATAAGATTTTGTTCGATATAACATATATTTAGCAACTAACTTAAAATCACAAAATAATTCATTAATACATTTCAGAAAATTACTTAAAAAACTAATAAATTTCTTGCTGTATGAAGCATTAAACATCTTGAAAATTATTTAGGAGCTGCCACACATCTACATTTGCAGCCAGCATCATTTGCAGCCGTGAGTTCGTATAGCATGTCGTCGTGAATGTGTTTAATGCTTGAGTGTTCAGAACATACTGGGTATTTGGATTGTAAGGTATCATGAATCAATCTAAAAAGAGAAAATTTAATTAATACATACAAAATATTGTCTTTTGTAATAAATTCTTACTTGACACTTTTCTGTTTCATCAACTTCTAGTTCGAAATTAAAATGAAATGATTCCTCTTCGTCCTCTTCAGAATCTGAAATATCTTTATTTATAGCTGCACTTGACGTACTTGGCAGTTGATACTCAGGGATTTCAGGAATCTTTAGAAGAGAAATATCTTCTCTTGGAAACTGCAAACTTCTCTTTTTTAAAAGACGATTTTTCAGATATATACTTGATAATAATGGGTCAGAAGAATCCAGGGCCCTGTTAAAAACATCCATTATATTATGCTCCCTAGAATCCTTTCGTGCATGCTCCATGCGGTCCTTTTTATAAAATTTATTTCTCGCCTCAGAAGCATGTTCACCAGCACATCCGAGAGGTACGATTGACGCTTGCAATATTTGATAAGAATGTGCTAAAATTTTATGTAATGTCGCTGACATTGGGTACCATTCATAATTTTTAAAATATATATCTGCAGTCTCACTGCAAAATTTTTTTAAGTGGTCGTCACTTATTTCAAATTCAGAGTTAATTGTGATAAGAATTATATGTAAATGTTTTAAAAATTCGATATTAATGTTGGTTATAGAAGAAAATAGTTCCGGATTAGAAAATGCTTTTCGTGCCGTATTGCCGTCGTTCGTGGATCCACTCCCATTAGTTTTTGGCTTATGGACATGAAGGCCCATTTTTGCCAAAATTGTTCTTGAATTTCACTCTTTCTCTTTAGCATAAGAAGTTTGTCCTCAGCACTCCGAATTTGAGATTTTTTAATATTAAGTCTATATGAAAGATTAAGGACAAATTCAAAGCATCGAATCCAGGCGTGCAATGGGCTTATACCATATTTTAATGCATTCGATTTTGGCTGAAACAGCGATGAGCTTAAATCTTTTATCGTCAAAAATTGTTTCGGATTTCCACCGCATATTGGACACGACTGAGTACTCTTTGTTCCCGTTAGTACGTTCAACACTTTTCCATCAATTAAACTCATAATAAGCTCATACTTTACAGTGATCTTTCTACCGTTTACCATATAATATTCCAAAGGCTTAATATTTGATATTTGCACATCAAGATTTGCTTTTTCTTTCAATATATGCTCTTTAGTTTCCTTTATAAATTCAATTTTAAGTGGTCGGCAAAAACGGACAGATTGAGGAGTACGGTTATTCCAAACGATTGCATTACTTGATGTGACTATTTTTAATGGTATAACTGACGTTACAAAGAGCGAGTTATCTAAACTTTCCGGGGCATTGCTGGTAAATATTTGTTTAAATGCACTTTGTCCTGTGGAACCGTCAAAACCGTAAGTTAGAACAAAATTCACTTCATTGACCTCATCCATTTGCATCAGAACTTCTTCCTGGCATGACAAAATTCTTTATGCTGTATGATTAACTAAACTTTGGAGAGGAATATATGCTGATGAATCCGTTACCGTTAGTCAATCGGGTCTGCATTCCAACTTGCTGTCTAGAATTTTTTTGTAACTGGGGAAAATATCACAGTTTCTTGACTTACACATCTCTCTTATGTTAGTATATTGTTGTCTTGTTAAACTATTCTCGAGCAAAAAGCTTAATGCTTCTTCAGGGGAGAGCGGTAACGGCATTTTCTCGTTAGAAGTTATTTTTTTTCTCATTCTAGTTGGTTCAAATGGAGACGAGGCAGCTTTCTTTAAAATAAAATTCAAATCATTTTTTTTTTTTGATAAATTAGCTGAAATAGAAGCAGCATGAATCAATAGCTTGGTATCATTTCCCTGTTCGGACGACACTTCTGAAGCCATTTTTCTTTTTTGTCGCTCACTTCCCTTGCCATAACCCACATAAGGACGGCCTTTTCTCTTTGCAACATCACTTTCTAATAGTTTGAATACAGTCTCATGAGATAACTACTCTCTTTCATTTTCCAGAAAACGCTTCGTGGTCCTCCGGTTTTTAACCCACTTTTGTTTAGCATGTGCGCAGAAATTATTAATTTGATTTTTCACTGTCGTCATACAGTTTTCATTGACACTTCTATTAAATTTCGCAGAAATCCAGTTGATAACATTAATGGGTTTTCTATCGTTTTCCAACCAAAAGTTAAAAATATCAAAATTTTTAAGTTTTACATTATCTGGAAATACATTTTTATAAAAAACGGTAGATTGGGGCAGATCGTTTTTCTAAAAAATTATAGTACATATTATTATCTTTCCCCACATAAAATTTTTCACGGATACACTCGGATAAACATACTTCTACTCCAAAGAACCTATGGATGATAACAAAAACTGCACAAAAAATACACCACATGTTGATACAAAATATTGTTTACCACATATTTTTTTTTTAACTTTTAATAACATTTTAATTTGCATACCTTTACAAGTGTTTTCCATTTTACAAAATTTTTATAACCTTCAAAGAGTTTGTTTGACGAGCCAAATTCCTTTGTTGTTTGTTTATGATTGAATGTCAGAAAATGTAACAAAGAAAACATGACAACTTTGACAGCTCGGCATGTCGTCAAGGGTTGCCACTTGACTTTAATTTTTAATATTTGAGTGTTTCAAAGTGTTAAATATAAAATTCCGTTATTATTTTTTTCAAATGATTGACTTTAAAAATTGACTTTTTGCCTCAAAAACCTGTCATTGGGACCATAGTGCGTTGTTAAGAAAAATTGAGTACGCAGTTTTACTATCCTTTGTCTCCAGTTTCACGTGTATACGGTTTAATTCGTCTGTTTAAAAATGTTCCCATAATTGTTTAGGAAGTTACGCTCAAACTTTTCTAATTGAATCTACTAACGAAATAAAAACATCATTTCAGTAACAATTGATTTTACTAAAATAAAAGTAAATTTAATGGTAAAAGTAATACTAAAGTAAAAAATTTTTATAGTTTACTTAAAGGTTTTACGAAATATTTCAATTTTAGGAAAATCGATACAAGTTAAAAATTTCCTAAATTTTAAAATATCACAGATTCATTAATACAAGCTCAATTTTGGTTTGAGGTGTCTTTATAAAAGTAATAAAATGTGATTTTAATTTAAATTTAAAAAACAGTACTAAAATTTTTAACTCAAAATTTTTCTTTGATTTAGAAAATTCAATTCTGAAAGTTTGAGCTAAATCGGAGATGGTCACTCCAGATGTATGGCAGTTTTCCAGGTTGAATTTATTGGAATAATTTGAACAGAGAAAATCAGTTGCTAAACATAAAACTGTTGAAAAAATTATAATTTTCGTAAAAAATATTGCAAATTCTAAAGGTACGTAATCCAAAAATATTTGTTCGTTTACTGTAATAAACGGACACCAAATCAAACTCAGCAGTCTCGGAACTCAATGATGCTTTATTCACAAACAGTATGATACGCTTAATTCTAGATTCACAATGATGTCTTATTAACTAGCACCCGGCTTCGCTGAAGGCGAATCTAAAGATTTGGTGTCGGGTGAAATCCTTATCTACTATGTATTTAATATTTATTACTCTAGTTGGCTATGCTATGTGGTTGTTTTATTTATTAAACATATTTCATGTGCAAAATCTTATTATTTTAAATATATTTCAGTATCTTTTTACCTAGGTATTTGATTTCATTCACAAATTTTCCTTTCGATGCCTTGTTCTAAACTTATTTCACTATTCTTCATGCGCTCTGGCTATATAAAATATAACTTTATTTAAAACCCAAACGGAGTAGCTTTCTCACGTCATACATTATTGTATAAATGGCGTCGCCCAAAATGGCGTTGAATCTGCCGTATCTTGGTTTTGGTGAACGCAAGGTTTGTGCTAACCAATCCCTACCATCTAATCCTGTCCAGCGTAAGGTCGGCCCTTTTATGGCTCTGTCGCCTACACCACAGGGTTCTGAAATGCAAATCAATATTCAGACATTCTCAGGAATGAGTTTATGGTAAACGTGTCTGGTCAGAGATCGAGTATGGTTAGGCCCATTATCCCGATTCCGATCGAAGGAGTTCTCAAAGGAGTTCTCAAACCTCTAGCTAAACCTAACTTCTGACGTTAATGGATGGTAACAAAATGGTTACTGAAGGCGTGTGTCGTCCATTGGACACGACAAGTCCGATGATGTCCGTGATATTGTGGAACGACTCGAACCGTGATGAGGAAGCACTCGTTATGTGGTATTATGCAAACCGAAATATATCTTAATTACTTGATTTTATTACTGTGAAATATACTATGTATAAGTTTAATTGTTAAATTATTTAAATCATGTAACCAAGCAACCTATTTTAATACGAATAAACCGTAATCTAAACCCTCGTTTACCCAGATTTACCTCGACACTGATTTGTTATGTAAAGTTATGTAAGCTAGACAAACTAGTCGACTCTGCCTATTAAAGGGACAAGAATTCCTCTTTCTATGCAAAGGATTATTAGGATATCAACTTAAATATAAATTAAATATAAATTAAATAGGAGCAATTAAAATATAATAAAGAAAATGGTACTCTTTACGCTGCTCTTGTCCGTCCGTGGTGCTGCTGAAATCTCCGCTGTGCTGCGGCGTTCGATGCTACCGCAGGAAATGTTTTGCAATCGACGTGCTGCCTCAGTCGCTGTTGGGTTGTTCAGTCGATGTTCTGCCGCCGTTGACGAATTCTGTTGACGACGCTGTTTAAGTGCAGTCGGCGTTTCCCCGCAATTGAATTATTCTAAGTCACCGCTTAACCGTGATGATGTTCTGCCGCAGTGTTTGTTCGCTGCTCCCGTTGACGTTGAAGGTTGGTATGGGCAGAGCTATGTCTGCCACCAACGAAAACTTGCACGAAATACTGAGACTGGCACGTCTGTCTTCTCTCACTATTGTCACAAAAACTCCTCGATTTCGGCTAAGTTTTGCCTTATATACTCCTCCTCTCCATGACCGGTTGCTGTCGATCTTGTTGGCGGGTTCTCTCTCTCGTTGATTTTTCTAGAATATTGCGTGATGTTGCCGTTTGTTAGCCAGCTATATAGTTATTTGCTCGGAGCCGTTACGCCAGAAATTAATGCAAAAAAAAAAATAAAAACACATTAACACGAGTAAACTATCCCTGTAGGAAAACTCAGCAACAATTCAGACTTGGGTAATACCTAAATGTAGCTATATGGGAGTAGCTAAGAAATCTATAGCCGCGTATCACTGGTTGTTTAAATTAACTTAATTTAGGTGTATATATGTATATATGTGTATACTTCCCAGTGGTAAAATATATGTTATCTTACCTTCTAGTTATGTATTTAAATCTTATGTTATAGTTTTATAACTGCTTCAACAAATAGGTTAAATTATATACCTTAGTGTCTTGACATTCGGTGTATAATCTGCTTACCTACGTTGTTTAGAAGATGCCTTCACTATTATTGTTATGGAAAGTCAACAAAACTCAAATTCCATTCAGGTAAGTTGGTTTATTTCCATATGACTTCAATAATAAATTTTATTACTTTACGCATTAAAGATAAAATAAATAATATACCGCATTATTTACATAAGATTAAATTAATTTGTCCTTAAAACTGATTAAATTTATTATAGCCAGAAGTCACACCTGCTGCACTTAGTCGTGTTTAAGGTAATGACTCTGCTACTCCGCCCGTCGAACCAATGCAATCTCTACGGGGATTGTATGCTCTCTCTTGGCACCGGTACTCGACCCAGTCGTGAACTTAAAGGTGCACTGAAAATAGAAAGGAAAGTAAGAAGTCATGTAGGGATAAAATTATGTAGAAATTTTACTCCTTACAATCTTCAGGGGAGATTTTTTATTTTTCCAAAAAGCACAATAATTAAGAATTTACCAAAACAATTGAACAAAAAACCAAACCTCGGAAAAAATAGAATATATATTTGTATTTGTATTTGTATTTATTTATTTGACACTTGTTAGTACAATAAGATAAAGTACCACCAATTATAGTACAACGAATATTATACATAATCAACCAATCACATATACGTATATATTAGGGCGGGTCGATTTATTTTTCGACAATTTCCCTATGATTTCCGTATTCTATGGGTTATTCCATGAAAATTTGCCAAAGGAACGTTCGTATGAAATATTAACTACACGTTCACATCCATAACTCAAAAACTATCGATCAGGTTTAATCGCCAGTAGGCGCGTTGGAAAGGTGAGCTCATTTTGATCAATTTACAAAAAAATCTCCAACATTGGTCGAACGGTTCAAAAGTTACGGGTATTTTTGTCCAAATTTTGGAGCATTTTTCCATTTTTTTCATGATTTTGTCCAAGATTTTGTCTTTTACTACACTCAAATTGAATATTTTTTTTTGATAATAGGTTGATAGATACTTTATTATCTCTTAATTTGAATTTTTGTAGAAAAAAAAAATAAAAAGGGGAAAAAAATCAAAAAGTTGGTTTTATGTGTTATTTTGTTTTAGCAATATCGCATGAATTAATCAACCGAATTCGATAAATTTGGGCTTAAACTCTTCGTTTTGAATTGTAAATTGAATAAAATAATAAATTGAGCCAAAAAAATGGCCATGAAAGTAATATTCTTGGACAAAATCATGAAAAAAATGGAAAAATGGTCCAAAATTTGGACAAAAATGCCCGTAACTTTTGAACCGTTGGACCAATGTTGGAGATTTTTTTTTGTAAATTGATCAAAATAAGCTCACCTTTCCAACGCGCCTACTGGCGATTAAACCCAATCGATAGTTTTTGAGTTATGGATGTGAACGTGTAGGTAATATTTCATACGAACGTCAATTTGGGAAAAAATCTACCAACAAAAAGTAGGGGACTCGGTTTTAACGATAGAGGTATGGTTCCTTCGGCAAATTTTCATGGAATAACCCATATAATACGGAAATCATAGGTAAATTGATGAATTTTTTCACTCCCTACAAATCGACCCGCCCTAATATATATATAAGATAAAAATATAAAACAAAAACTATATAAAAAAAGTTGGCAAAAACTAGCAATGTATAATAAGTTTTATGAATGAATTCAATTTTGGTTGGATTAAATTTGAATTTAAGCAATTACATAAAGAATAAAGAAGAACATAGTTAACATGAAATAAAACAATAAAATGATAAGTGTTGTAAGAATAAATAATAGTAATAGTTAGATGTTTGAATAGTGTGACATTAGAGAAAGCCTAAAGTTATTCTCACTAACAGTAGCTTTTATGCGAACTGGTAATGAATTCCAAAGTTTAATGGCGTTGACGAAAAATAGCCGTTTTGAATTTAAATTATTAAATCTCGGTATAATGAGGTTGCCAGTTCGGTTTGAAATACTGAAGCGTAGTTTAGTATAGAGGTAAGATGGAGTCCTATTATGTATTAATTTGTGCAAAAACAAACAATTTCTTGCGATTAAATAGTTAATAATGCTACATCCTAAAATTTCTTTACTTATTTGGGATACATGGTCAAAGCGCCTTAAGCCAAACACATATCTTGTCACATTATTAAAGGCAACTTGGATTTTGTGCGAAGATTGTGAATCAAGATTTCTATAAACCAATTCGGAATATGTTATTAAGGGGACTATTTAAAGAACAGCAAGTCTCTTCTTAGTCTCAATGGGAACAAATTTTGAGGAAAGCCGTAGGCAGCGCAGAGTGAAATAAATGCGCTTGACAACATTATTTATATGGTCAGAACAGGAGAGCTTCGAATTGACGTAAAAACCTAAATTTTTAACCTTAGCAACCATTTCTAGCCTATTACTGTTTAAAAATATCGGTGGAATATTAGTGAGGTCAATTTTATCTTTAGAAATTGGAAGAATATACGATTTCTTTTCATTTAGGCAAAGAGCATTATTAGACGACTAGTTGGAAATTACGTTGAGATCTTCATTTAATCTATGACATAAATCTTCAACTAGTCCAACGCGGTTAGAAGAATATAGTTGAATATCGTCGGCATAACCATTCATCATTACGTTATTACACACCGTAAAAATATCATTAATAAAAACACTGAATAACAGGGGCCCAAGAATTGATCCTTGAGGTACACCTGATTTTGTGTTCTTATAATCAGAAAAAATATCACAAATTTTTACTCTCTGCATTCTACCTTCAAGAAAATTTCCTACTAAGGTTACAGCATTAAAGTGATTAACACAGTCGAATGCTTTCGAAAAGTCTAAAAGGCAAAGAAGTAAAAGATGTCCTTCATCATATGACATTCGAATATCGTCGATAACTTTCAGCATTGCAGTCGCACAGCTATGTCCAGTTTGAAAACCCGATTGGTATGGAGATAAAAGTTTGTTTGCTGAAAGATATTGATTTATCTGATTAGCAATAAGGGACTCACAAATCTTAGAAAAAGAGGTCAAAATACTAATTGGTCTATAATCACTCAAGGTAGTAGCAGAATTTATTTAAGGAACGGGGATAACAGTAGCTAGTTTCCATGATTGTGGGAAACATGAGGTTGTAAAGCAGTGATTAACGATATGTGTTGGGGGACCAATTATATAGGGTAAAATGATTTTGATAAATCTTAATGAAATACCGTCATGCCCAATAGCATTTGATTTAATTTTCATGGTTGATTTTATAACATCATTCTCATTCACATTGGAAAAAGAGAATTTGTTGGCGTCACAAAACTAACGAGCACTATATCGAAAGTTATCATTATAGGCTGAAGTATTTGAAAGAAAGAAATCATTTAAAATATTAGGGTCAATGCAGCAATTTTATTCGGTATAATTACAAACACCAAGACTTCGAATATTTTTCCACAGTTCCTTGGCAGGAAGAAAGCAATTCAATTTACGATGAAAAAAATCTTTTTTTTCGATTGTCTAATTACAGAGACAGCCCGATTACGTGCAAGCTTAAATTGCTCCCAGTTAACATCAATACGGTTTTTCTTCCATTTAGTGTATAATTTATTTCTTTTTATAATAGCTGATTCAACTTCTGTCTGTATACCAGGGACAAGACTTGTTTTTCACAAAAAATGTACGAAGAGGAACAAAATATTCAATAGCTGTGTTGACCTGAGCGACAAGAACATTTAATTTATTATCAACAGATTGAGAAAACCAACAGTCATTCCAACAAATACGAGACAAATAGCCATACAACAAAGGGTAATTAATAGACTTATAATCACGATACGAGATTGACATTGGAACTGAGCTACGATTTGTATTAAAGTCGATAGAACAAAAAAAGAGATCATGGTCAGATATTGTAGGGTACTTGGAGCTTGAAGATCTGATAAAAATATTTTATTTATTTTCTTAAACCTAAGTTAACTCTTTGATGCAAAGACTAAGCATTGCCATCTAGTTGTCAAGTTTATTATCTTCGCTATTAACCGCTGTATCGGAAATTCATATAAATTTTGCTATCTTTCTTCAAATTTTCTTTCCAATTACGGAAATTGCTTTACTCTTGGCAAATATGCAACTTTCCGATTAATAGCATGTGTAATGTTTCGATCTTTTCTATCCAGCAGCCGCCGAATAAAGTTATAATCTAGTGGAATTGGAAAAAAAAATATTTAAATTTGTTAAAGGTCAAATGTTTTTTTTAAATAGACATAGTGAACCTCTATACAACCCTAAACAAGTAAGTTTTGTTTTCTTGATATTAATAATATTCAAAAGAATAAACTTAAAATTATACATAGTTTCGATAAATTTTTTTTACTATAAAAGATTTTCTGTATATTTTATATTGTAGAGAAAATATACCTAACTGCCTCTCTGAAACTATTTTCACTGGATTGAGATCTTTCCCTAAAATTGATTCAATATTTTTACGCAATATAGAGAAATATATTTCTTATGGCGTCAAAACCGAAAGGGGTAAATTTGAATAAATTCCTTAAATATTCATTTCAATTCTAATAACATTCTCTAAAATTGATTGACGCCTAATTAAAATCATTACAATGCCAATAAAGTTTGTATAATTTAAGAAACAAATGGCAAAGAAATGGCAAACCTAAAGAAAAACTGAGAAAGTTTGCCATTCTCTTCTCCATCATCATCATCGTGGCATAAGTTTGTGCTAGAGAAGTCCAACAAACAAAACATGGTAATATGGGCTCATCAAATTCTTCAAAATCTTCAATCGTCAGTTAACACCGAATCGCCGTGATCGCTCGGGTTCCGAAATAATTTTGTTAAGATGAGAAAAATAGTGCATTCGTGCGTAAACTAGTGCAAAAAAAATTATTAGAATATTTCATTTTTACATTATCAATTGTAAACGGGCTAAAATAGTGGTAAATTAAGTTTAAAATAATAAGTAAAAGGTATAAAAAGTATATCAAACGAAAAACACAGACAACGGTACAGGCGCAACAAAAAAAAATTTTTTTTGCTTATATAAAAACAATATAAAGTTTATAAAAAAAAAAATGCAAAACCAGAAAAAAAACACACATAAGTATACATACTTTAGAGTCAAGTATACCAAGCTCGACAACAGCTTAACCCCGTTGTAATAGCTAGTGCAACAACCAGCTAGTCTTGAGAGAAAGAAAAAAAATGTAAAACAAATTATGGTGAAATAAGCTTTGCGCATTTCAATAACAAAAGTTTCAAAGAAAAAATAATAGTCATTAAAAGACGAAAAATGGGAAAAAATAGCTACAAAGTTTCGTAGTAATGTTTGTAAAATCAAAGAAAAAAAATTAGAAAAAATTTCAGTAAAACAAAACTATTATAAATTTAAAATATTTCAAATTAAGTGTTAAAGGTTAAAATTGAAAGTGAAATCTAAAGGTTAAGGGTAAAAGAATAAAATTTAATCACGGCCATTAGAATTTTAAAGAAGCCTGCTGTTAACATCGTGGCTAAGATAAATGTTAATATTGGCTTAATGTGCAGCGATAAATTTTAATTTTTAACTCAATCATGTTAATTAACATAAAACAACGCGGAGAAGAAAAAAAAAAAATCTTAGTATTGGTGATTAGATTATAGCACCTTCTCTTTTAGATCATCGGCTCTCTCGCAACATAACGCTGAAAGTACTTTCATCGTGGGATCAGCGCAGCCAAAGTGAGTTAAAATAAAATCTACCGATATATAAGAGTGAAAAAAAAACTTCTCTTTAAAATGTTCTATACAATTATGAATTGCCATTATGTAGGTTATCTTTTCCTGTATTTCGCTCTTTTTGGTGTTAAACATATGCCCATGTAATATTAGAGTTGAATTTAAAAACTTTTATTTCAATTAAATATTTGTTTTTTTTTCTATTCGCTTTATAAGGCATATGCCAAGCTACAATTAATTAATGAAAGCGCGATTTGAAGTAAATGTATTCTTTAAATTGAAAAAAAAGAAATATTTAATTTTTGTCTGGCAACATATTGCTCTTATGTTGACAGGTTAAGTGCGTGATTATTGTTCAATACCTTTACAAACTAGGCACATAAGGGAACAGCTGATATGTGATGCAAAGTTTATTGACCTATGTGTAAATTTATTTGATTCAGGCATTTCGTATTATTATACAAATTTTTTAGTTGTTACATAAAGCAGAATTATTACAAAATTTCGATACTTAAATAATTATAAATTCATAACTAATATGCTAGTTTTAGTATTGCGGCAAAAGTATTTCTTTTGTAATAAGCAACAAGTTTTAAATGTATATGCTTTAGTTTACGTTCGGTTAAGATGCTGAAGATAATATATTGAATTAATGATTTATATTTTTTTTTGTCTACGAACCAAACGAGCGTTATAATTATTTTTTTCATTTTATCCATCAAAGCGTATTTATGCAAATAACTATAAATTTTATTATAAAAAAATAAAACTGTAATACAATGAATATCTAAATATTATCTTTTGATTTCTAGCGAAAAGTGATTGCGTTGTGATAATTTAGTAGGGATCTTAATAACTATTCGTGATTTGTTTATCTAGTTCGTTAACGAAATATTAAGATCATGGTTGGGAGGGCATTTGTTGCATACACATCTTTGTGCAGCCGTCAAACTTCCTAATAGGTTTTGGTGTCAGATATAAGCTACTTCCGGTTCAACATGTCCGTCCGTACAAACTTCATTTCCGTTCATTTATAGATTTGGTTTCTCTTCTCTTTTGGTAAACTTAAAGTCAATTTCTACGCACGCAAGTTTTAAGATAATTTGTTTTTGTAGCAACGAAAATATTGAGTGATTGGGTGCAAGAACTCCATCCCTACAAGCCGACGATCCCTAGCCGGATATAACGCGTGCCTCCGCTTCCTCTCATTCAATCCAAACTCGATTTTTAGAATTTTTTTGTGTGACCGTTGCATGCTACAGTTAATCAATATTATTTTAATGGCGCCCAACGTGGGGCCAACACTTTCCGAAACTTTTAGAACAGTCAGAATGACTTGTTTTTATTAAGTGTTGTTTTTTTTTACCTTTAAAAGCGGTTACAAATGTAACAAATATAGGTTGTGTTGGTTCCCAAACAATTTTTTTGGCTTGTTTCACTTAAAGTTTTCCGCTTATCTTTCATCTTTTAAATTCATAAGTAGTCAAAAATGAATTAACTGTGCTTGGAACCGTATGTACTTTTAAAATTTTAGTAAATAACCAGCATTGTTAATTTGCATTCGTTTTTTTTCAAGGACATATATAGTCTTTTAAAATTTGGAATTGTGAATTGGAATTGTATATGTATACTATTATATGGATTCGTATATAACCGTCACATTTTCATTATCATTTTTCTTATTCTATTTTTTTTAACGTATTTTTTTGTTTGTTTGCTTGGAACTGCAGATGCTTCAATTAATTAACGCCATTGACATCTGACTACGTTACAAACACGTTAATTCTTGTAGTTTTTCAAGTTCATGTTATAAAAATAAAAATAATGCTTGGAATTACAATAATCTTTAAATACTGTGGAGATTATTGGCCAGTGTTTTTTTTTTATTTTAGTATGGAGCTAATTTTTTTGTCTCTAAATGATTTTAATTTTTTTTTAGTAGCTTTTCTGTCACCTAACTATTATGGAGGTCTGTATAACTGTTTTATCACAACCAATTTATTTATTTGCGAAGAAATCAAAACACTTATCAATTTTATCTTTTCTCATTTTTCGGGTTTCAACTTAATAAAGGTTCTGATTGTCTTACGTTTTAGGAGACATAAGTGGAATCCCGTTCAAATATACATATATCAAGGCAGGTTTTTCTGATTTCTAGTTTTTCTGGTATAGATTTTCTGAATAATAAATAAAAAAAAAATGTCTATAAGACATAGCACTGAAGACTTAAGTGACGCTGGAGTCAGCACCCATGTGTGCAATATTTGTAATAATCAAATATCGGTTTTAGGTCACTTATTGAAGACTTCTTGCAATCACAGCTTTCACAAAGCATGTATTGCTAAACATTTGACTAATAATAGTTCTTGCCCAGTGTGCGGAGTTAGGTGCGTTACTCAGCTTAACCCTCAAACCCCATCTAAGCCTTCTGACCATGGCCATAATACAAGGTCACAGAATAAAAAGTCGACGGCTTCTGACAGTTTAACTGAGACTGCCTTGTCTCAAACTAAAAATCTTACGGAACAATCTCCAATAAAACAAAGAGATAATCTTAGGAACTTAGTTACCGCAGTGGTTGGAGCACAGCAGGCCGAAATGCTTTCTACGCTTAGCCAACAATTGACCAAGTTAGTTGAGTCTAATATTGCGGAAGGATTTCGACATTTAAATTTGCAAAACTTTAATCCGTCTACATCTCATACTGCTAATGTACGGTCCGTACAACCAAACCCTCAATTGCAACCACTCCCTCGAATCGAGCAGCAGTCTTTTGACCACTTACTCGGTTTGCCACAACGTCCAAGTGAGGTTAATAACAACAATGGTTCGGCTCCACCCATACCAAACTCTCCTGTATCTAATGATGCACAAACTACGTCTGAGTTGTCATTTCGACCTGATAAAGTTGGGCATATTATATATAATTGGAAAATTCGGTTTACCGGTGGACCAGATGGCTTATCAGCAGATAATTTTATTTATCGTGTCGAGGCCTTGACAATTCAGACATTAGGGGGAAATTTTGAACTGTTAAGCCGATATGTTAGCTCTCTTTTTGACGCCAAGGCCAGTGACTGGTTTTGGAGATTCCATAAAGCGAATCGTGATTTTCGCTGGAACGATCTTTGCACGGCGCTTAGGCGGCAATACAAAGATACTAGAACTGACATGGATTACAGAGAGATGTTGCGTGATCGCAAAAAAAAGCATAACGAGAGTTTCGATGCTTTTTATGAATCTATTGTCGATCTAACAGATAAGTTAGAGCAACCTTTATCTGAAAATTTACTTGTTGAAATTCTTAAAAGAAATCTTTTACCAGAAATTCAACACGAACTTTTAAATATTCAAATATATTCTGTTTCTCATTTGCGCGAAATTTGTAGGAAAAGAGAATTTTTCTTACAAGATGTTCAAAAATTTAATAATATTTCGAAACCGTTTCCTACGCGTAGACGTGTGGCGGAAATAGATGAAGATTTTAATTTTAATACGGATAATCTTGATTCCGATTTGGAAGACATTTCAGCTTTAGCATTAACTTGCTGGAATTGTGGAATGACTGGTCATCCATACCAGCACTGCTTAGCTGAGAGAAAAGTTTTTTGCTATGGTTGCGGCACACCTAATGTGTACAAACCCAACTGTAAACGTTGTTTAGAGTCAAAAAACTTAATATCGTGTGCACAGAGAGGTGCACGCAAACCGAACCAAGCGCTAACACAGAAAAACCAGTCTACGAGCACAGATTAACTATGTTGAAATCTGACTATCAAAATGATTGTAAAAATTTAAATTATATAAATAATCCATCTTCTTCTTTTTTAAAACTTTTTAAACCTTTTCATATTCGTCTTGCGGAATATAATGAAACTCGGAAACGCATTTTTAAAGATTTTACCCTTCCAAAATCCCAAACACGTTCTAGCAATCGTATAAAAAGTTTTTGGCAGAAAGTAAATAGCAGCCGTAAGCGCTTATTAAGCGCCATAATCGATAAGCCAAACGATATTCGGCCTTACGCTGAGGTAAATCTTTTCGGAAAACCTGTTGTGGGATTGCTAGACACGGGAGCATCAATCAGCTGCATTGGGTCAGAGCTTGCTCATGAATTTGTTAAAAATAACAATGTTTTCAAAAAAATTTAACTCAATTGTACGTACGGCAGATGGAAAGCTTCAGCCAGTTATTGGACAAACAGAAACTTTAATAACTTTTCGTGGTAATTCAAAACCTATCTCAATTTTTATTATACCCAGCTTAGCGCAGAATTTATATCTTGGCATTGATTTTTGGCAAGCCTTTGATCTCTTGCCTAAAGAACTAACTTATGAAATTAATTCGCTAGATATTCTAAACAAACCAGACCAGCATTCTTTAACTGAAACTCAAACAACACAGCTTAGAAGTGTTGTAGATTTATTTCCATCCTTTGCTAAAGAAGGACTTGGCAGAACTGAGGTCATGTCTCACATAATTGATGTTAGTGATGCTAAGCCTATAAAGCAACGCCACTTTCCGGTTTCTCCTGCAATTGAAAAATTGATATATGAAGAAGTCGATCGCATGTTAGACTTAGGAGTCATTGAAGAGTCTGATAGTGCGTGGTCGTCGCCAATAGTGCTAGTACGCAAGCCTGATAAAGTTCGTTTGTGCCTGGATAGCAGAAAGCTTAATATGGTCACCGTGAAGGATGCATACCCCTTACCAAATATAGATGGTATTTTGAGCCGTCTACCAAAAGCTGAATTTATATCTAGTTTAGATTTGAAAGATGCTTTTTGGCAGATACCTTTAGATCCTAAATCCAGAGACAAGACTGCGTTCACAGTTCCCGGTAGACCTTTATATCAGTTTAAAGTCATGCCATTCGGGCTGTGTAATGCACCGCAAACAATGTCACGACTCATGGACAAGGTGGTTCCTTGTCATCTACGGTCAGAAGTATTTGTCTACCTCGATGATTTATTGATCATATCCGATAGCTTTTGCAGACACTTAGAAGTTCTTCAGCAAGTCGCGCGCCATCTCAAGTCAGCAGGTTTAACCATTAACGTACAAAAAAAGTAAGTTCTGTCTTAAAGAAGTCCGGTACTTAGGCCATATAGTTGGGAATGGGATAATTCGAACCGATCCGGAAAAAGTGTCCGCCATATCCGATTTTCCGACTCCGCGGTCGATTAAGCAAATCAGACGAATTCTTGGAATGTCCGGTTGGTACCGGAAGTTCATTCGAAACTATGCTTCGATTACCGCTCCAATTACAGATTTGTTAAAAAACAAAAAGAAATTTACTTGGACAGACGAAGCTGAAAATGCGTTTATTGAGTTGAAGTCGGTTTTAAGCAGCGCTCCTGTGCTGCATAGTCCAAATTTTTCAGAACCTTTTTATATACATTGTGATGCAAGTAGAACAGGCGTTGGCGGCGTTTTGGTTCAATGCAATATAGAGGGTGATGAATACCCAATTGCCTTCATGTCAAAAAAATTGAATCACGCTCAACGCAACTATTCTGTCACAGAGCAAGAATGTTTAGCCGCTGTGCTAAGTGTAAAAAAGTTTCGGCCTTATGTGGAAGGACATGAATTTACGATTATCACGGAAATGGTTAATTTCTCAGACTGATTTGAGCTCACGTTTAGCGCGTTGGGCCTTAAAACTGCAAGGTTATTGTTTTAATATACAACACAGGCGTGGTAGTCGAAATGTAGTTCCGGATGCACTCTCTAGAGTCAATACCGACGATCTGTCCGCATTAGAAAACGACAGTGGGGTTTTCGTTGATCTTAACTCAACAGCTTTCCATTCTGACGAATATACGGACCTAATTAATAAGATTAAAGATAACAATAATCAGTTTCCAGATATAAGGGTGGTTGACAACTTTTTGTACCGTAAAATGGAACACGCGACCGGAGAACAGTTGCACGACGATCTAAGTTGGAAGTTATGGATACCGAAAAGTTTGGTGCAGGATGTGCTAGAAAAAGCTCATGATGATAAGTTATCGGCACACAATGGAATAAATAAGACCCTCGAAAGAATACGACGTTATTATTTTTGGCCAGGATTGGTTACCGACGTAAGATCTTATATAAATTCGTGTGAAGTCTGTAAAAGCACGAAACATCCAAATTATGTGATGCGCCCACCTATGGGTAGGACCATGATTACACACAGATTTTTTCAACGTCTATATGTTGACTTTTTGGGGCCTTATCCTCGCTCAAGATCTGGCAATATAGGCATTTTTATAGCCCTTGATCATTTCTCCAAGTTTCCTTTTCTTAAACCGGTAAAAAAATTTACTGCTGATGTAATAATTAAATATTTAGAAAACGATCTTTTCCATACCTTTGGTGTTCCCGAAAGTATAGTTTCTGATAACGGTTCTCAGTTTAAATCTAATAATTTTAACAGCCTTTTACAAAAATATGGTACAAGTCATATTTATACTGCATTCCATTCTCCTCAAGCCAACGCCTCAGAACGCGTCAACCGTTCCGTTATTGCGGCAATTAAAGCATACGTGAGACCGGATCAAAAAAACTGGGACGAGTTCTTAAGTAACATCTGCTGTGCCTTGCGCTCAGCAGCACATTCTTCAATTGGCACCTCGCCATATTTCATGGCTTTTGGGCAGCATATGGTAACGAACGGCTCTACCTATGCGTTGATGAGAAAATTGGAAATGCTAGAGGATCGAACAGTGAAATTTACCAGAGACGAAACAATGGAAATTATTCGAAATAAGGCTGAAAATACTATGAGAAAACAACAGGAGCGTAATGAAAAGGCATACAATTTAAGGTCAAGAATTGTATCTTACGATGAGGGCCAAGAAGTTTTTAGGCGCAACTTTAAGCAAAGTAATTTTGAGCAAGGCTATAATGCAAAATTAGGGAAAACATTTGTTAAGGCAAGGGTTCGGAAAAAATTGGGTAACTGCTATTACGAGCTGGAAGATCAACAAGGACAGTTAATAGGCACCTATCATGCCAAAGATATACGACAATAATTACTTTGGCTAATATCGCTCCAAGTTGTATCAGCTTTTGTCGAGTTTTCTCCCAAAGTCTGATTTTGGTTGGGGGGAAAATGTAGGGTACTTGGAGCTTGAAGATCTGATAAAAATATTTTATTTATTTTCTTAAACCTAAGTTAACTCTTTGATGCAAAGACTAAGCATTGCCATCTATTTGTCAAGTTTATTATCTTCGCTATTAACCGCTGTATCGGAAATTCATATAAATTTTGCTATCTTTCTTCAAATTTTCTTTCCAATTACGGAAATTGCTTTACTCTTGGCAAATATGCAACTTTCCGATTAATAGCATGTGTAATATTTCGATCTTTTCTATCCAGCAGCCGCCGAATAAAGTTATAATCTAGTGGAATTGGAAAAAAAAATATTTAAATTTGTTAAAGGTCAAATGTTTTTTTTAAATAGACATAGTGAACCTCTATACAACCCTAAACAAGTAAGTTTTGTTTTCTTGATATTAATAATATTCAAAAGAATAAACTTAAAATTATACATAGTTTCGATAAATTTTTTTTACTATAAAAGATTTTCTGTATATTTTATATTGTAGAGAAAATATACCTAACTGCCTCTCTGAAACTATTTTCACTGGATTGAGATCTTTCCCTAAAATTGATTCAATATTTTTACGCAATATAGAGAAATATATTTCTTATGGCGTCAAAACCGAAAGGGGTAAATTTGAATAAATTCCTTAAATATTCATTTCAATTCCAATAACATTCTCTAAAATAGATTGACGCCTAATTAAAATCATTACAATGCCAATAAAGTTTGTATAATTTAAGAAACAAATGGCAAAGAAATGGCAAACATAAAGAAAAACTGAGAAAGTTTGTCATTCTCTTCTCCATCATCATCATCGTGGCATAAGTTTGTGCTAGAGAAGTCCAACAAACAAAACATGGTAATATGGGCTCATCAAATTCTTCAAAATCTTCAATCGTCAGTCAACACCGAATCGCCGTGATCGCTCGGGTTCCGAAATAATTTTGTTAAGATGAGAAAAATAGTGCATTCGTGCGTAAACTAGTGCAAGAAAAATTATTAGAATATTTCATTTTTACATTATCAATTGTAAACGGGCTAAAATAGTGGTAAATTAAGTTTAAAATAATAAGTAAAAGGTATAAAAAGTATATCAAACGAAAAACACAGACAACGGTACAGGCGCAACAAAAAAAAATTTTTTTTTGCTTATATAAAAACAATATAAAGTTTATAAAAAAAAAAAAATGCAAAACCAGAAAAAAAAACACACATAAGTATACATACATTAGAGTAAAGTATACCAAGCTCGACAACAGCTTAACCCCGTTGTAATAGCTAGTGCAACAACCAGCTAGTCTTGAGAGAAAGAAAAAAAATGTAAAAAAAATTATGGTGAAATAAGCTTTGCGCATTTCAATAACAAAAGTTTCAAAGAAAAAATAATAGTCATTAAAAGACGAAAAATGGGAAAAAATAGCTACAAAGTTTCGTAGTAATGTTTGTAAAATCAAAGAAAAAAAATTAGAACAAATTTCAGTAAAACAAAACTATTATAAATTTAAAATATTTCAAATTAAGTGTTAAAGGTTAAAATTGAAAGTGAAATCTAAAGGTTAAGGGTAAAAGAATAAAATTTAATCACGGCCATTAGAATTTTAAAGAAGCCTGCTGTTAATATCGTGGCTAAGATAAATGTTAATATTGGCTTAATGTGCAGCGATAAATTTTAATTTTTAACTCAATCATGTTAATTAACATAAAACAACGCGGAGAAGAAAAAAAAAAAACCTTAGTATTGGTGATTAGATTATAGCACCTTCTCTTTTAGATCATCGGCTCTCTCGCAACATAACGCTGAAAGTACTTTCATCGTGGGATCAGCGCAGCCAAAGTGAGTTAAAATAAAATCTACCGATATATAAGAGTGAAAAAAAAAACTTCTCTTTAAAATGTTCTATACAATTATGAATTGCCATTATGTAGGTTATCTTTTCCTGTATTTCGCTCTTTTTGGTGTTAAACATATGCCCATGTAATATTAGAGTTGAATTTAAAAACTTTTATTTCAATTAAATATTTGTTTTTTTCTATTCGCTATATAAGGCATATGTCAAGCTACAATTAATTAATGAAAGCGCGATTTGAAGTAAATGTATTCTTTAAATTGAAAAAAAAAGAAATATTTAATTTTTGTCTGGCAACATATTGCTCTTATGTTGACAGGTTAAGTGCGTGATTATTGTTCAATACCTTTACAAACTAGGCACATAAGGGAACAGCTGATATGTGATGCAAAGTTTATTGACCTATGTGTAAATTTATTTGATTCAGGCATTTCGTATTATTATACAAATTTTTTAGTTGTTACATAAAGCAGAATTATTACAAAATTTCGATACTTAAATAATTATAAATTCATAACTAATATGCTAGTTTTAGTATTGCGGCAAAAGTATTTCTTTTGTAATAAGCAACAAGTTTTAAATGTATATGCTTTAGTTTACGTTCGGTTAAGATGCTGAAGATAATATATTGAATTAATGATTTATATGTTTTTTTTGTCTACGAACCAAACGAGCGTTATAATTATTTTTTTTCATTTTATCCATCAAAGCGTATTTATGCAAATAACTATAAATTTTATTATAAAAAAATAAAACTGTAATACAATGAATATCTAAATATTATCTTTTGATTTCTAGCGAAAAGTGATTGCGTTGTGATAATTTAGTAGGGATCTTAATAACTATTCGTGATTTGTTTATCTAGTTCGTTAACGAAATTTTAAGATCATGGTTGGGAGGGCATTTGTTGCATACACATCTTTGTGCAGCCGTCAAACTTCCTAATAGGTTTTGGTGTCAGATATAAGCTACTTCCGGTTCAACATGTCCGTCCGTACAAACTTCATTTCCGTTCATTTATAGATTTGGTTTCTCTTCTCTTTTGGTAAACTTAAAGTCAATTTCTACGCACGCAAGTTTTAAGATAGTTTGTTTTTGTAGCAACGAAAATATTGAGTGATTGGGTGCAAGAACTCCATCCCTACAAGCCGACGATCCCTAGCCGGATATAACGCGTGCCTCCGCTTCTTCTCATTCAATCCAAACTCGATTTTTAGAATTTTTTTGTGTGACCGTTGCATGCTACAATATATAGAGATTTGGTCAAAAAGTAGAACTAAAGAAATATCTGATAAAATAAAGATATCTATTAAACTAGGAGGGACACCAGGAGTAAAACGAGTCGCAGTCGTATGATTAATAATTGTTATACCAGCTGCATTGACTTTGTCTTTAAAACTATCATATACATTGTCTTTAGTCAGCAAATTCACATTAAAGTCACCACAAATTATATAAAATTCAAAATCAGTTAAAACAATTTAGATCAGAGAAATAAGGATCAAGACTGTAACATATATTAGGATTATAAAAGCAAGAAATCAATAGTTTAACATTATTATTATTACAAATCTCAACATTTAAAAATTCAACATCAGACCCACAAGATTTGTTTACAAGTTTTGAACAAAGACATGATTTACAATACACAGCAACTCCACCTCCCTTATTATCAATCCTGTCATTTCTAAAAAGCATATAAATAGGTTGGAATATTTAAAAAACTATCAGGAAT
This sequence comes from Dichetophora obliterata, assembly GCA_963920525.1. Taxonomy (NCBI): domain Eukaryota; kingdom Metazoa; phylum Arthropoda; class Insecta; order Diptera; family Sciomyzidae; genus Dichetophora; species Dichetophora obliterata. Next base: position 129,207,885 of record OY986436.1, read on the forward strand.
GTCAGAATTAAACCAAGTTTCTGTAACACATAAAACGTCGACAGTAGAATTTTCAAAAACATTTTTAACGTAATCAAGCTTTAAAGAGTTTAAGCTTCTTACATTAAAATGAACAACAGAGAGACCTTTACGTTGTTTACATAAAATGTTGATAAGCATTTTGTGATTAACATCAACGCCATAAGATGGACTAGATAACATGCGAGAGACAGACACAACCATCAGACGAATAACGTAAAGCTTTAATTATAGTAACATAATGAAAACAACAATAAAACTATCAAACATCTTTACAACAAATATATAAAAAAAAATAGAAGAATGAAAATAATAAAAATATAAATAAAAATAAAGATAGACAGTATATTGGCTGCCAAGCAGTTATGAAGATCCTCCACATTGCTAATGCATATGCCTTCAGAATGCCTTTCCAACCTAATATGTATAGAGCCACGAAATGTAAATGCATTGAAAATCAGTTTCTGGCGTTTGAATGATATAGCCACTTGTAAAATTTTACGATTTTCCTTAGATAGGCTTTGATGTATATACCGCCCATTTCAGATTGAGGTGACCTATCAGTCGCACTGACCATCTCCAATTTGGCTCAAATTTTGTTTTTAGGTTGGTTTTTTGTTAATAAAACCAATTCCGGAGTTTAAAGTTTAAAAAAAATTTTTTTTGCGGAGCCACAGCCAAAATTTGAATGCCAAAATAGGGCCTATTTTTAGACAACGTAGCTCAGTCAATTTAAATCCGATTTTCGTAAATAAGGTATGATAGGAAAGGTTATTTTGTCTATTTTAAGGGAAAAATATAAAACTTTTGGAAAAATTGTAGTAAGTTGGTCCATTCTTCGTTTTAAAGTTTAATACCATGCCAACAACAGACTCTATAATTTTTTTTCAGTTTATTAATTTTGGTTTTTTGTACGTTTCAATACATTTCCAACGATATAAAATTAAGGTGTGCTCTTAAAGAGTTCAGAAGTTATAGCGTAAAACGTGCACTGTTAAACAATTTTCAATACAAATTCAACTAGCTATCAAAGCTTTACAGCAAACATGCTCAGCAAGTAGTCTATTTCGCTCGCTTTTCCCGCCATACAGTTTGTTTTCTATTATGAACTTGTGTTTTGCAAAAACTAAAACACGTACACACAAAAACACAATTTGTGCCATTGATATTATACTAACTTCAAGTATTTTTAAGGACGCTGTTCAAGCACAGCACTGGAACCACACACAGGTCACACTGCAACCTTTCGCCATATATTTTAAAAATGGCAACGGACAGCTAAGAAATAAAACTCTCCTCATGATTGCCGAAAGTTTGGAGCACACTTATGAAGCAGTGCATCATTTTAAGCAGGTGCTCTTTAATTATTTAAACGAAAAGTTCGTTTTTATAACCAAAATATACTTTTTCTCCGATGGAGCGCCTTTGCAGTATAAAAACAGAAAAATTTTATGAATTATGTCAACATAAGAAAAATAATAACTTTACAGTGGAGTGGCATTTCTTCGCCACGTCACACGGAAAAGGTCCCTGCGATGGAACAGGGGGAATATTCAATCGCAATGCAACAAGAGCAAGTCTTCAGAGGAAATATAATGACCATATCCGAAATGCAAAAGAATTGTATGCGTGGACGATTCGAAACGAAGATTCAACCGTGGCATATCGCTATTGCTCAGAACAAGAATATAAACTTGCACAAACAAAATATCAGTTGAAAAACGAAAAAATAAACGCAGCATCCATCAAAGGAACGCAACAATATCATTGCTTCATTCCAATCAACGATACAGAAATTAGAGCTGCTCAATTCTAAACTTCTGAACAATTTTTCACTTATAAAAAATAACATAAAATTTCCATCCAATTTGTTTTCTTTATTTTTAACAAAACAGACATGAAAAAAAAGTCAATAACTACTTGACTTTGTTCAAAAATATGCGATCGCTTACAGCAGCTTGTGTTTTTGTGTGTACGTGTTTTAGTTTTTGCAAAACACAAGTTTGCATTAGAAAACAAATTGTATGTCGGGAAAAGCGAGCGAGATAGACTACTTGCTGAGCATATATGCTGTAAAGCTTTGAAAGCTAGTTGAATTTGTATTGAAAATTGTTTAACACTGCACGTTTTACGCTATAACTTCTGAAACCTTTAAGAGCACACCTTAATTTTATATCGTTGGAAAGGTATTGAAACGTACAAAAAACCAAAATTAATAAACTGAAAAAAATTATAGCGTCTGTTGTTGGCATGGCACTAAACTTTACAATTAGGAATGGGCCAACTTAGTGCAATTTTTCCAAAAGTTTTATATTTTTTCCTTAAAATAGACAAAATAACCTGTTCAATGATATCTTATTTACGAAAATCGGATTTGAATTGACTGATATTTTGACCTTGAAAAATGGTTTTAAAAATTTATAACTTCGGATTTAGTTTTCTAAGCAATAAACCAATCTAGGAACAAAATTTGAGCCAAATCGGAGATGGTCAGTGCGACTGATAGGTCACCTCAATCTGAAATGGGCGATACAAATTATTATCCAATTCGAACCCTGCAGACCGCAGATTAACTGCTGATTTGGTTCGCCTCCGATATGCTCCAAAAGCTTTAAGTGTACGATTGCGATCGTAAGGCGAGAACAATTTTATAATAATTGAAGAGTTAGGATTCTGCAGATTCGGCTTAACTCGAAAAATGTCTCTTAGCTGCGGTGGATGATACTCAATAAAATGAAAAATTCTATTAAAAAATCCCTTAAGACTTTCGTCACTTCAAAACGGTACACCAAACAACACAGCATCTGCTAAATTATCAGCAACAATGTTGCTTGAGTTGTTGTTGCTTCAGAGCACGGTGCCTAATTTCTTCTCTAGATCTTCACACCGAGAACTTACTGTACGAAGCTGATTATCGAGCAAGATTATTTTACTCTCAAAATCAATATCATTAGTTTTTAGAACAGAGGCTTCAGAATCGATTTTAACAAGTAACTTTGATTCTATACTCACAATTTCAGCAGACAGTAGCTTGATCGAGTTATCATAAGTATAATTAAGTATAAGGCGCTCTTCCAATTGTCGAAACTCAGATTTCAGCCGCTCTTCTAATTCCTGGAACTGAGCGCGAAGTGACTGAGTGATTGAAGCAATACCCTCTGACTAAGGCGTACAATCACTGTTGAATGCTGAATAAGTTGTTGGCGCGTCAGATGGGGGGACGGTGACATGTTCTTGTTTAGTATAACAGTGGTGAAGAACAATAACAACGAAAAGTTTGAATAAAGAGTCCAATTAAAGCAGCAAGTTAGTATGAACTCATGCACATTATGCTGAACCAAAGAGCTAGTAAGGGGTCGTCCATAAACTACGTTACCAATTTAGGGGGGGAGGGGTTTTGAAATGCACTACGATAAGTAACGGTAGGGGGGGGGAGGTGTTTAGATATTGTAACGTTACCAAAAATTAAAAAATCGACCAAAAACCTCTAATTAATAACACAATCATTTCAAAAATTTTTAACCTTACATGTTTATGTTTGATCGTCTAAATTGATGGTTAACTTTTGTTTCAACGATTTCTTCCACCACCTTTTCCCTCGACACAGGAACCTTTTGGTATTCCTTCACCATCTCAGCACACGTCTGAAAAATTTGGGTCTTTGCTTTTGCGACAGGCTTTGACGTTAAGGCCTGAATGTTCTTGATCAAAGGAGATACCGTATGACATGTACTGTCCTTCTCAGAAAGAAGAAATCGGTTCAAGGTCGTGTCCTACCTGCGGCTTGTATTTCGTTTTTAAAACTTCTATGAATTGCCATATGTTTGTATTATATCGTTTGCAATAAATCGGAATAAAAAATACTATTTAAATAAATCAATTTTCAGAAAGCATTTACACAAAAACACAGAACTTGGTGCAGCTCGGGTGCAGCCTTTAAGGGTACTCTGTCAAAGACTAGGTGTATTCCTTTGCGTTAGAAATGAGGATTCACCTGAATGGGTCGACATAGAATCCGATAAAAAATTCTATTTTGAAGAATCCTCAACAAAGCTACCAGCTTCTTCTATCCCAGTGATTGAGAGCATCGAATCTTGGATCGCAGATGGAATAGCTTTTACAAATGATATTAGTTATTGATTTTTTTCCAATTGTTCCTTTAATGTATCTAGTCATACTAGTCTAGTCAATACTAGTGAAAATTGTCAGAGGTAGTCAAAATATATAATCATTCGAATGAATTAATTTTATATGTCACGTTACTTTATGGGGGGGAGGGGTTTTGAAAAGCACTACGAAAAGTAACGCAGGGGAGGGGGGGTAAAAAACCGAAAAATCAGTAACGTAGTTTATGGACGACCCCTAAGGTTCGTTGCTAGCAAAGTAGAACTTCGGTAAATTGTTGTTTATGCTATTAATTTGTAGTTTTAGTGTTCGAGTGTTTATATGAGTGCAACGTTAGCGCGGGAAAAAAAGAAGCAAAAATTTAGTTTCAGCTAAATTAGCTTATCTCAGTTACTAGTGATTTAAAGTAGATAACATAAGTCATTTGATTTATTAATTGTTCATAACTGTTTGCACCACCGAACTTTTCCAATTCAATTATATCCAAACATTATATCCAAACATTATATCCAAACTATATCCAAACATTATATATAGTTATTTTATGTAAAATTTTAGAGCTCGCGACAAATGCGTCCGATCGAGTCGAGAGAGCCGGGAATGTTGAAAATTGCAATTTTAAAATATAATGGTCAAAAACATCCACATCATACATATTAAATAAAATATTTGTTGAAATTCGTCAAAAAATTACAACAATTTTACGTATAATCTCGAAAAAGTTAACAGAAATATTCAAGGGACCTTTTTTGAATTATTTACTTTTCTAAGTCATTTTAAAAATTTTAAAAATAAAATTCGTAAGTAACACGCTTAGTTTATTTCAATATCTGAGTTTTCAGCATTACAATAAATAAACTTAAATTAAATTTGTACAGGTTGGTTTTAAGTTCACAGTCACCCATGACCATTTTCTTGCGCAGACACTCAGTAGGGGTATTCACACTGACTTGGGTAGTTGGGTATGGGCAGATTGAGTATTTTTTATTATTGCGAGCACCTTAAATTGCAATTAAGTACTTTGTTGAATTGTTTTGGGCAGTACTGCATGATTGTTTGATCTCCCCGGTCAATGAAGCTGGTGAGAAATTATTGACATCTTGAAGAGAGTCACCACAATTTCTTTTTGCATTTTATGTGCGAAAAATTTAGGCCATTAATTGAACGTAAAAAAGTTATATTATATACGAGTGATTTTGAACGTGAACTTCGTAACATTTTATTATTTACTAGTAATCCCGGGTTGACGTTTTCTTGCCGCCTTAAATAAACCGCCTTAAATAAATATATAAATAAATAAACAAATAATCTGGCCATTTCAGCCCTTGGAAGGACTTTGACCTAGCTTCTATTGATCAATTGTGCGCCAATCAACAGACCGCCTTACTGCCATATAATTATTTTCATGCCAATTCTATTTTTTATTCGAAAAAAAACAATTTTATATATTTGAACTAGCATAATTGCCGTGCGACAACGCACATTTATTGTTCAGTTTCCGAAAGTAACCATATGAACTAAATTACAAACCTTTAGTCTAATGCGACCAAAACCATCTTAAAAATAGAATTTTTATTAATTTTTGAGCGGTAAAAGGTATGTGCCAAAATTTTTTTCTCTAAACCATCTTGTACTCGAAAAAAATCGACTGCCTACATTGCAGCTCAATTTACATTATACCTGGCGCACTTTGCTTCACTCCACGATTATCTCCTGAAAATGGGGCGTAAACATAGTTCGACCAAGCCCATTTTTAGTAAAGTTGCCGCCAGTAACCATACAAACTATATTATCAAATTTTAGTCTAATACGACCCAAATCGTCTGAAATTGAGAATTTTTATTGATTTGTGGGCGGTAAAAGGAGGTGTGGAAATTTATTTTATTATTTTCGATACTAGCTTTGACAAAAACTGTTGTAAAGTTGATGCCAATCATTGCCTATTTTTGTAAAAGGCGGTAACACATGAAAAAAGTACTCAATTTGGCAAGAAATTAATCTACCCAAACAAGTTAGCAAGTCAGCTAGAGTAGATTGGTAAATGGGTACTTGGCTACAGTGGCACAAAAAAAAGTGCTGCATTTGCCAATATACCCAACTACCCAAGTCAGTGTGAATACACTTAATATGTATTAATTTGTACGGGGTGGTTAAAAAAAAGCACCCGAGAATTGTTTCTCTTTTTTCCTTTTTTGGTGTAATAGCTCTTGACAATTTTCGTTCGCATATTGACAAAGTCTGCCACCTAATTTACATCGTTATTGTTTTCATACCATTTTATGAAGGTATTGAAGATTTTAACTCCTTCCGATAAAAGATCGCACTTGCATGTGTTGCCATACAAACGGTTGGTTTAAAAACTCATACGTTCAGAAAATTTAACTCAAATGTAAAATTCTTAGAGCGGTACGTGTACGCTGAAACTCGATTATTTGCTGAGCGATTAACTTTTGCGCGAGTTAACTTTTCGCGATTCTACGTATTTTTTATTATTAAAATTACTATTAATGTCATAAACAGGCGACAACTTACTTACTTACTCAGTTGGCGCTACAACCGTATGTCGGTCTTGGCCTCATCTAAGAATTTGCGCCAACCATTTCTGTCTTTCGCTTGCTGGCGCCAGTTGGAAATTCCAACCTTCGTCAGGTTGTCCTCTACTTGGTCTTTCCAACGAAGATGCGGTCGTCCTCTTCTGCGTTGACCGCCGCTGGGTACCGAATCGAATGTTTTCTTCACTGGAGCATCGTCTTTCATGCGCTGAACATGACCAAGCCAGCGAAGCTGCTCGATTTTAATGCGCTTGACTATGTCGATGTCAGCGTACAGCTCATACAGTTCATCATTCCACCGTATTCGGTACTCGCCATTGACGCAGATTGGTCCATAGATCTTACGAAGAATCTTTCGTAGAATACGAAGAAAAGTCGTATTAGTTTTGCAGGAATACCAAATTCAGACATGGTGGAGTACAGGTGCTTCCTTATTGGGCTGTCGAAGGCGGCTTTGTAGTCGACAAAAAGATGGTGGGTGTCGACTTGTTTTTCTTGAGTCTTCTCCAAGATTTGTCGTAGCGTGAAAATCTGGTCGATGGTGGACTTTTCAGGTCTGAAGCCACACTGATAAGGTCCGATCAGTTCGTTTACAAAGGGCTTCAATCTTTCACATAAAACGCTAGACAGGATATGCGATAATAAGAAGGCTTATCCCACGGTAATTGGCACAGATAGTGGGATCGCCTTTCTTGTGGATTGGGCAGAGCACACTGAGATACAATATAAAAACTGAGAAAAACAGGCGACAATGTGAGCTTAATAAGCATATTTCTGTTATTAATAGGGTACATGTACATATGGAATGAAAGCGTTGCCTCGAGAGGAGGGCAAGAAATTGGGTCATGCTTAATTTACCATTTGCAAAATCACATACCTGATTCAACGGAAGAAATTGTTTTATATAGATTCTTGTGGAGGACAGAATCGCAACATTAAACTTGCAGAACTCCTGAAGCATTTTTTGGCATCTTCTAATATAAAAACAATCACTCAAAAATATTTCATATCGGGTCACAGTTATAACAGTTGCGAAAGAAGTTTCAGCTTGATAGAAAAATACAAAAAAAAAATCGAGGTTGTGTCAACTCAAGACGCTTGGCTAAACATAATAGCGGAATCTAAAAAAAATGAACCAAAGTTTCATATTAAGAAAATGGAAAGTGCTGATTTTGTTAGTTTCAAAGAATTGGAGAAGCTGATTGTTAACCGAAAAGTCAATATTACTGGACAGAAAAGAAATTGGTTTAAAGTTGAAAAAATCACTCAATAAAAGCAAAATATATTCCAACTTATTTTTTGCACCGCAAATTTGACACATGTGGTAAATTTAAAAAAAGAGAAGTGTATGTGTGGAAGAATTTAAGACGGTGCATTTGTCTTGTTTGTATCCAGAAGGGAAAGCTATCACAAAAGCTAAATACTTAGACCTTCTTCAGCTAATGAATTTCATTCCTATAGAATCTCGTCACTTCTTTCAAAATTTGAAGTACGAAAACTGTTCAGATATCGACTACGGTATTGTAAGCGATGGCAGTGATGAAGAAAATATTTCTTGAACACAAATATTAAAACATTTTTATGTTATTAAATCGATTTTTTAACTTGATTTTAAGTGAAATAATTTTTTAGTTCTTTTGTTATCATATTGATTTTTAATTTAATTTTAAATGAAATATTTTCCTTATTTATGTTAAATTAGTAACACAAATTTTTCCTAAGGTGGCTTTAAAATCATTAAAATAAAAATAAATAGAACTAATTATTAAATAACTTGCATTAATTTAATTTTCTTAGACGATATACATAAATAATTGGATGTATTAAAATCTGAATGCAAAATTGCCTTCATAAAATATATTATGGCGAGTAAAAAAATATATTATGGTGTATTGCTCTACCATATTCACACCCATTAACCAAACTACTAATGAAGGCGCTGCATCGAGAGAATTTACATATCTTTTGTCGACAACAAGACAACAGTTCTGGCCCATCAAGGGAAAAATACTTGCTCAGTCAGTTGTGCAACGTTGTAAACGTTGCGCCAGAGCTAAGCCAAAGATGCTCAATCAAATAATGGGGAATTTACCAACACACAGAGTTCAGCCAGTGCGTCCATTTGTGAATGCAGGTATATACTTTTGTGGGACTATTTGGATCCATTATCGTCTCAGAGGAAAACGACACAAAAAAAGATACGTCGCACTATTCATCTGTTTTGCTAAAAAGGCAATACATTTAGAAATAGTAAGCGATTTGTCAACGGAAGCTTTTATTGCTGCCCTGTGAAGATTCATTGGGAGTCGCGGTCATTGTAGCCACATATATTGTGATAATGCCACAAACTTTGTTGGAGCAAGAAACCGACTAGCAAGAAACCGACTGAAAACATTTTCTCAAAAAGAGGCAAAGAAATGATAAAAAATTAATGTAGCTCAAGGATGATGGAGTTTCACTTCATACCACCAAGAGCACCCCACTTCGGTGGATTGTGGGAGGCTGCAGTCAAGTCAGCCAAGCATTTGATGCACAGAAGTATCGAAACTGCATCTCTTACCTACGAGGAATTGGAAACTTTGATAATAGAAATCGAAGCTATCTTGAATTCTAGACCACTAACTGCCATGTCAGACAACCCAAATGATTTAACGGCATTGACCCCTGGTCATTTTTTGATAGGAGAGCCTTTAACAGCCAGCATAGAAATAAATCAACAAGGTTTATTATCACGATGGAAATTGGTTAATTACATCAAAAATTAATTTTGGAGAAGATGGTCAGTGGAATATCTCCACGAGTTGCAAAATCGATCTAAGTGGAAGGTACCGTGCAGCAATATTTAACCAAATACCATAGTTATAATTCAAGATGACCTGTGATGAAATGGCCTTTGGGAAGAATTATAAAGACTATTAAGGGGCAATATGGTTTCGTACGTGTGGCAGATATCCAAACTTCAAAGGGAATTATTCGTAGACCCATCAGCAGACTTTCACCACTTTTTTGTAAGCAAGATAATACGCTTACCAATGGTAATCTAGCACAACCAAATGAAACAAACATCGCTAATGGTGATACGACAGTACAAAACGTCGAGAAACACAAGGCTAGCACCACATCATCAAATGATGACAAAACAGCCTCTAAAAAAACGAAACCCAACTCATTTGCAACATCGAGGTTTACGTTATTATTAACCTGTCTCATCATACCGTTTTCTAAGGGAACACACATCAACATTACACAATTTCCATCTCAGCCTGGAATACACTTTGACAATTTGGGAAATTCGAAATTAATATCTGATGAATGGAACCTAATTGTTTTTTATGACTTAAACCAGTATTGGTAAGAATTTGAGATGCTAAACAATGGCACAAACCTTGTACAGCATTTATGTAGCCAAATAAATCAGAAGAGTAGTTGTTTATCGCTGATTGGTCAAATTTAGTACTCCATTTCTGAAATAGTTCAAGACACCGGATTGCTTGCACGTCGTCCTGTGGCCGTCAGATCAAGACGAGGTGCTGTAAATTTTGTTTGTCAACTAACTTCTTTCTAGTTTCAAGAGGAACAAATGACGCAGTCCACCTCAAGTTCCGCAACACATAGTAAACCTTACATACAACAGTATTGATATGGTTTTCGCAAGAGAGTGAAGAGTCAATGTGGTAACCAAGATTTTTTATCTTGTCAACAAAATTTAGTTGAACACTATTTAGATAAACGGCAGGTATATTATCGAACGAGACCTTAGATTTAAAAATCGGTAAGACATATGATTTCTGGGGGTTGAGCTTGAGCTTATTAGTTTGAGCCCATTCTGAAATTTTATTTAAGTCATCATTCATTTTAATACATAAGTCATCAACAAGGTTAAGAGGTCTAGACAAGTACAGTTGCAGATCATCAGCATATGCATGCATTGTAACATGCCTGCATTTGCTAAAAATATCATTAATAAACATATTGGGGGTTGGAATTAATTTTAAAGGCTTTTTTTCGGTTTTTGAGCATTTATTTAGAAACAACGGTACAATGTATATTATTCAAAGTATTGTCCATCGTTAGCTACAACATTTTCCCATCTTTCTGGCAGCATATGGATTCCGCGCCGGAAGAACGATTCGTCTTTTGAGGCAATCCACGAATCGACCCATTTTTTGGTATCCTCGTAAGAAGTGAAGCGCTGCTCAGCCAAGCCATGCGTCATCGATCTGAATAGGTGGTAGTCGGAAGGGACTATGTCTGGGCTATAAGGCGGGTGGGGTAGCACATCCCTTGTCATGTTGAAAAACCACTTTGGCATATTCCGGCCGTTTAACCTTTAATGCTCGGCTCAATTGCATCAATTGTTGTTGGTAGCGTTCCCCAGTGATGGTTTCGTTAGGTTTTAGCAGCTCATAGTACACGACACCCTTCTGATCCCACCAAATACACAGCATAAGCTTGGCGCCATGAATATTCGGCTTGGCCCTCGATGTTGATGCATGGCCGGGTGGTCCCCACGATTTTTTTCGCTTAGGATTATCGTAATGGATCCACTTTTCATCGCCAGTGACAATACGATGCAAAAAACTCTTCCCTTTATGCCGTTGAAGCAGTTGTTCGCACATGCAAAATCGCCGTTCAACGTCTCTCGGCTTCAACTGGTACGGCACCCAATTTCCTTGCTTTTGAATCATTCCCATGGCCTTAAAGCGTTTGCCAACCGTTGATAAGTCGACTCCCAATGATTCTGACAATTCTTGAAGGGTTTGACACGGGTCTTCATCGAGCAAAGCCTCCAATTCCTCATCTTCAAACTTTTTCGGCTGGCCCGGACGCTCTTTGTCTTCCGTATCAAAATCACCACTTTTAAACCGACGGAACCAGTACTCACAAGTAGAAATCGATGGAGCATAGTCCCTGTAAGCCTCAGTAAGCGTGCGTTGTGCTTCAATCGCTTTTTTCTTCAAATGGAAGCACAAAAGTAAACCTTCCCGCAAATTGCGTTTTGTTGGAACGAAAGTCGACATGTTCACAGAGAAAAAATATATGTTGTTTACACTTCAGTGGAATGACACATACTGAAAAATGAAGCTTACACAATGTGCTTTGAAATGAATATAGTCACAGGTGTGCCCGATGCGATCTATTGATAGTTACGCCATCTCTTAGAAAACCTTTAAAACAAATTCCAACCCCCAATAGAGAATAAAAGCGGACCAAGTACAGAGCCTTGAGGAACCCCACAATTTAAATTACGAAAAGCGGACAGACTATTACCCACCCTCACTCTTTGAGTTCTTCCAACTAAGTAACTATATAACAGACGGACTGCCATGCTGGAAAACTTAAAATTATCTTCAAGTTTTTGGCACAATATAGAATGGTCAACAGAGTCAAAAGCCTTAGAAAAATCTAGCAGGCAAAGAAGATTAATGTGACCCAAATCATATGTAATTCTAATGTCATCGAGAATTTTTAGCATAGCTGTAGCGCAGCTGTGGCCTGGTCTAAAACCAGACTGAAGTGGAGTCATAAAGTCATATTTTTTTATGTGCTCCGAGATTTGTGCAGCCATGAGAGACTCAACTACTTTTGATAGAGGTGAAAGTAGACTTGCAGGACGAAAATCAGATGGTTCATGAGCGTTAGATTTTTTAGCTATGGGAACAATTTTTGCTGCTTTCCAAACATCAGGAAAGCAGGAGCTTGTGAAACAGTGATTTATAATGTGGGTTAATGAGCTTAAAATATGAGGTAAGATAATTTTAATGAATTTAATGGATATTCCATCTTCACCCAAGGCATTCGACTTTATTCTATTGACGCAACTAGCAACATCACTCTCACCTACAGCAGCAAACTCCAAACTAAATAGATTTAGATTTACAGGACTTAAAGATCTTGATATACTAGGCAACAGAGTATCAGTGGACGCAGAGGAAGCAATAAAATAATCATTTAAGATATTAGGATCAATGTGACAATCGTCAGATTTAACATTGCATACTCCAGCCTGTCTTAAGTTGTTCCAAAGTTTTTTAGAAGGCTGTGTAGAGTTTAACTTGTTAATGAAAAAAGCACGTTTTGCTAATTTTACAGCCAGGTTAGCTTCATTTCTTGCTCTCTTGTAATTATCCCAGTTTAATGCTGTGGAATTTCTTTTAAAGCGATTGTACATTTTGTTACGAGTCTTAAGGGCTAGCGTTACATTTCTTGAAAACCAAGGACAACTTTTGTTAGAGACGCGACGAGTTACTAATGGGACATGATAATCAAATAGTGCTTGTATTTCATTAATGAAAAAATTTACCTTCTCATTTACTGTACTGAGAAACCAGCATTGAGACCAATTTATAGCAGATAGGTCATTAAACAACGAATTATAATCAACGGATTGAATAATGCTCATCATTTTATTGTGAATTACGTACTTTTGGGTCTCGCAGTTATCATCATAGCATTTCTGATACTCCTAACATGGAAGCTGAAGCTAACACATAACAGCCGTAAACTGACTGAGCAGCCTATTCCATTGCCAAGACGATTTCAGAATTTGGGCTTCTCCGTTAATGCCTAAATACAGATTGTTGAGCTCAAGGCTCAACGAGGGGGAGAATGTCTGTAACCAGCCACGAGCCACAACAACAGAAACAAAAAAACGTCACAAGCCACAACAGTCGCAACAAAAGACACCGGTGTAATATTTTCCACACGACAACGGCACTGCATTTTGTGTGATCAGTGACTTGGCATTGCAATTGTTAACTTCCGAAAAGAAAACAGCAAGTAAACAGTTTTGTGGAGTCAACGATCTGGCCTTGGACAAGTACTTGAGTTGCTGAACAGTTTTTTGTGGAGACAACGATCTGGCCTTGGACAAGTGCTTGAGTTGCTGAACAGTAAAGTTTTATTTTATATATGTTGTTTTTTTTGTTGTATTTATTGCATTGATAAACGTAATACATAATAAAACATTACACTAGTGTAGTCGTATTGATATATGTTCTTCAGTTTTTTTATGTCTGTCATAATTTTATTTCTCTTATACCGATGTACATATTGTATATAATTCTATATAATTTATAATAATCGAATCAAATGTTAATGTAAGAAATCTTGCTCAATAAAATTCAGTTATCTTTCAATAGTGAAGGCGTTCAGTTTTTTCAATTCTCTAAACCCAAAATTGTGCACAAGTACCAAGAGCTTGGGCACAAAAAAGGTAACAAGTTAACAAAGGTGAAAAATCTGGTGTATAGTTAACAAGAGCTTAGACACAGCGATGGACAAAGTAGTCCATCGTGCTCAATAAAAAAAATATTGTTAATTTTATTTAAGTATAATATAAAGTAGTTAATAAATATAAGGTTATACTACACATAGCTTATAGGCCATACGGCCTTAGAAAAATAAAATCAATTCTGTTCCGGACAGCGAAAAAGAAGCACGTGCTTACTAATGCAATATTTTCAAACTTTTTAATTAAGTTGTATTAAATAAAGTAATAATTAAAGTTTTCATCTTTTGAGCTTTAATTTTTAAATGGGCAATAACCTATAACCAATAGTTCATATTTATATTACAGTGACCTCTGTCGTTAAAGATAGGTCAAAATAGATGGAGCTTAAAAGGTTATCGTATCTGGAAACTTCTTTATATAAATTTTCTTTTATAGCAGCGGCTTATGAGTTTTTTATGTTTAATAAAAGATTTGTAATGCAATTTTGTTGATTTGTGGGCTGTAAAAGGAGATGTGTCAAATTTTTTTGCTTCCTAAACCATCTTATACTTGAAACAAATCGACTGCCAAAATTTCAGATTAATTTAGTTAATACCTTGTGCTTTTTGCTTCTCTCCACGCTTATCGCCTTAAAAAGAGGCGTAAACATAGTAAACAATTTTTAGTAGAGCTACCAAAAGTAATCACACGAACTAAATTTTAGTCTTATACGACCAAAACTGTTTAAAATATAGAATATTAATTGATTGTGAGCGGAAAAAAGGGACGTGGAAACCCATTTTGAATACAGTTGCCGACAGTAGTTATACAAACTAACATAAGCAAATCTTACATAGCCTCGCTCGATTCAGTTAAAATAAACAATTGCTTGGTACCTTTATTGTTTAAATCGGTTTCGTGGATCTCGTGTGATTACGGAACATCCGTACGTGCCACAAATTCTTTTATATAAAAGAATAGATTGACCGCAACTTGGTGCACCTACATACCACGTTTCACTATGAAAACGTGTACAACTCCGGAATCGGCAAGAAGTGGACCCATTTTTTTACGGTTGCCAACAGTAACCATCTGAACTATATACCCTTATTATTGGATTGTGGGCAATAGCGCAAATTTGGCTTGTAAGGGAGGTACCACGCCCCTTGTTCAATCAATACCAAACATAACATTAACACTCTCATGAGGCGGCTTCAGTTTCCCTAAAAATTTCATAAAGATCGGTTCAGCTGTCTATACGTGATATACAAACATTTCCACATTCATACATCCATTTATAAATCAAAAACATTAAAATTTAGTCGAATTATCATTAAATCCTCCATTTGGGCAAGATTGCCTTCCACATCTTACACAATAATTAGTTTTAGTTTTCATCGTAATTATTATGTTCGTAGTCTGGTTTACTGAATGCTTCATTGCGAGATTATATCTGGCACAAGCGTTTACTCTAATTCTATAAAATAACATTCTTAAGTTAAATATATATATCTTTACGCACATACTTGTTTAATAGTGTGAGAATTAGCTAAACAAACGCACAAACAGGTTCAGCGTGGGAAAATTAGGTCATATTTCCCAATACACTGAATCCAACAATAAAATATGAATTGAATTATTCTACCTCTGTTTTAATTTCATGACGAAAATAAAATGCCTCGCTTGTATTTTATACGTCAATGCAAAAAGGTAGAAGAGAAAAACAAAGACACACTTGTCGTTGCCTTTGCTTTTTAAGCTGGGCGCTTGGTAAATCAATACCGTTTAAGTTATGGCACGCGTCATAATCCAAACGGTTTTGTTTATTTATTAATTACTGCATGTTTTGCAGTTTCAACATTGACTTTCAGAATTCAGAAATTCAATATTATTGTATAGCACACAAAGTAGTGCTTATAAGTATGTGTTGGGTTTTTAAAGCTAGTACGGATCACAACAAGGGGACTTATTAGTAGTTTTGCTCTGATTGACTTTAAATATTCTTCAAACAATATTCAGGACTATATATTTCAGGCTATAAGAAAAGACGAAAACAAATCGATTTTTCAGAAGTGTAAACCCTTACACCCCACCCCCTTAAGTTTTCTGCTGAACCTTTCTTTTGCTGAAGCCCGGCACGTTGCTGCTACGCCCTCGTCCAACGACCAGAAAATGTTGCCAGTGAAACCGCATGTGTAAATTGATGTCAAATACTTAATTCCGTAGCTGTTCGACCTACAATGTCAAAGCTATTCGATAAATCATAAAGTAACTTAATCATTAAAGCCGTAACTTTTGATTGGAAAGAGATATTGTGGTGCTTTTTCACATAAATTATTTTTGAGACTTGAATCTTTTGTAAAAAATATAAAAGAAAACATTTTGGATATAAATATCAAAGGGGGTACCCTCGTTGTTTTGATGACAAAAACAGTAAAATAATTTTTGCGCTTAGATGGAATAATTTTTACAAATAAATGCTAAGTCATATTGTTAACACACCTGTTAACAAAACATAAGCTATTAATATAACTAGGTTATTATAAGTAAAATAAACAAAGCAAAACAAAACATAAGCTATTAATATAACTAGGTTATTTTAAGTGAAATAAACAAAGCAAAACAAAACATAAGCTATTAATATAACTAGGTTATTTTAAGTAAAATAAACAAAGCAAAACAAAATATAACTTTATGTGTCAACAAGAAGTAGCCCAATAATGCGGAACCTACATTTTTTGCCTTACATGACACTTTACATTAAGTACATCACTAGAATAATTTTGTTATAGCTTGTACTGCAATTAATATTTTGTTAAATAATTATGCTTACAACAGCATTTGTGTAGATATATAAGCCAGTTTAATTTATCAATAAAATCAGAGTAATTTCAGCAACAAAAAAAAGTGTGTACTTTTACTTTCACAGTTACAATAAGTTCAAGTGCTTATTGTAATTCTACACTGCAACAAGTTCAAGTGCTTGTTGCATGTGTTACAAAGGAAACAAAAGAAACCTAAACTCAACAAATTTATGTGTTTGTTGAACCTGACGGTTAAGTTTCAAGGGTAAATAAACTAATTTGTCCTCAAACATTTGGCGACCGTGACAGGACCCCGCAGTCCTCAGACGACATCAATCAAATCAATATTAGCCTGTAACCAGCAGACGACATCAATCAAATCAATATTTGCCGGTAACCAGCAGACGACATCAAGCATCAACTGCATTCATCAACAATGGCTACATTCTCAGAGTTAGTAGCAGTACAGAGTAACACGGGCCAACACATCGAGCGCCTGATTAAAAACTACAAAAAAGATCCTACAGATAGGAAAAAGCATGCCCGATGCTTTCAAGACAGAATCGATCAGCTCAATGCACTCTGGCACTCATTTGAAGAAAATGACATGAAAATCAGAGTGTCAGAGACTGAGCACAATGACCATGACTATTTCACTACAAGTTACTACGGTGAAATAGAAGCATTGGTCTCAAAATATATTCAACATTTTCAAGAGCACAGGAGTGCATTGTCGCAACATCTCCTGCCAGACTCTGAGTTGGAAGATCACAATCAACACGCTACCAAAGCTGGTTCAAAAGATAAGCCAGAATTGGAGGTGCAAAACGAAGAACTCAGGAAGGTACTTCGTAATCAGATGGAGCTATTAAGCATCATTTTGAAAACAATAAACGAAATTGATGCAGATGGTGAGCCACAGTCTGAGATTTGAGTATTTGTTCGTCGTGGGGTCAACACGTACTTATAATTCTACGCACTTTTAGTGTGATTTTCTTTGTTTTTTTCGTTAATTTCTAATTTATTAAATATTTTAACTATGCCTTGTGTAGTATGCAAACAAAAAGTTGAGCGAAATCAGCAAAAAATAAAGTGTACTAATTGCAATGAATATTTCCATTGGAGCTGCATGAATATAAATCAGAGTGACGTCGAATTTATGCAAATTAACAACAAAGGCTTTATTTGCAATACTTGTTCGGCTGCGCGTCGTACTTCACTTCGCTCTCCACCTCTGGCTTCAACGTCATCTTTAACTTCAGCAACTAGAGTAGCAGATTCCTCCGCAAAAACTCATAAAGGGAATCTCTCTCCTTCTCCTCCAGTGCCGGCTGTTCCAAAGCAAAAACTGCAGCAGCTACAAAAACAATTTTCCGTTCATTCTCCACTTCTTGCTTCTTCGTCAACTGAGACTGCTAAATTACAGCAACAACAACAATGCAATAAAAATCAACATGCAGAAACTGCGCCAACTCATCAACACTATCAACCGGACCTACAGCGTGCGGAGCCTCAGCAGCCAAGAAACAACATTAATGCTGAGACTCTCACTCAAGCTCAGTCGCAACTTCACAACAACAACATCATACATGCCAATGAGTCGTCCATCACATTGGAGCTCGTATTCAACGAAATTCTAGCTCTTAAAAAAATGAATGCTGACGCGCTTGCTCAAATCTCTATTTTGCAAGAGGAAAAACAGTTATTGGAGTGCAAGGTAAATGAGCTACAGCAAGAAGTTGTCTATCTCCAGAATAAAAATAGAGAAAAATGCGTAGAAATTGTTGGTGTCCCAAATATAAACAACAGCAACGCACTAAACGCAGCAATGACAATTTTCTGTGAGGGCCTAAATTCAAACATTACTGATCTAGAAATCGATGATTGTTATGTTAAATCTATTAAAAAGACAAGTGAAACGTCAATATCAAACTCTTCTCCTAATATTTTATGTGTAAAGTTTTTATCTCTTTATAGGAAGAAAGAAATAATGAGGAACAAGTTTTCTAACGTAAAAAAAGCTAAATGCAAAACCATTTGGTGGAAATAGTCACAATAAAATTTATATAAATGATAACTTGCCCGCGTTGACCAGAAATCTTTTAAAAGCAGCTAAGAAATTAAAAAACGAAAAAAGTTTTAAATTTGTTTGGGTTAAAAATGGTAAAATTTTGATGCGTAAAAAGGAAGGTGATATTATTATCGTTATTAATTCGTTTGATGATCTAAACAGAGTCAATTAATTTGTAATTGCTCTTGTTTTCTTGTTTTATAAATTAAAAATTAAATATAATGAATAATCGCAATAGTATGGTTAACTTAGATCATAGTGATAATTTATATGATCTTCCTTTGACAAATTGTAGAAGTGTAGATTTTCAAAGTATTTCAACTAACCCAAACAATAATAACAGCTTTTATATTATTTCTCAAAACATTAGAAGTATGCGCAAGAATTTCGATAATTTTTTACTACATCTTGAATCCTTCATTAATAAGCCTGATTTCATTTTCTTAACCGAAACATGGATTTACGATACTGAAAAGTCACTTTTTGCTATTCCGGGGTACAAGTTTTATGCAAATTGCAATGACCAGTATGCAGCTGGTGGTGTGGCCGTCTTTGTTACGAATACCATAAATTGTGAGTTTTTAAGTTATAATCTTATGAGTTCGGATGTTGTTAAAGTTAAATGTTTAATTGATAACCAGACTTTTGTATTTATTTGTATTTATAGATTCGTTGTTAACACTTCTTTGGACATTTTTTTAGATGACTTAAATGATTTATTGTATTCGGAAAAATCCAATAATGTCATTTTACTTGGTGATATAAACCTTAATATTTTGCAAGACTCTGTATTTGTTGACAACTATTTATTTATGCTTGCTTCGTACGGTCTTGAATCGTGTATAAATGAACCAACTCGTATTACCAATCAATCTTGTACTTGTATTAACCATATTTTTGTGCGGTTATCTCAATCAAAAAATATTTCAATCTGTAGTTCAGTCTGTAATCTCACTTTATCCGACCATTGCCTGACATGTTTAATGTTTGAAAATGTTGTCTTGTGTAAAAATACAAACTCGCCTATTGATTCATTTAAACTAATAACCGATTTCATTCAGCTAAATAATTATCTTCTTCATGAGTCTTGGGTAAATGTGTATACTGAACCAAATCCGTCTATTGCTTTTAATACTTTTATTGACACATTATCTCATTACACTGCTCGATGTTCAAAAAGCGTTACAGTAGCGTTGTCTAATAAAACTAAAAGACTCAAAAAGTGGATGACATCTGAGTTGCTTAATAGAATAAAGATTAAAAATAAACTTTATAAGAAAATTAAAAAATTTCCTTCGAATGCTAATCTAAAAGCCCGATATAATAGACTCTGTAGAGAAATTATAACCGAAACCTCCAATGTAAAAAGTGAATATTTCAAAAATGAATTCAATAAGATCAGTGGTGATGCTAAAAAGGAATGGCAATTAGTAAACAACATTTTAAATAAATCTAACACAAATAATATTATTCATGAGATTGAAGATGATGGTACGGTTTATTCTAGTCCATGTGACAAAGCAAATTTATTTAATAAGTTTTTTTCTACTATTGGTAGTGATGTCGTTCTGGATAATGGCCTTGTAAATTATTCTTGTAATTGCGTAGAAAATGAAAATACAAGCCTTAAGAGTTTCTTTTTTGGAGAAATATCTTCTTTGGAAGTTTATAAAATTATCATGTCTCTTAAGAATTCAAATTCCGACACTGAAAATGGTTTTTCTAGCAATTTTGTAAAGAAAATAGTATTCAATGTTGCAGATGTTCTTTGTCATTTGTTTAACAAAAGCATTAATTCTGGAATTTTTCCTGATGAACTAAAAAAAGCTGAGGTTATTCCACTTTTCAAAAAAGGAAATAGATCGATGCTCAATAATTATAGACCGATTTCGATTCTTTCTACTTTTTCGAAAATTTTTGAAAAAGCTGTCAAATCACGAATGATTGACTTTTTAAATAAAACAAAATTTTTTAGTGATTGCCAATATGGCTTTAGACAAAGTCTGTCCACTGAAGATGCCCTTATGAGTTTTTGTACTAACATTTACAATAGTTTGAATTGCAAACAAGTCTCCGCGGCCGTATTCGTGGATATAACTAAAGCATTTGATACAGTTGATCATCAAATTCTTTTAAATAAATTGTTTAAATGTGGTTTTCGTGGCATGGTCTTAAATTGGTTCTCGTCATATTTGTCGCACAGAGTACAAAGAGTCAAAATTGATACTTTTTATAGTAATTTTGCAAATATAACCATTGGAGAACCTCAAGGGTCAGTATTAGGCCCAGTCCTTTTCTTGATCTTCATAAATTCACTGTTTTCTCAAAAGTTTTCTAGTAAAACAATAGCATTTGCTGATGATATGGCTTGCACTTTTTCCTGCAATTCAACTTTTGAAGCTGTTCTTGAATTAAATCATGATTTGGAAATCTTGAGACACTGGTTTACATCACACAAACTTGTTCTAAGTGACAAAACAAAAATTATGTTTTTTAATGTGGCTGGTATAGAAAGCAAACTTCCTGTATTTAATTTTCACTCTGCAAATTGCAAAAAATATTCCATCTGCCATGAAATCTGTAATTCGTCGAACTATACATATACATATGACTCCCTTGAGACCTGTTCCACAAGTTGTTTTCCGATTGATTGTGTTAAAACGTTTAAATATCTTGGTGTAATAGTGGATTGGAAATTAAATTGGTTAGATCACTCTATTGCTTTAAAAAAATACTTAATGGCAGCTATAAGACAACTTTTTCTTTTAAAGTCTTATTGTTCAAACAATTTACTTAAATGTATATATTTTGGAATATTTCATTCTAAGCTGGAATATGGTCTGACCTGCTGGGGCGGTACACATATGAATAAAATTAAACCTTTACTAACGGTCCAGAAGCACGCAATAAGAATTATATGCAAAAAAAGTATTAATGAAAGTAGTCTTCCTCTGTATAAAAATTTAAACATCCTACCTCTTAAACACCTTTATTATTTTAAAGTCTTAAAATTGTTTTTTGTAAGATCTGGTTATCTTGTCAATAGGAATTATATGAATTATAACTTAAGGATTAATAATCAATGCTTAGCGTTAGTTCCACCGCATAACTTACAACATTTCTTTTACTTTTATACCTCGGTTGGTCCTAGATTGTTCAATTGTCTTCCTAGTTATGTTAGATGTATTCGTAATAAGTATGTTTTTTTAAGAGAAGTGAAATCGTGGCTCTTAAATTTATCCTATGTAAATGTTAATACGCTTATTGATGTAGTAAATTAATTAACTAAATAACTCCATAAATTAAACTAAGTTTGCAATTATTATTATTAATATTAAATAAACATTTTTCTCATTTTTTCTCATTTCTTCCTTTTTCCATGTTTCTCAAAATCAAATTTAAAACTAATGTTCAAGCTTTGCTCTAACGACCCCCTGTCAACTTATTTGTATACATAATTGTAAACATAAACATAATTTGTTTTCTTTTCCATCATATGTAAACCCGCATTCGCCTCTAGTTCCTTTGGAACTACAGAATGTGGCATTATTGTTATTAATTAATGTATGTAAAAATGAATTTTAAACAAATTGTAATTATAATAAGAGTATTCTTTAGTAACATTAATAAAATAATAAATAATAAAAATAAAAAAAAAATATACTGTACTTTGAAGGCATCACTACTCGAGAAGTACCAAGCAGATCTAATCAGTAACAACTCAAAAATATGGGATTCCACTCAGCTGCACAAAGTGGGTGATTACAATTGGGAAACATTTTATGACATGCAAGCAAAAATACAACATGTCCTAGTGTAAAAAATGTTCTACCTCACAGCAAATTTAAACGGTGAGCCCAAAAATCTAATCAAACACTTGCCAGTGTCAGCTCAAAATTACACAACAGTATGGGAGATATTAACCAGCCGATATAACAATAAGCGATTGCTCGTCACAGCATTACTGAATCGACTGATGGCACAAGCTAGCATAATTCATGAGTCGGTGCATGCTATTAAATCTCTTCATGATACAACAAAGGAATGCATATATGGGCTTAGTGCGATAGGAATACCAGTGTCAACGTGGGACGCGATTCTTGTGCACATAAATATTAAAAAATTAGATCGGTCAACTCACACGGCCTTTGAACAATCGCTGAGCAACTCACGGGAACTTCCATCAGTCCAAGAAATTCTCAGCTTCCTTGAGAGCAGATTCAGTTTATTAGAAACACTAAAAAATGCACAAATAAAGGCTATGAGAAGGCACGACATAACGCAGCGTCCATGATCACTTCAACAGTAGCAAAACAGTGTCCAGCTTGCAGTGGTACCCATCCAATATTTTCGTGTTTGGTATTTAAAGAAAAATCCATTAGCCAACGCTACGAAATTCTAAAAAGGAACAAACTCTGCACTAATTGTTTAAAGAACGGTCATGAGGCTAACAAGTGTACCAGCGGAACATGTAGCAAGTGCAACAAAAGACACAATACCCTTCTTCATCATGAAAGGCAGGAGGCGGCAGAAAAAAAGAGAGGCTCCAAAACCGGTCGCATTGACATCATCAGTTAAGCCAATGTCAAGCTATGTGTTGTTGAGTACAGCAAAAATAATACTTGCAGCAAATGGTAAAACAATTGAGTGCAGAACACTACTCGATTCCGGATCCCAAATAAACGCTATAACGTCCAAAATAGCACAGCGGCTTGGGCTGACACTTAAAAGTTCCCTATCTGTTGAAGGTATCGGCAGACAGAAACAGTTTGCCAGTCATCGCGTTCACGTCACTTTTCACTCTCGCAATAGTGGATTCAAGGCTCCATTGGAAGCTTACGTATTTCCGCAGATTGTGGGTACCCAACCGTCAAAATTCATTAACATATCATCTTGGGCAATACTCCAAAATCTACAACTGGCCGACCCACAGTTCAATAACCCAAGCAAAATTGACATCCTATTAGGTGCTGAATTCACACATCAAGTAATGTCAATGGGACAAGTTAAACTAGCAAAGGGCTTACCAGTTCTTCAGGAAACCGTTCTTGGATGGGTTCTATCTGTAGAAATCGATAATGAACAACGAAAATCAGCAACATGCGGAGTTTTAGCTGACGATTACGATAACCTAAATAACGCTGTTGCAAAGTTTTGGGAATTAGAAGATATCTCTGAAACGGAGCCACAATTATCAATGTCAGAAAAGCAATGTGAAATGCACTTTACCCATCCTACTCGAAGAGATACAGCTGGTCGCTTTATAGTTCGATTACCATTAAAAGACGATTAATCAAAATTCGGCACTTCGCAGCAAATTGCTTATAATCGATTCATATCTCTTGAAAAACGCCTAGCAAAAGACGTAAACCTCAAAAACCAATAAAGTCAATTCATGGATGAATACAAAGCATTGGGACACATGACAAAGGTGAATCCAAATGACGTGTCATATCCAAATTACTTCATTCCACATCATTGTGTTTTGCGACCTGAAAAAAGCACAACAAAGTTAAGAGTGGTGTTTGACGCGTCATGCAAAACATCAACTGGACTATCATTAAATAACGTAATGTACGAAGATCCAACGGTGCAGAGTGATCTGTTTGCAATACTTCTCCGGTTTCGCATGCCAAGATTTGTTTTCACAACCGACATCGAGAAAATGTATAGACAGATTCGAATTCATCCTGATGATGAAAGATTTCAATTAATCTATTGGAGAAGCTGTTCGCAAGAGTTAATGGACGTGTATAAACTTCAAACAGTTACTTTTGGAACACGAGCAGCACCATTCTTGGCAACAAGATGCTTACAGGAGCTAGCACTTATCAATAGGGAAACATATCCATTAGGCAGTCAGGCAATTGATAAAAATTTCTATGTTGACGATGGTTTGGCAGGAGCAGACAATCTTAATGAAGCAAAGGCTATTCAAGATCAATTATTAGAGATATTGACGAAAGCAGGGCTTCATTTAAGGAAATGGTGCTCTAATCATCCCAAGCTTCTTCAAAGTATATCCATCGAAAACCAGGAAGTGGATTTAGAAATGAAGAAGAGTCAACCATTAAAACATTAGGGCTTTCATGGGCACCAACAAGCGACAATTTTCAAATTACTACAAGGTTAAATACTGTGCACCGTGTCACAAAGCGCAGCATAACATCCGTGTCACAAAGCGCATTTTCGACCCATTGGGACTCATAGGACCAGTGGTGGTAGAAGCCAAAATATTCATTCAGCAGTTATGGAAGCTACAACTTCAATTGGATGAAGCACTTCCAATAGCAATGCACACGTCATGGATCAAGTTCCGCAACAGCCTGGATCAATTAGACAAATTAAGGATCCCTCGCCACATTTTTGGACACAATGTGCCTCACTCAATACAGCTTCATGGTTTCGCAGATGCATCTGAAAGAGCATATGGAGCAACAATATACATTCGAACAGTGTTTAAAAACAAAAGCATATCGGTCAGGCTTCTCTGCTCAAAATCAAGAGTAGCACCGCTTAAAACACAAACCATTCCGCGGTTAGAGCTGTGTGCATCTCTACTGTGTACCGAGCTAATGGCTCGAGTTAAAAACGATCTTGGGTATCAAAACACCATTACTCAGTTTTGGACTGATTCACAGGTAGCATTAGCTTGGATAAATCGATGCCCATCAACACTCCAGACATTTGTATCCCACAGAGTGGCTAAGATTCAGAAACTTTCACTAACTGAACAATGGCATCACATCTCTACTCTTCACAATCCTGCAGATATATTATCTAGAGGAGCTTATTCAGAAGAAATGATGAAACCTCAGTTCAAACTGTGGTTTTATGGTCCTGTTTTTCTACATCAACAAGATTACACTTGGCCCTCATCCATTCAAAAGAATATCATCATAGAAGACCTTCCTGAAATCAAAAAGGTTAATCAAGTCATAGCCACGGTAGCTACAGCTGCAGGAGAGTCAGACAATATTATATACTACATAAAGGCACGAGAATCGTTTAAAACCCTACAGCGTGTTGTTGGATACATTCAACGATATATAAAAAATTGCAAAGGCACTCAGCGTTCCCAAGAACTGTCATTAAGCCCAAAGGAACTCGATTCAGCACTTAAGACTATAGTAAAAATAGTACAAGAACAAGACTTCAATGAAGAAATCAAACAGTTGAAATCAAATAAAACTGTTACCAAAAACAGTTCAATCACGTCTCTTTCGCCATTTCTGGATGAAAATGGAATCATTCGAGTAGGAGGACGTCTAAATTCATCTTTGCTTCCATATGATACGAAACATCCAATGATGCTGCCATACAACGACCCTATAGTGAAACTAATTTTGCGAGATGCACACAATGACACTATGCACAGCAGGCCACAAGCACTATTGGCAAATATTCGGCAACGATTTTGGCCTATCAAAGGAAAATTAATGGCAAGATCCATAGTGCAAAGGTGTGTTCGATGCACCAGAACAAAGCCTACAATGTGTCATCAATTCATGGGAAACTTGCCTGCAACTAGAGTTTCCCCATCAAGGCCGTTTATAAACTCAGGTGTTGACTTCTGTGGCCCACTGTGGGTCCACTACAAAATAAGAGGAAAGAAACCACACAAAATATATATTGCAGTCTATTGCTGTTTCGCCACGAAGGCTGTCCACTTAGAGATCGTAACAGATCTGACCACTGATGCATTCATTGGTTCATTAAAACGATTCATTTCTCGTAGAGGTCACTGCCTTACCCTTTTTTGTGACAACGCTACTAATTTCGTTGGCGCCAGCAATCAACTTCAAGAAATAAATCAATCCTTGTTCGGAAAGGGGAGTAGCGAAAAAATAATAAACGCGTGCAGCTCAAAGGGAATCAAATTTCAGTTTATCGCTCCAAGATCAATCACACCTATGTCCACCAATCCAAACGATCTAAGCGCTCTTACACCGGCACACTTCATCATTGGTGAATCTCTGACTAATCCAGTAGACGCAAACACTAGTGTGTCCAAATCAACATTGCACGAACGGAGGAATGCAGTCAAGCGGATTAAACAAGAATTCTGGACACGATGGAGTCAAGAATATCTGACGGAACTTCAGCACCGATACAAATGGAAAGAACGAGTTCCCAACATACAAGAAGGAACCTTAGTCGTAATCAAAGAAGACAACGCACCACCATTGAACTGGCCACTAGGACGAATCACACATGTATATCCCGGAAAGGATGGAATTGTCAGAGTGGTTGATGTGAAAACAGCTACTGGAAATTGTAAACGTCCAATCCATAGACTAGCTCCGCTCCTTCCAGAAGATATTAAAGATAATTTCACAGAGCCAAGCGAAGAGCTGCAAAAGGAAAAAATTTACAACAGGGACGATGATCAAAAAATCTCTCCTATACCATCAAAACGACGACGTTTACCCATCTCAAACATCGTCACAACCATATTGGTAACGCTGTTACTGCTACCACTAGCTATAGCAAATCCAATTAATGTAACCCAATTTCAATTAAATCCAGGCATACATTTCGAAGAAATAGGTTCAGCAAAAATAATAACATCAAAATGGAATTTGATTGTCTACTACGACCTTTTACCATTTTATAAAGAATTAAATGTCTTACGCACTGGTATTACAACACTGCAACGTCATTGCAATCAAAGTGCACCAAACCCAATATGTGAGTTTTTTGTGAACTACTTTCAAAATGCTCAGCAAGAGATCGGTTCAGAGTTTAAAATGCTATCTATAAAGCGAGTAAAAAGAGGAGCACTAGATTTCGTTGGAAACATTGGCAACTCACTGTTCGGAGTGCTCGACTCTAACTATGCGAATAAAATATCAGGTAGCATTAATCAATTAAAAAACAATGATGACTACCTGCGTGAACTCCTGCAAAACCAAACTTCAGTTATTGACTCTACCATCAACATTATTACAAAAAATCAAGTTATTACAATGAAAAAGTTTAAAAATATCGATAACCACATCGACAAAATGATGAAGTTACTTAAAGATCAAGAAGTAAGCAATAGTGATGCGACCCTCACAACTCTATGTCTACAAATGTCAATAATAATATCAAATCTTCAACTCATACAATCTTCAATCATCGATGTTCTAACAGACACACATCATGGAAAAATAAATCCCCTCATACTTACACCTCATCAACTAACTGAAGAAGCAGGAAAACTTAAGACTCATCTACCTCCTCAGCTTCAACTACCAGTCAACAAAGACAACTTGTTGCTGCTTTATAGCCTGATGAAGGTGGAAGGCATGGTGACAACTGATCACATTGTTTTCTGCATTAAACTCCCTTTGGTTGATCAAAAATATTACGACTTATTCAACATTGTTCCAGTAACAACAGTAATAAATAACACGTTAAAAGAAGTAAAAATATCAACAGAATTTATGCGAATCAATCCCCACAGAGATGAATTCTTTCCCATGAAAGGTGCAGACCTTCAATCATGTACAACTATAGAAACTGATTGCTATTTATGCGCAAAAATACAATCAATCCATAGAAGAGGATCCGATGAATTCAAATGCGAAATGGATCTTTTCAAAAATGACACAAATCCAAGATGTGACACCATAAAACTTAATAAATCAATCACATGGCATCAGTTAAATGACAAAAACCAATGGACGTATGCCACTAAGGAACCCATTCGGCTGAGTGCTGTATGTGGACAAGAAACATTTCAACTAATGTTGAACGGATCTGGATTAGTTCAACTCCAACAAGACTGCGTAATTAGAGACAATCAAATAATCATTCAAGGGCATCAGTATGTTACCACTTCCCGTAAATCAACTTATACAAGCACCGGTGTACCAATAGGAACCATTAAAATACAACCCATCGACGAACTTGTTAACAAACAATACACCACTCAGCTAGAAGAACTTGGAGCACTTCATCGAGAATTAACAAGAAATAAATTACTTAAATTACCATCAATAGTAGAATCAACACAGAAACAAACCTGGACAGCTGTATGCATTGCACTTGTATTGACAATTGGGATCAGTGCCTATGCAATAAAAATCTTTTGGAACAAATACCAGAAGAAAAAACAACCTAAGCCTCCAACGCCACTTCCAAGAACTCAATCCACATTCAATGTCACTACAACATGAAACTTTTTCAGTCATTACGTTGAGTTAATTATTAATTATTGAATTATTAAATTAACTAATAATTCAACGCGGGGGAGAATGTTAACACACCTGTTAACAAAACATAAGCTATTAATATAACTAGGTTATTATAAGTAAAATAAACAAAGCAAAACAAAACATAAGCTATTAATATAACTAGGTTATTTTAAGTGAAATAAACAAAGCAAAACAAAACATAAGCTATTAATATAACTAGGTTATTTTAAGTAAAATAAACAAAGCAAAACAAAATATAACTTTATGTGTCAACAAGAAGTAGCCCAATAATGCGGAACCTACATTTTTTGCCTTACATGACACTTTACATTAAGTAGATCACTAGAATAATTTTGTTATAGCTTGTACTGCAATTAATATTTTGTTAAATAATTATGCTTACAACAGCATTTGTGTAGATATATAAGCCAGTTTAATTAATCAATAAAATCAGAGTAATTTCAGCAACTAAAAAAAGTGTGTACTTTTACTTTCACAGTTACAATAAGTTCAAGTGCTTATTGTAATTCTACACTGCAACAAGTTCAAGTGCTTGTTGCATGTGTTACAAAGGGAACAAAAAAAAAAAACCTAAACTCAACAAATTTATGTGTTTGTTGAGCCTGACGGTTAAGTTTCAAGGGTAAATAAACTAATTTGTCCTCAAACACATATGAAAGGTAGTCAGATTCTTAATTGATTTTATTTTAACAACAAAAACAATTATTGAGTTAAAAGTAAATATTTTGAACCTTTTTTGGAAAAAAATATAAAGAATATATACACCGACCTAACGGAATAGATAAATAGTTCAGACTATTATAGTGAAGTGCTTTTACTGAAATTTTAAACAAAAAAAAATTTAATTAAAGGACTTTGACTTTCATGTCGTTTTTTCTCATTCTTGGGTAACGATGTTTTATGAAAACGACGTTGTACTAAAAATTTCTAAAACTTTTCAGATATGTGGCTGTTTTTAGTGTCAAAATGCCAAAAATTTTTAAAATTAATTTGACGAAAAACTCTGATACTAAAAAATATTATAATAAGAAAATAATCTTTAGAGGGTGTCAGAGGGGATGTCAGAGGGGGCGTGGCAAAAACTTAGTATGTAACAATTTAATCTAGGATCCACTGAATATAAGTACTGAGTTTGAACGAAATCCGTTAAGCCACTTAGATTTGTTTAAAGGCCAAACAAGCAAACAGAAAATTAGTTTTATTACTATAGAATCTATAGTATCCCAGCAAAATTTTTGTTACAAATATGTCCCTAAGAATGCACACTGCCTCCAGAAGACATTCTATAGATCCAATTGTGCTTCTCCTAAGCCTTATCAGGAAGTGCTTTCAAGAAGCATTCTCATAAACCACTTCTCAAAGACATTCAAATAGCATTTAATTTCAAATGTTTTTTTTATGTATTTTGCATATTCCGTGGAATTTGCAAACATCCAACAAAACACAACTACTTCCTACTTCAAACGGGAAAAGGGATATTTAATTTGGATTTTTTTAAACCCCCAACAAAACCCAAACACTTCTCATTTCCAACACTAAAATCGCGAAAAAATCGGGAAAAAGGATATTTTTCGTGGAGTTTTTTAAGCCCCCCTAACCACAAAAACCATTTCATTCCATGGAATGCATTCTTAAAGTTCTCCTGGAAAACACCTACTAGATTCCTTTCATTAAAGAGCTCAAAGAAATCTTCCATTGAAAAAGTTCTGGAAGCAGTTCTAGAGAAGACTAAGGAAAGCATTGACATGCATGTGTTAAAAGAAGGACTTCTGGGTATGAAAGTGGAAGGGACAGAATTTAAGATATTTTTTATAATTGGGATATTGACTTTCTATAGTATAGTGATGGGCATTATCGAATAATTTCAATTATCGATGGTTTACTATCGAATGATTTCAACTATCGAACAACTCGTTCGAATATTTCGTTCATTCATTTACTTCAAAAAATAGTGAATAGCTCACGAAACTATCGAATGATTTAAACTATCAAATAATTCACTCATTCATTCGAATTAAAAAAATAGTAACTAGTAACAAAAACTATCGTACGATATTTACAATCGAACAAATTATTCATTCATTCGAACTATAAAAATAGTAGCGAGTACATAGATCAAATTATTTTATCTATCAATTCAAGTTTTCATAAATTTGACTTGAAAAAACCTCTAAATAGCTATTAACTGGTGTGATTTCTTTATAATTTCCATTTAAACACAAATCAAGCATTGTTGTTAAACGTACTTTTCCATTTCAATTTGCAGTACTCATGATTCATGATTCATGAAGATAAGCAAATGAAGTGCACAAGAAAAAACTATCGAATAAAAAAGAAAACTGTCGAATGAATGAATAACTTCAACTATCGAATAATTCGAATATTTTAATTCGATAGTTTCCATCACTTCTATAGTAAAGATACTCAATAAGGCTGTTCAGACTTGCCTCAAATGAGGCGACTTACTTGCCTCATTTTGACATAAGTTAGCTATCAGGTGTTCACACACAAACTATTGCCTCACTTTGAGGCTGCATCATTTTGGCGTTTATTGTTTTTTTTTTCGTTTGTTTTCTTTTGAATTATTAAATGCTCAAGTTTTCACTATTTAAAGAATATTAATTTGCGAACAACAATGAATAAACAAAATTAATTCGCACTAGAACAAACTAAAAAGAGCAAAAATTTCAACATAACAAACTTCACTCTTACGTACCACGGTGGCTGAAATTTTGATTTCATTGGCCAAAAGTCAAATTTTTTTATGTCATCGATTTATAAAATTTTTACTCCTTTTTGTAGCTTATATATCCAGATTAAGGTAGCCAAAAAATTAGGTTAAACTATTGCTGATTGTGGGCGTGGCATGCTGTCAAACTCAACTGTTTTTTTAATTTCAGCAAAAGGTGTTTTTTTTTTGTTTTTTATCAAAAATAAATGGTTACTACTCGCAAGCTATCATCGATATTGGCCTGCGGTCTTTTTTATAATGTTAGTAGGATTATAGTCTTTAGTTTTTGTAAGTAGTCACAGTTCTAACGTTTGATATTAGGGGCGTTATGAAATATTTATGAAACCACTATATTTTTCTCAAATTTAAACTTTAGTGGAATAGAACTTCTAAAGAAAGTAAGGGAACAAGAAACGTATACCACCCGGAGAAAGGCGAATGTATCCTGTTAAACCCTATATATACTTTTGCACCCCCCACGAGCCCCCGGTAGAACACTTTTTTCATTTCAATGAAATTACTCTAAAGAAAATTCGAATTACGACAATTTAAACAGTCGTATAAGTACTCGTATACAATGGTGTATTAAACTTCATGAATAACTTTAGATTTTTTTAACTTCGGGCCTCAGTCTATTGTTGACAAATAACATTGTTGACCCATAACAAGTTTCAATTGCAACGGTCTATATAATTCACCCAAACTGTTCTTATTTCTCCAAATTTGCCTAAAGGTTTTTGTGTTTTTACTTTAGACTACGGGATTACTCAATAATAAGTTAATACTTCAAGTGTACGGACGTATATTCGCAAGTGATAAAACATAACAGACGCAAATAAAAATATTGAGAAAAATATGGAGAACTTCAGTTATAAAGAACTGGCCGAAGAGTATTTTCGAAACAAAAACCAGGAAGATGTTCTTAGTTACGTTAAAATAAAATTAAACTTAAATTCGTGTAGTACCGAAATAGAAGAGCAATTATCTAATTTCTTCAAAGTACTAAAAAAACGATTGAAAGAAGTTAACTACTGCAAACAAAAGTTTTATAAAAAAAGTGCAAACTGGTTAGAATGCCAACTTAATGTTGCTGGTGAAACAGCAAAGCTAGATAAGGCTGGAAGACCACGCAAATCATTGGACAACTGCAGCGATAGATCTAAGAGACGGAAACTTAAAAATGTTAACGATGAAATTGGTTCTACAAATATAAAAGAATCTTTCCTACATCAATTACGATCACAAAACCAATTAACAAAAGTGGATATCATTGAAAAAGTTTGTAATGCTAGTCCAGTGAGAACAAAACGAATTCTTAAAAGTATACCAACTCCGAGCGATGCAAAACAGTTCACAAATGAGGAGGCATTAGCATTATTTCTGGATTTGAAATTAACAAAACAGCAATATATTCAGCTCAGATTGCGTGCGATTGAAAAAGGCTCAAATATGTATCCAGCATATCATCACATAACAGCTGCTAAAATAGACTGTTTGCCATCAAAGGACACTATTACAATCACACCAATTTCGGCAGAAGTACAACTACAATCTTTACTTGATCACACAGCCAAACGCTTGCTACAATCAATAACAGGAACTGAGTTAAAGAAATATGGAAACACAAAGTTAATTCTATTTTGTAAATGGGGATGTGATGGTTCTTCGGGACAAAAACAATACAAACAAGTTGTATGTGAAAATATTTCGGACTCAGATATGTTCATGGTATCATTTGTACCATTGCGATTGAAAAAGATTTTGGAAGATTCGGAGCCTTCGACTAGTACAACGCAAACAATGGATATTTGTAAAAATGAGACACCATCTTCTACGAAATACTGCAGGCCAATCAAATTTGAATTCAAAAAAGAAAGTCAAATCTAATACATTAAAATCTATTTTTTTCAAACCTTTTATATACATTTAGATTCCTTAAAACATAGAAAATTGCAATCTTTATCAGTTTTTTTAACTTTGTGTTCCTATACCCAGAAAAAAATCGTGTAAAATCAAACAGATTTTAAACAAGTTTCATGTTAAAAAATATTTTATATGGAAGTTTAACATGAACTCAATGTTGAAAAATTAACTAATATAATTTTCTAAGTGTATGCACTCAAACCATAAGTTCATAACCCCCTCCATCTCTGCTAAGGCTACATCATCAAGTCAACCTCAACCTCAACCATAAGTTATGCCTCCCCTTTTAAACAATAAATTTACTAATATTTAGGTTTTTAAACTAAAAGCTTATACGTTTGCTATTGAATGCAATCAGCAACTCACGCTTGCACTTTAAATTAATAGATACAGTTCTATAAAGAGAAAGATCAAATTATAACATCAACAACACATGCTAATCTTAATTCGTTAGATTTGTCTGCTGTAAGCTACAAACATAAACACATGATATTCGTTAGATGAAACCTGTTGTAAACTATAATACGCACAAACACATGATATTTTTTGTTTCTATACTTCAGATCAACTGAAACATATGAGTTTTTCTCTAGACACACACACACATACACACACAATTTTTAATGAAGCTATCAAAATCTTATCAATTAATACGTTTTCGGTAAAAACTTATAAGATTCCCTTAAAAACTTCAAGAAAAGTTGTAAATAATATATTCAAGGGAAAAAATCTCTAATAAAAACAACTTGCGTAATAATCTAAATTTGGAGGTTTTCTCCCACTTGCACCTATAATCGCTGCACTTGGCACTCTAACTCGTAGATTATCGAGTATTGCAAAAGCAATAAATGTGGCTAAAATTGGCTGGCTGGCTGAAGTAAAACGTCATTATAGTAAAATGGAAGCTATTGCAATGGATAAAGACATGTTCCTAAAGCCCTACAAAAAAAGGATTGGGACTATATGTAAAGCCTTATATACAAAATTTTTTAATGAATATCTAAATCTTATCAATTAATACGTTTTCGGTAAAAACTTATAAGATTCCCTTAAAAACTTCAAGAAAAGTTGTAAATAATATATTCAAGGGAAAAAATCTCTAATAAAAACAACTTGCGTAATAATCTAAATTTGGAGGTTTTCTCCCACTTGCACCTATAATCGCTGCACTTGGCACTCTAACTCGTAGATTATCGAGTATTGCAAAAGCAATAAATGTGGCTAAAATTGGCTGGCTGGCTGAAGTAAAACGTCATTATAGTAAAATGGAAGCTATTGCAATGGATAAAGACATGTTCCTAAAGCCCTACAAAAAAAGGATTGGGACTATATGTAAAGCCTTATATACAAAATTTTTTAATGAATATCTAAATCTTATCAATTAACACGTTTTCGGCTACTCTTCAATATATTCGCTGAATTTCACCCCAAGCTTATCTTCACTTTACAACAAAAAAAAAAAATGCTAAATATTCTCATTATTTGTAGTTTATAAAATCTGTTATTAAAAAGTATATCCCTCATATGATACTACACTTAAAACACACGACTAGTTTCTTCACCCCTTCGTATTCACAAAGTCTTATGAAACCACATGATAGCTTCGCTCACATAGTACGTGTCATAAAAAATAAAAAAAAATACATTAACTCAAATTGAAGTCTTATTTTTTGATACTTAAATTAAATTCTTAATGTTTATCTTTAAATTAATATGTATAGTTCTCTAACGCTTGCATTGATATTTTTTGCTTATGAGTTTTTCCTAATACAAACACACGATATTCAGTTATAGTTGATTTTAAGTGTAATGTAAGCTTTGATATGTGTAAGAAACGCAACAGCTCTTTATTCGTCTGTCTGTCTGTCTGTCTGTCTGTCTGTCTGTCTATCTGTCTTTCTGTCTGTCCATCTGTCTGTCTGTCTACCTTTCTACCACCACAACCTGTATTCTTGTACGCTGATCTTCAATTTAGTGATCCTCTGTCTGTTTGTTCGTCTATACGTCTATTCGTCTGTCTGTCTACCTGTCTACCACCACAATCTGTATTCTTGTACGCTGATCTTCAATTTAGTGATCATCTGTCTATTTGTTCGTCTATCTTTCTATTCGTCTGTCTGTCTACCTGTCTATCAGCATGCTGTTCTTCAATTTATAACAACATGTCAGATATTGTTAATAAGTTTTTGTTTATTAAAATCTAATACATTAAAATGTATTTTTTTCAAACCATTTATATACAATTAGATTCGTTAATACATAGAAAATTGCAATCTTTATTTAACTTTCTATACCCAGAAAAAAATAAGTTCATAACCTTCTAGCCTCTGCTGAGGCTACATCATCAAGTTAACGTCTTAATTACATGCATGCCCAAAAAAGTATTCAATTTACAACAACAACAGCTACAACAACAGTTTATTACCAACATTTTTTAGGTTATTTAATAATATGAATACATAATACAAACAATAAAAACAACAGTAATATCAAAACCAACGTTTTATTACCTTAATTCATTAGATTAACCTGTTGTAAACTACAATACACACAAAAATATGATAATCGCTACATGAAGCTTATTTTCAAAAAGATTAACGGTTAAATTTTTCTGTTACATATGAAAATTCTTGTAGGGTTCTAAACTTTCTAAGCACACATACCATAAATCAAAGTTTTAATGGCTTTTCATTGACATGTATAACTTGAATGCATAGCTTGAATAGCAATTTTAAGTAACAATAACAACAAAAACACATACTTACCTCAACTCATTAGATTAACCTGTTGTCAACTATAATACACACACACATTATAATCCCTATATGAAGTTTATTATCAAAGAGCTAGGCTTCTAGAATGTTCCCGAAGGAATTGATATCTACAACAACAACAGCAACAGCAACAGCAACAACAACAGCAACAGCAAAAGCAACAGCAACAGCAACAACAACAACAACAGCAACAGGAACAGCAACAGCAACAACAACAGCAACAGCAGTTTATTACCTCAATTCATTAGATAAACCTGTTTGAGACTACTATACATATAAACACATGATAATTTTTATTTCTATACTTTAGATCAACTGAAACATATGAGTTTTTTTTTTCTGTGGATACATATGATGTTCGCTAGATGAACCTGTTTAAGACATAAACCTCACGTTAAAAAATGCTTTCACTCTTCTATACTCTGTACACAAACACATGATATTTACTAGATGAATATACTATAGTCACAAACCATTTTGTTTTTTTTTTCTGTACTATTGACACAAACCACATTAAAAATTCTCCCATTCTTCTATATAAAACACACTAACACATGATATTATAAACACAAACCTATTTTGTTTTTTTTTTCTGTACTATTGACACAAACCACATTAAAAATTCTCCCATTCTTCTATACAAAACACACTAACAACATGATATTCACTAGATGAATATATTATAGACACAGACCTAACATTTTTATATTATATTAGTTCCCGATTCCACCGCATATGGCGCTGATGGTAATAGAGCCTGGAGCCTGATGGTCCAGAACTCTCATATCGTACCTACTGAGATTCTATAAAACAACAGTGATTAAATTGCTAATCCATAATATCGCTTAAATATGACATTGCAAATTCAATTCAATATGATAAATTCATAGTACAATTTGCATCGTTAAAGCACAAAAAGGTGCCTTCTACCGTTTAATTTCAAGTATCGCAACAATTAGAACATGATATTATGGCTTAAAATAATTTAAAAAGCCCATCAGTGGTGGGGCTACACATTTTTTTAAATCAGATATGTGTTAGTGTTAATTCAAATATGAACTGACAAAAATTCGAAAGTGTTTGGCGCCCGGGTTCGTTAGTTACAGGATGTGGCTTATTTGACAAGTTGGGCAGTTATTGGACAAACTAAACAATTTTCTTATGATTTTTTTTTTGTGTGTATATAATTCTCTTACCTTTATCTTTTGATACTGTGCTTTTGGTTTTACAATTAAACAATTAATTTAATGTTTTTAAGCACTTTTTGTAGAAACACTGTTCTTGCAAAACGATCCCGATCTTGAACATTTTATTCTACGGAGAACTGCTACTGAATGGAAACGTGCAAAGCTTTCGATAGAACAAAAAACTGTAAGCTTGCACAACACTTAAGGCTAAATGATGCACAAATCTACTGGTCAAAAACATGAAAATATCGGGACTTGGAAGCCTATAAGTACAATGTTGCCTATAGGCAATATCGGGCATGAAAGGATTAACTAAGTTGTATGGCCGATGTATGACACAAAACTTTTCAAAGCGCTTATTCAATAGCAAACGCAGTATGCGCTGCAACAAAATCAATCCTCTCTTGGAAATGTCGATGATGATAGTATCGCCACTTGTGTGTTGAGCAAAATAATTTTTTTTGTGCATGATATTATTTAAAAAAATCTGTTTTTTTATTGTATAATAACTGCTATTCGGTCGATGTACGGCCACTGTACGCCCATTGTACAGCCGAGATTATTTCAAAACGGCCTCTGTACTGCCGCTCTTTGGCCAAAAAGTCCTGAAAACGACCCTTGTAAGGCCGAGAAAAATTTATAAAATCATTCTTTATGCGCCTGCTGTTTGACTTTGCTTTTTTTCATATTGAAAAAAACGTTGTTGTTTCTTTGGAAAGATTCGCTAGACATAATTAATTGTTCTAACTTTGACCTTAAGCTCAATAAACGATTTTAAACTATCAAACAACTAGAATTTGTATTTAAAATCAAGTATGGCTTAAACTATCAAACATTTAGAATTTGTATTTAAGTCATATAAAATCAACATAATAAATAACAAGGTCATTTAGGAAAAAAAACTTTAAAGATTTTTTGTTGTATCTTCAAAAGCAAAATATCAAAATAATTGTGTTTGTTAAATAATGAAAAAATGGTATAAATATTAAAAAAGTTCTTTTTTTTTATTTGAATCCCTTTTTTTAAACAGTAATTCTTATGGTGACATAAAGTTGCTTGGCTTTTCTATATTTTGATTTTTTAATAAATCCTGTATTACAGGAGTATAAATAATTTTTAAATTTGTAATTCAAAAAGGTTATTTTTTTAACTTAGATTCTGAACATGAATATATTCTTCTTAAGTTTTGAAAAATTATGACATTACATTTTTTTCTACATCTCGAAAACTATAGATTTTCTCAGTACAACGCATTTTTTTATGAAAAGTCGTTGATTAATAAAAATAACGGTAAACGAAAAATTTTTCGAAAATATTTTTTACGTATATCTAGTATATAGAAGAATTTCTGATATTATTAGAATTTTTATTGATTTAAAGTATTTTCCGGCAGACGCAGGAGCCTCAGACCACCTTAATGCCATATATGAATTTTTATGCTATTCGGAAAAAATTTGTATACATATTTTCACCTACTATATTTTAGTAAAGTTGCCGAAAGTAACCATATGAATTGAATTACCAATTTTTAGTCTTATAAAACCAAAACCGTCCGAAATATGGCAGTTTTGATTTGTAGGCAGTAATGGGTGTATGGGAACATTTTTTCCTTAAAATCATCTCGTACTCGAAACAAATTGACTGCCAAAAATTCATCTCAATTTAGCTTAAACATAGCGAGCTTTGCTTCACTCCAGGCTTATCCCCTGAAAAGTGGTCGTAACTAAAGTGGGACACGCTCATTTTTAGTAAAGTTGCCTAAAGTAACAGTGCAAACTAAATTAGCAAATTTTAGTCTTATACTACGTTAAAATTGGGCCAAATGACTCATTTCAGCACATTCAGTCAAATGAGAAACGAAGTCATATCATTTCCCATACAAACTCTCAGTTGCAATTTAACTCATTTAAATGAGTTAAAACCTTGCCCACCTTGCCCCCCCGCTTCCGACGCCAATGCATATTACAAACTATTTCGAACTAAAAACAAAGGAAAACTTCAAACAAAAAATCAATTTATACACGTATATCATCATCAATATCAACCAGTAAAAACAAAACAAAGAACTTGTCAAACAAAATTAGATACTTTCGAAAAAACAAACAATGTAAGCACTTTTAAATGACTGATTCCAAATGAGTCATTTCGCCCAATTTAAACATAGTATTATATGACCAAAACCGTTTGAAATATAGCATTTTAATTGATTTTTGGGCAGGGTTGCTAATTTGGTAACTAATTACCAAATTTGGTAGAAAATTTTTGACTTGGTAATTTGGTAATTTTTTATAGTTTTGGTAACTTTTCCCTTTCGCTTATCCAAAAAATTCAAAATAATCAGTTTGTTTGCAAGATTTATATAAAAAACTGGATTTAAAATTACATTAAACATTTTTTAGTTCAGCATAACTTTTATGTTTTGTATTGAACATTTCTCTAAGTTTTCCGAACGCATAATCTGAAAATATTGTGAATCATGTCAAAAGAAAATGTCAAAATATTTCAATCTTGAAATTTAACATTAACAGAATAGTCTCTTGTATTTTCTGACTTAAAGTGTAGTCCAAATATTTTTCTTTATTCCAAGAAAATTTAAGCACACTCAATGCGCTCAAATCTCCATAAAATGTAAAATTTAAAATTGATACAAAACTAAACTCGAATCATGATGGTATGTAGAACGAACTAGAAAGCATTTTAATCGTTGTCGCATCAGTTTACTTGGAACGTGCACGCATCTTTCTACGCTTACGCTTCAACCTACGAATACGCTTCTTACGCCACTTTCCTCTCATATTCATTACTTTACACGAGGATGGTACAAGAACGAAAAAAAACTAAGCTACGAAACAAGTTGAGTTTTAATACAATAAATAGCATAATGATTTCAAAGGAACTCTGCGAAATGAGAGACAAGCCTCATTATGTGTGGTCACTTGAAGAAGACTTTTAGATTTAAAATTAAGAATTTTTTTCCCCATCAGCTCTAGTTTAAGAGTTATAGGCAAAAATGTAAGAAACCTGTTATGTTCTGTGTCTCTCTTTATTAGCAAATAACAATGCAAGTAAATTGAAGAGTGTTTGCACTTCATCGTCGAGTTCATTAACCTTGACCTTGAAATCTGCTGTTAATATGCAACCGACGAAAACACCCAGCATCGATATTGCACTTGCTGATATTCAAAATCCAGTGCCTTCATACAATGCTGTTGCTGCGAATGCTAACTTAATTGAGTTACACTCTCCATCTAATTCATCTCTTTGCACGGGTGCACCTGATTTGAATGTGTGCTCTGCTTCTGTTGCTGCTGTCAATAATGACGTCTCTTTAAATTCGTCTTCTTCACATTCTAAATCTAGTGTGACTGCTTCTTATGCTGCTGTGTCTGCTGCTGCGCCTGGTGCTGCTGTTGTTGGTGGGAGTGATCTAATTTTATCTTCTCCCTTGCCTGTGTCATCGGCTTATGAGTGGAAAAATAATAATCATCGTAACAAAAGGCAAAATAATAATAATAAAAACAATGATTTGTCTATTGTGGGGTGTAGTGCGAGTAATGAGCTTGATGTTGCTGTGTCAAAGAGTTTTCTTCATCTCTCTTATTTTAAACCTACTATTACTGCTGATAATGTTATTGAATATATCTGCTCGCATACTAATATTTTTAAAGATAAAATTGCATGTTATCGTCTTGATAAAAGAGGTATTGATGTGACCACTTTAAAAAGAGTCAGCTTTAAATTAATTATACCGCTGAATGATTTAGATAAAGTATTCAATCCAACATTGTGGCCGGCTGATGTCCGTGTGCAGCATTTCTCTTTTTTAGCGAAAGAAGACGAAAATCTACTAAAGAGTTAGAAGAATATACGCAATTTTTATTATCTGCTGTTCATGCTGATGCACCCTCTTTGCCTTCAAACTCGTCGATATAGCATTTGCCATCACCATCGCTTTCTTTATCCAACGCAACTATTGATTGGAATGCTGTTCAAGATAAGGAGCATGACTCGAAAACTCTTTCTACAACTTTTGATTATGTACATATTAAAAAAAATTCTGCTGGGACTCGCACTAAATTAAAGTTATTTTTTAATAATATGTCTGGAATTAGGACGAAAGTCAATTCTATTTTTAATTGGACCTCACAAAGTGATATTGACATAATAGTCTTCTTGATTTCATAATAATCTTGCAGATTTTTTTGATGGCGAATTCTTTGATCCTAATATTTATCAAGTTTATCGCAAGGACAGAGATGCTGCTAAGACTGGTCTCACTCGAGGTGGTGGTGTTTTGATTGCAGTTAAACGCAATATTTGCTCGTCTATATTTTTACTGCAGAATAGTGACACGCTACTGGATCAACTATGTGTTACAATAAATGGTACCAAAGGTGATGCTTACTTATGTGTCTCATATATCCCACCAAATAGTTCATATGACTTATATGCTGCGCATGTTGACAATGTTGTTGGTTTACAATCATCATTTAAGAATGCGGATAATCACTTATGCATTTTGGGTGACTTCAATCTAAGTAAAGTCATTTGGAGTTTTCTTGCTGATGTGCTTACTCCCTCCAATATCAATAATTCTTACGAAATTTATTTTATTGATAGTTTATTATTCACTTAACAAAATTTTAGATCTGATTTTTGTTTCAAAAAATTTTAAGTCTCAACTATCTCATTGTTTATGTCCGGTATCTCCGTCAGGTATACACCATGTTCCACTTGATTTAGATTTTGAGTTCTATGACTTTGTCCAATGTTTGACGCAAAATAATTACTTTAATTTTAAATTATGTAATTTTGATCTTTTAAATGCTATTTTTTTCCGATACTAGATGGAATGAGATGTTTTTAAATCAAAATGTGGTAGATTGTTATGATTTATTTAAATCTTATTTGTTTACTATAAGCACTGAATATATTCCACATTTTTCGCCTAAAGTGTATAAATTACCAAGGTACACTAAAGGTCTTAAAAAGCTGAAAAACTTGCGCAATAAAAATATAAAATTATTCAAGACAACTAATGATCCCCAGTATCACTTAATGTACATTCATTACATGAGAGAATTTAATTTTTTAAATAAATTTCTCTACAAACAGTATATTTTACGTTGTGAGAATAATATTAAAATCAATTCAAAGTCATTTTGGCACTTTATTCAATCCAAGCGTGTTGGCTCCTGCATTCCGACTTCAACATACTACAACGGCATTGACTCTTTTACTATTCAAGATACTGTGAATCTATTTGCTGGTTACTTTAAATC
Source organism: Dichetophora obliterata (assembly GCA_963920525.1). Lineage (NCBI taxonomy): Eukaryota > Metazoa > Arthropoda > Insecta > Diptera > Sciomyzidae > Dichetophora > Dichetophora obliterata. The sequence goes on from OY986436.1 coordinate 129,250,770, forward strand.
CAATTATGTCATGGTCAATTCAAATTTTGATATGACAATCTTGGAAAATGTAGACTCATTTTTAAACCTCGGTACTGTTGTTTTGTCTGAGGATGAAATTGCCAGTGCCATGACCAAAATGAAAGTTTCGAATAAGGCTGATAATGATGGTATTTCATCTATTTTGCTTAATAAATGCGCGTTTTCTTTATCTTAGCCTTTGTATGAAATTTTCAATAAATCTTTAAAGACTGGCACTTTTATAGACTGTTGGAAAATTTGCTCTATAACACCGGTTTTTAAATGTGGTAATAAGAATGATGTATCTAACTATAGACCTATTTCTAAGCTATCAAATGTTTTGAAACTTTTTGAAAGTGTTATTAAAAATAGATTCTTCTTCTTAGTAAAGCGACACATTTGCCCTGAACAGAACGGGTTTTTTACTGGTCGGTCTACTGTAACTAACTTAGCAGTTTTCTCAAGATTCTGCATTTCATCTTTTGAACTAGGACATCAAGTTGATGTCCTCCATACGGACTTCTCCAAGGCCTTTGACAAGGTTCTCCATAATGTATTATTAGCTAAACTTGCCAAAATGGGTTTCCATTCCAATTTCTTGAATTGGATCCAGTCTTATCTTCAACTAGCTGAACCCGGTGTGCTTCGCTACTCCCCTCGTTATAAAATAAAATTAAAAGTATTTATATATTTTTCACGCCATCGAATTTTCGAAATAATTCCACCCCAGCGCCACCTACCGTGTCCATTTATACACAAATTATTTTCTTATGATCAAACAAACATACATTCTGAATTTCAGTTAAATTGGTCCATAAATTCAAATTTTCGATATAAGTCCACCCCAGCGCCACCTATCGGGTCCATTTATACACAAATTATTTTCTTATGATCAAACAAACATACATTCTGAATTTCAGTTAAATTGGTCCATAAATTCAAATTTTCGATATAAGTCCACCCCAGCGCCACCTTTCGGGTCCAAATATAGCCTATGTTACCCACCGTACCAAGATGAACATTACCTGAAAATTTCATCAAAATCGGCCCAGCCGTTTTGGAGTCCATACGTTACATACATACACACATTCTATTTTATATATATAGAAGATAGAAGATAGATAGAAGATATAGAGTATTTTTTGTGCTGCTCTTTTACAGAAAATGATGCTGCTCTTTTACAGAGTGATCTTAGTAATTTGCTGTCATGGAGTTTATTGAATTTGTTACCGTTAAATTTTAATAAGTGCTTTTCTATGACATACATGAAGAGTAACAGTTTTATAATTTTTTCATATTCCCTCTCTGGTAACCCCTTAAAAAAGGTTAATTCAATTAAGGACCTTGGAATTGTTTTTGACTCAAAGTTCACTTTTGTGGATTATATAAATTATGTTGTTCTTAAATCATATTCCTTGCTTGCTTTTGTACGTAGAAATAGTTTAGAATTTTCTGATCCTTATACTCAAGGATCAAGTTTAGAGTATGCTTCTTTTATATGGAGTCCTTTCTATTTAATCCATTGCGCTCGATTGGAAAAGATCCAAAAATCATTTTCACGTTTTGTGCTTCGTTCTTTACACTTTGAAGAACTTTTACCTTCCTATGAAACACGTATTTTACTATTTGGCTAAAAACCTCTCGAAACTAGAAGAAAGATTCAGTCGTTATTATTTATTCACGATCTTATATCAGGTCAAACTGACTGTGACCAATTATTACAATTTGTTAATTTTAATATTCCTGCTAGAATGTTACGGCACTACGCGTTATTTCATTCTCAAACTCATAGAACTCTTTATGCATGTAATGAGCCTATAAATCATGCCTTGTCATTGTATAATGAATTGTCTAGTGAAAATAACTTATATTTTTATTTTTCGAAATTTTCATTTAAAAATTTGCTAAATAACTTGTTTCGTATATAATTTTTTATTTCCAATGAATTTTTACTCTTTGTTAAATTTTTTTGCTATTTTTTATAATAGTTTGTAAGATATTTTTATTTTTAAGTAGTCTGTAAGGATTATTTCCAAAGACGTAAACAATGAATAAATAAATACATAAAAAAATAAATATTTTTTAATAACTCCTTATCTTGAGGTGATGGTGAAAAAGTTACCTTATATTTGAAATCAGTGCCCGTAGTTAGAATTGGTATCCTAAAAAATAAAAGACCTGTGCAGTTTTTGATTTTTTGTTATTAAAAAATGATTAAAATTTAAACTTGAGAAAACCGATAATTTTTTAAAGTATTGAATGCCATATCTTTGTATTTATTCATTTACTTTCTAAAATCGATCCTGGCAATGAATGAATGCGGTATTTTTTTTAGTTCCTAATTATCTATATATATAAAAATGGATATATGTATGTGGGTATGTGGGTATGTTTTTTTTTTATTTTATTCGCGAAGGGAGAACCTTCAAAAGGCCCCACCGTGCAGGTGGAAGTGTACGATTTTTAAGCACTAAACCTACATGATACCTCGTGGTATCATAACCTCACCTCCGCATTGAATCTTCGACCCTATAGAGCCGCGGGACCGCCGTAAAGCATAACTTCGCGGGGCTTGGGAACAGCACTAGGCTGGAAACTGTTTGGCTACTGCCGGGATCTACTGTGGAATGGTCGTCGGGTCAACAACCCTTACCTCATCTATCTTGCGCGCGCTCAACTCTTCGCAGCTCTTCGGTTATTTTTCTAGCCAGGGTGCTAACCATCGACCAGTTCTCTTCGCTCTTTAGCATAAGAGAAACCATATTTTGCTGTGTTAACGTTTCGCCGAGACAGGCCGAGGCCTCAAGTCTGGCGTTATGGAACATAGGGAACACAAAAAGAACGTGCGCCGCGTCTTGCAGCGTATTTCTTGTGCAATTAGTGCAGTAAGGATTGATCGCGTGTTTATATTTGTGAAGGTATGCTCTGAAGCAACCATGTCCGCTCAGTATCTGTGTAAGGTAGAAGCTCACTGAGCCGTGGCTTCTGCCATACCACTCGGTAAGGCTAGGGATGAGCTGGTACGTCCACCGACCCTTCTCTGAACTATCCCAGCGGTCTTGCCATTTTGCAAGCTTCTCCCTCTAGCGAGTTTTTTATTAGCTATTGTGCTTTCACTACCAGCTGCGAGTAGCGCTTCTTCCGCGAGAAGGTCAATAGGGATCGCGCTAGCTAGAACCAGTGCTGCATCTCCGGATACCGTTCTGAATCTGCAGCAGACCCTGAGTGCGCCAAGTCTCTAAACTAACTTTACTCCGTGTCAGTAGGACTTCGTTTTCATCGCTGTGGACCATACAGTCGCACCATACATCATAGTAGATCGCACTACGTTGAGGAGCAGTGTTCGTCGTGCTTATTTGGGGCCTCTTGTGTTCGGCATTATTCTAGATAGCGCCAGCCATACATCGGATGCTTTCCTGTGTGCGTACTGCATATGTTGCTTAAATGACAGTCTGGAATCGATCATTACACCGAGATATTTAATGAACGGCTTCGATTCAATTACTGTTCCACGAATACTGATGCTGGCGGTTTCTAGTTTTTTCCGACTACTAATAAGTACCATCTCAGTCTTATGTTCAGCTAGACTAAGTCCCGCTCCTCGCAGCCAATCGCAAATCATAGCGATAGTTACACTACTGAGGCCCTCAACTTCTTCACGGTGTTTTGCTGTCGCCACAACTGCAAGGTCGTCGGCAAAGCCAACAATCTTGACGTCTGCTGGCACCTCAAGCCTGAGAACCCCATCGTACATGACATTCCATAGCAGGGGGCCAAGAACCGACCCCTGTGTGACTCTACCGGAGACATTATACGTCTTCGTGCCTTCTTCTGTGTCCTAGAGCAGGACTCTTTCACTGAAATAGTGTGACACGATCTTCGTGAGGTATCGTGGTACTCCAAAGTTCCTGAGGGCTGTCATAATCAGACTCCAGTTAGCTGAGTTGAAAGCGTTCTTTACGTCGAGTGTTGCCACCAAACAGTACTGCTTTGCTCCCCTCACTCCCTCAATTGCTTCCTGAGCGGTGATTGTAACTAGCTTAATAGCGGTATGTGGGTATGTGGGTATGTAGCTATATCACGTATATACTACAAATCCGCTGAACCGATCTTTATGAAATTTTCGGGGAAACTGAAGTCACATCTTGAGTGTGTTCCTGTGAGGTTTGGTAACGATTGGACGAGGGGGTGTGGTACTTCCCATACAAGCCAAATTTGCGCTATCGATCACAAACCAATAAAAGGATATATATCAGACGGTTTCAATCGTAAAAAACTAAGATTTGGTAATTTTGTTCAGATGGTTACTGTAAATACGCCCACTTTTTCGAAATCATTACAATTCCGGAGTTTTACACATTTTTACAGTGAAACTTGCTGTGTAGGTGATCTAAGAGGCGGTCACTATATGTAAATGTTTTCTCGCCCACTTTTACCGCCCACAAATCAATATCTATATATATAAAAAGCAAAACGATGTGTGTCTGGCTATGTGATGTCTATAGACTCCATAACTACTGAACCGATTGACCTGAAATTTTGGCAGTAGATTTGTTTCAGGTACGAGATGGTTTAGGAAAAAAATTTTCCACATACCCCTTTTTTACCGCCCCCAAATCAATAAAAATATTATATTTCTGTCGGTTTGGGTCGTATAAGGCTAAAATTTTGTAATTTAGTATGTACGGTTACTCTCGACAACTCTCGACAACTGTACTAAAAATGGGTTTCCACGCCCCCTTTTACAGCAACTGTTCTAAAAATTGGTTTCCACGCCCCTCTTTTACCGCCCACAAACCAATGAAAACGTTTTATTTCAACGGTTTGGGTCGTATTAGACAAAAATTTTGTAAATCAGTACATATGGTTATTTTCGGCAAGTGTACCAAAAATAGGCTTATATTTCGCATGGTTTTGATCGTATAGACTAAATTTGGTTTTTTAGTGCAGGGCTATTTTCGGCAGCTATACTGAAAACGGTGAATATATTTGGCATTTCTTGACATGTTCGTATATGGCAGTAAGGCGGTCTGTGGCAGAACAACGTCTGCCGAGAAGAGTGAGTGTTCCTGTGAGGTTTGGTAACGTTTAGACGAGGGGGCGTGGTATCTCCCATACAAGCCAAATTTTCGCTATCGACCACAAACCATATAAGGGATATATACCAGACGGGTTCAATCGTAAAAACTAAGATTTAGTAATTTTGTTCAGATGGTTACTGTCAGTAACTGTACAAAAAATGTGCGTGGTTGCAATATATACACGCCCACTTTTTCGAAATAATGGCAGTTCCGGAGTTCTACACATTTTTATAGTGAAACTTGCTGTGTAGGTGCTCCAAGAGGCAGTCACGATACATAAATGTTTTCACGCCCACTTTTACCGCCCACAAATCAATATCTGTCTATCTGTTCGGATGCTTAATACTTGAAAATGACTGGACCAATGAGATACTTTCTTCTACGGGTTTGTTCGTAACTGCTACGCAAAGCTTTACGAAAAAATAATGCCACACCCCTTTTATCACCCACAAATCAATAAAAATTGTATATTTAAGACGGTTTTGGTCGTATTAAATTAAAATTTAGTACATAAGTTCGTATAATAACTGTAATTAACTTTTATAAAAATGGGCGTGGTCACTATTATTCTACGCCTACTTTTAAGAAAATATCAAAAACTTCGAAACTATTGGTCCGATTGAGCTGAAATTTTGTAAGTGGCTTTGCTTTGAGTACGAGATGGTTTAAGAAGAAATGCCACACCACCTTTTACGTCCCACAAAAAAATAAAAAATTTGTGTTATCGAATAGCTTTATAGTTATGGGTCGCACAGCTTAGAAATTCGGTATTCGACCACAATTTCAGTGATGAAATTTTATGGGAGTTGGTCAAGGGGGAGTTGTGTTATGGAATATCTTTGAAGTTATAGGAGTTCAGCTTTGGAATTCAGTTTTTGGCCTCAATTTACACATGCAGTTTCAATGATTTTATTTTATGGGCGTTGGACAGGGAGGCGTGACAATCTCCCTAACAACCCAAATTTGCGATATCGAATTTCTTTGATGTTATAGGTTGACAGCGTAAGAATTCGGTATTCGTCCTAAATTTATACATGCACTTTCATTACTTACATTTTATGGGTAGGGCAAAGGGGAGTGGCACTTCCCTTACAACCCAACTATGTGCTTTCAAATAGCTTTAGAGTTATAGGTCGCACAACGCCGGAATTCAGTATTCGACCTCAATGAACACATGCAGTTTCATTGATTTAATTTTATGTTCATTGGTAAGAAGGGCGTGACACCTCCCATATAACGTAAATTTGCGATATCGAATATCATTGAAGTTAAAGGTCGCACAGTTTTTGAATTCAGTATTGGACCTCAATGTACACATGCAGTTTCATTGATTACATTTTATGAGCGTTGATCAAGGGGGAGTGGCACCTCCCATACAACGAAAATTTGTGATATCGAATAGCATTGGAGTGCAAAGTCTCACAGCGGCGGAGTTCAGTATTCGACCAAAATTTACGCATGCAGATTTACTAATAAAATTTTTTAGAGTTTGTCGGGGAGGGGGGGGGCGTGACACCTCCAACTTAATCCAAATTTGGGATATCAAATAGCTTTGGAGTTATAGGTAACTCAGCTTCGAAATTCAGAATTCGACCTCAATTTGCACATGCAGTTTCATTGGTAAAATTTTATGGGCGTAGGAAAAAGGGGAGTGGCACCTCCCATACAACCCAAATTTGTGCTATCGAATAGTTTTGGAGTTATATGTCGCACAGTTTTGGAATTCGGTATTCGAACTCCATTTACACATCCAGTTTAATTGATTACATTCTATTAGCGGTGATGAAGAGGGCGTGGCACTCCTATATAACCCAATTTATGGGTAGGGCAAAGGGGAGTGGCACTTTCCTTACAACCCAACTTTGTGCTTTCAAATAGCTTTAGAGTTATAGGTCGCACAACGCCGGAATTCAGTATTCGACCTCAATTTAGACAAACTGTTTAACTGATAACATTTTATGGGTCTTTGACAAGGGAGAGTGGCAGCAACGCGCTGGGTTTTAGCTAGTTTCAAATAAAAATGATAAGGATATCATTTTATTAAATCCATTAAATTATAATTTTTTGTTTTGTGACAACAAAATTACGTTTATGTTTGAACCTTTGCTTTTGCAAAGTAGTAGAAAAACATTGCTTTGAAGGAGACATACAGCATATTATTCTGTTTTAATTTAACAGAAGGTGTTCGTATAGGCTTATCAAAGTTGATGGTACTGCAGAAACCACAGAAGACTACTGATGAGTTGATGTAGCTATCAACGAAACAGCTGTCTAGTCTCCTTGGTGGTTTGTTCTGCAAAGAACTTATTGTTGTTGCAACCTGTTCCTTCATGAACTTAATTGGTATTCAGCTCATATATAATTTTAAGAAATATATTTTTTAGAATTATTAAAAAAACGATATTGTAATTAAAATATGCCATCATTAACTTTTCATGTAAACACTGGTGCGAGCCCGACCAACGAAAACAAGTATGTTATTATGTGTACACATAAAACAAATTTTTTCAAAAAAAACTTCTTCACGCCTTCTATGGTTTATACCAGCAAACTGTTGGAGCCTAGATTGATTCGTGATAAAGAAGTAAACAAAGAGCACAACAAACATGTCTTTGCAGAATCAATGCAGTCGCTTTTTTGAACCTTTGCTTTTGCAAAGTAGTAGAAAAACATTGCTTTGAAGGAGACATACAGCATATAATTCTGTTTTAATATAACAGAAGGTGTTCGTATAGGCTTATCAAAGTTGATGGTACTGCAGAAACCACAGAAGACTACTGATGAGTTGATGTAGCTATCAACGAAACAGCTGTCTAGTCTGCTTGGTGGTTTGTTCTGCAAAGAACTTATTGTTGTTGCAACCTGTTGCTTCATGAACTTAATTGGCATTAAGCTCATATGTAATTCTAAAAAATATATTTTTTAGAATTATTAAAAAAACAATACGTTTACCTGAATTTACTACTTATTTGTGATTATTATATTAATATAATAAATAACTATGTTGACTTTATATGATTTAAATACAAATTCTAAATGTTTGATAGTTTAAATCATACTTGATTTTAAATACAAATTCTAGTTGTTTGATAGTTTAAAATCGTTTATTGAGCTTAAGGTCAAAGTTAGAACAATTAATTGTTCTAACGAATTTTTCCAAAGAAACAACAACAACAACAAAGTTTTTTCAATATGAAAAGGAAAAAATCACTAGCTGATCTGATTGCAATTTCTACTCTGCTAAAAGCGTCATCAGAAATCTTTGTGATACCCGTGCAAGCGCGCGCTAACGCACTGCACCATCGGGGCGATGAGATTTGAAGCGTCAATTTCTCAGTTTTTCCTCCATTTCATAATGTCACATTTGTTGTTGTATTTCTGTTTTACTTTAGTTTCTATGCTTATGTTATTATATGTAGTCCAACAGCCTGCTGGAAGTCTGCACTAACAAAGCATGTTTACTGAAGTTGTTTTTAGAATTTTTGCTGATTTTGTTTTCAGCTGTTTCCGTTTGGTCGAGCTCTACCATTTGATTAAAGTTTTTTCTAAATGACCTCTATATTAATTATGTTGACTTTATATGATTTAAATACAAATTCTAAATGTTTGATAGTTTAAATCATACTTGATTTTAAATACAAATTCTAGTTGTTTGATAGTTTAAAATCGTTTATTGAGCTTAAGGTCAAAGTTAGAACAATTAATTGTTCTAACGAATTTTTCCAAAGAAACAACAACAACAACAAAGTTTTTTCAATATGAAAAGGAAAAAATCACTAGCTGATCTGATTGCAATTTCTACTCTGCTAAAAGCGTCATCAGAAATCTTTGTGATACCCGTGCAAGCGCGCGCTAACGCACTGCACCATCGGGGCGATGAGATTTGAAGCGTCAATTTCTCAGTTTTTCCTCCATTTCATAATGTCACATTTGTTGTTGTATTTCTGTTTTACTTTAGTTTCTATGCTTATGTTATTATATGTAGTCCAACAGCCTGCTGGAAGTCTGCACTAACAAAGCATGTTTACTGAAGTTGTTTTTAGAATTTTTGCTGATTTTGTTTTCAGCTGTTTCCGTTTGGTCGAGCTCTACCATTTGATTAAAGTTTTTTCTAAATGACCTCTATATTAATTATGTTGACTTTATATGATTTAAATACAAATTCTAAATGTTTGATAGTTTAAATCATACTTGATTTTAAATACAAATTCTAGTTGTTTGATAGTTTAAAATCGTTTATTGAGCTTAAGGTCAAAGTTAGAACAATTAATTGTTCTAACGAATTTTTCCAAAGAAACAACAACAACAACAAAGTTTTTTCAATATGAAAAGGAAAAAATCACTAGCTGATCTGATTGCAATTTCTACTCTGCTAAAAGCGTCATCAGAAATCTTTGTGATACCCGTGCAAGCGCGCGCTAACGCACTGCACCATCGGGGCGATGAGATTTGAAGCGTCAATTTCTCAGTTTTTCCTCCATTTCATAATGTCACATTTGTTGTTGTATTTCTGTTTTACTTTAGTTTCTATGCTTATGTTATTATATGTAGTCCAACAGCCTGCTGGAAGTCTGCACTAACAAAGCATGTTTACTGAAGTTGTTTTTAGAATTTTTGCTGATTTTGTTTTCAGCTGTTTCCGTTTGGTCGAGCTCTACCATTTGATTAAAGTTTTTTCTAAATGACCTCTATATTAATTATGTTGACTTTATATGATTTAAATACAAATTCTAAATGTTTGATAGTTTAAATCATACTTGATTTTAAATACAAATTCTAGTTGTTTGATAGTTTAAAATCGTTTATTGAGCTTAAGGTCAAAGTTAGAACAATTAATTGTTCTAACGAATTTTTCCAAAGAAACAACAACAACAACAAAGTTTTTTCAATATGAAAAGGAAAAAATCACTAGCTGATCTGATTGCAATTTCTACTCTGCTAAAAGCGTCATCAGAAATCTTTGTGATACCCGTGCAAGCGCGCGCTAACGCACTGCACCATCGGGGCGATGAGATTTGAAGCGTCAATTTCTCAGTTTTTCCTCCATTTCATAATGTCACATTTGTTGTTGTATTTCTGTTTTACTTTAGTTTCTATGCTTATGTTATTATATGTAGTCCAACAGCCTGCTGGAAGTCTGCACTAACAAAGCATGTTTACTGAAGTTGTTTTTAGAATTTTTGCTGATTTTGTTTTCAGCTGTTTCCGTTTGGTCGAGCTCTACCATTTGATTAAAGTTTTTTCTAAATGACCTCTATATTAATTATGTTGACTTTATATGATTTAAATACAAATTCTAAATGTTTGATAGTTTAAATCATACTTGATTTTAAATACAAATTCTAGTTGTTTGATAGTTTAAAATCGTTTATTGAGCTTAAGGTCAAAGTTAGAACAATTAATTGTTCTAACGAATTTTTCCAAAGAAACAACAACAACAACAAAGTTTTTTCAATATGAAAAGGAAAAAATCACTAGCTGATCTGATTGCAATTTCTACTCTGCTAAAAGCGTCATCAGAAATCTTTGTGATACCCGTGCAAGCGCGCGCTAACGCACTGCACCATCGGGGCGATGAGATTTGAAGCGTCAATTTCTCAGTTTTTCCTCCATTTCATAATGTCACATTTGTTGTTGTATTTCTGTTTTACTTTAGTTTCTATGCTTATGTTATTATATGTAGTCCAACAGCCTGCTGGAAGTCTGCACTAACAAAGCATGTTTACTGAAGTTGTTTTTAGAATTTTTGCTGATTTTGTTTTCAGCTGTTTCCGTTTGGTCGAGCTCTACCATTTGATTAAAGTTTTTTCTAAATGACCTCTATATTAATTATGTTGACTTTATATGATTTAAATACAAATTCTAAATGTTTGATAGTTTAAATCATACTTGATTTTAAATACAAATTCTAGTTGTTTGATAGTTTAAAATCGTTTATTGAGCTTAAGGTCAAAGTTAGAACAATTAATTGTTCTAACGAATTTTTCCAAAGAAACAACAACAACAACAAAGTTTTTTCAATATGAAAAGGAAAAAATCACTAGCTGATCTGATTGCAATTTCTACTCTGCTAAAAGCGTCATCAGAAATCTTTGTGATACCCGTGCAAGCGCGCGCTAACGCACTGCACCATCGGGGCGATGAGATTTGAAGCGTCAATTTCTCAGTTTTTCCTCCATTTCATAATGTCACATTTGTTGTTGTATTTCTGTTTTACTTTAGTTTCTATGCTTATGTTATTATATGTAGTCCAACAGCCTGCTGGAAGTCTGCACTAACAAAGCATGTTTACTGAAGTTGTTTTTAGAATTTTTGCTGATTTTGTTTTCAGCTGTTTCCGTTTGGTCGAGCTCTACCATTTGATTAAAGTTTTTTCTAAATGACCTCTATATTAATTATGTTGACTTTATATGATTTAAATACAAATTCTAAATGTTTGATAGTTTAAATCATACTTGATTTTAAATACAAATTCTAGTTGTTTGATAGTTTAAAATCGTTTATTGAGCTTAAGGTCAAAGTTAGAACAATTAATTGTTCTAACGAATTTTTCCAAAGAAACAACAACAACAACAAAGTTTTTTCAATATGAAAAGGAAAAAATCACTAGCTGATCTGATTGCAATTTCTACTCTGCTAAAAGCGTCATCAGAAATCTTTGTGATACCCGTGCAAGCGCGCGCTAACGCACTGCACCATCGGGGCGATGAGATTTGAAGCGTCAATTTCTCAGTTTTTCCTCCATTTCATAATGTCACATTTGTTGTTGTATTTCTGTTTTACTTTAGTTTCTATGCTTATGTTATTATATGTAGTCCAACAGCCTGCTGGAAGTCTGCACTAACAAAGCATGTTTACTGAAGTTGTTTTTAGAATTTTTGCTGATTTTGTTTTCAGCTGTTTCCGTTTGGTCGAGCTCTACCATTTGATTAAAGTTTTTTCTAAATGACCTCTATATTAATTATGTTGACTTTATATGATTTAAATACAAATTCTAAATGTTTGATAGTTTAAATCATACTTGATTTTAAATACAAATTCTAGTTGTTTGATAGTTTAAAATCGTTTATTGAGCTTAAGGTCAAAGTTAGAACAATTAATTGTTCTAACGAATTTTTCCAAAGAAACAACAACAACAACAAAGTTTTTTCAATATGAAAAGGAAAAAATCACTAGCTGATCTGATTGCAATTTCTACTCTGCTAAAAGCGTCATCAGAAATCTTTGTGATACCCGTGCAAGCGCGCGCTAACGCACTGCACCATCGGGGCGATGAGATTTGAAGCGTCAATTTCTCAGTTTTTCCTCCATTTCATAATGTCACATTTGTTGTTGTATTTCTGTTTTACTTTAGTTTCTATGCTTATGTTATTATATGTAGTCCAACAGCCTGCTGGAAGTCTGCACTAACAAAGAATGTTTACTGAAGTTGTTTTTAGAATTTTTGCTGATTTTGTTTTCAGCTGTTTCCGTTTGGTCGAGCTCTACCATTTGATTAAAGTTTTTTCTAAATGACCTCTATATTAATTATGTTGACTTTATATGATTTAAATACAAATTCTAAATGTTTGATAGTTTAAATCATACTTGATTTTAAATACAAATTCTAGTTGTTTGATAGTTTAAAATCGTTTATTGAGCTTAAGGTCAAAGTTAGAACAATTAATTGTTCTAACGAATTTTTCCAAAGAAACAACAACAACAACAAAGTTTTTTCAATATGAAAAGGAAAAAATCACTAGCTGATCTGATTGCAATTTCTACTCTGCTAAAAGCGTCATCAGAAATCTTTGTGATACCCGTGCAAGCGCGCGCTAACGCACTGCACCATCGGGGCGATGAGATTTGAAGCGTCAATTTCTCAGTTTTTCCTCCATTTCATAATGTCACATTTGTTGTTGTATTTCTGTTTTACTTTAGTTTCTATGCTTATGTTATTATATGTAGTCCAACAGCCTGCTGGAAGTCTGCACTAACAAAGCATGTTTACTGAAGTTGTTTTTAGAATTTTTGCTGATTTTGTTTTCAGCTGTTTCCGTTTGGTCGAGCTCTACCATTTGATTAAAGTTTTTTCTAAATGACCTCTATATTAATTATGTTGACTTTATATGATTTAAATACAAATTCTAAATGTTTGATAGTTTAAATCATACTTGATTTTAAATACAAATTCTAGTTGTTTGATAGTTTAAAATCGTTTATTGAGCTTAAGGTCAAAGTTAGAACAATTAATTGTTCTAACGAATTTTTCCAAAGAAACAACAACAACAACAAAGTTTTTTCAATATGAAAAGGAAAAAATCACTAGCTGATCTGATTGCAATTTCTACTCTGCTAAAAGCGTCATCAGAAATCTTTGTGATACCCGTGCAAGCGCGCGCTAACGCACTGCACCATCGGGGCGATGAGATTTGAAGCGTCAATTTCTCAGTTTTTCCTCCATTTCATAATGTCACATTTGTTGTTGTATTTCTGTTTTACTTTAGTTTCTATGCTTATGTTATTATATGTAGTCCAACAGCCTTGTTTATTTCCGGTATATCGTGGCGTCCAGGAGATGGATCGCTCCTTTCGAATTGCCAGAAAGGGGTTAAAGATCTAGTTAGACCAACCAGACCAATGTAGAAGTTAATGAGCGCAAAATCTTATTTTTGATTCTGAGAATATCCACTTGGAAAACAAAATACAGAACTATTTTCGCTTTTAGAGATTTTTTAATGGGATGAAATATTATGTTAAAATTTGGTATAAATTATTTCATGTATTTGAGAATAACCAAGTTGACAAGTTAACAATAGTATAAATAAGAATTTTGGAGAGTATTTAATGATAGAACATTTCGTATTATTTATGAGAATATAAAATGAGAATATTTCTTCTAATTTATTAGCAGTTTTCGAGAGTATTTAATGATAGGGTATTTTTGAGAATTTCCTTACGATTTTAGAGATAATTTATGATACGATTACAACCTTACCAATCTGTGGTTTTTGAGAATAATGAAAAAAATTAAAATTGCAAAAGTTTTACCTTCGACCTCGGGATTGCCTCAAGATCGTTTCCAAACTGCCACCTCTGCATCCGATTCGGCAGCTGCTGGAAATAACTCCTACGCCTGCTACTGTTGAATTTGGTGGTTGTTGCTCTACAGTGACCGCTTCTAATGCTAAGTTCTTTTGTTGTTTGATTCCCTGTAAACTTTGCTAATGTGAACTCGGCTACTTCAACACTGATGCTACCCATACAATATTTGTTGGTGTTGCTGCTAAAAATTTGTCTTCGCAGATGCAGGCCTCCGCTGGCCAAATAGCAGATCACTCTTTGGAAAAGCTAGCTTTAATTTTTTATTATTTTAGGCATAATAATAACACACCTACACACAATTCAATTAATTCGCTTTTCTGTGGATTATTGTCGCGTTCAATTATGTTAATATAATTGCTTATTTTAACACTCATACACTTATTTAATGTCGCGCACACACATATTACTGTTTTTTTTCAATTTTAAAACACTTTTATTAAATTTTTCTTCAATTTTTAACTTTTTATCTTGTCGGTTTGAGTACTTGCAATAAAATGGCCGTTTATATGTATTCTTCTCACCTTTGCTTTGCTGTAAGCCGCATGGTGAAATTCAGATGGCGCAATATGCAAGGTTACTACGAGCTCGAGGGATTTTTTCTTCTTGCTGCAATTTTATTCTCTTCCTGGTGAAAGATGAAATACAATATTATTAAATTTTAATATTTCTATTTTAGTGGACAAAACATTTCGGGTTCATTTTTATACTCGAAGGACCATGTTTAGTTTTTATTTTCGTTTTAAACTTAAATAAAAGTGTTTTATTAATTATTCTTGTATGTTTTTTAAAAACAATAGAGATGGTGGAGTTCTTTGTTTTTTCTTTATAATTATAATCGATGACAAACACTTTAGAAAGCGAAGAGGAGCAAGAAGGCCATCATAAGACAGAAGAGACCCATAGCTTCGGAAAGGGCAAAACCCAAGATAGCATATGAGAACAACTGTTGTTTCAATGATGGATTCCTAGCATAACCAATGATGAGGGAACCGAATACTGTTCCAATACCGGCACCGGAACCAGCGACACCGACTGTTGCAGCTCCAGCACCAATGAATTTGGCAGCCGAATCAATGTCACGAGAGACTGGAGTGGTCTGAAATGACCTTATTTGTGGCAGCAAAGCAACTGGGGTTGTGTTCTGCGCGACCAAAGACTGGCTTTGGCTAACAACTGCGCTGCTCAATGGTCGCAAGTATTGCTTTGAGCCGTTAAGGAGAGCACTCCTGGCAACTGGGGCAATACGAGAGACTGTTGACACGAACATTTTTGTGTTTAAATTTAATAGATGCTTAAGATCAACAAGAAATTAAAGCTACCGCACAGATGCTTTCGAACGAACCCTTAAGCTCAATAAACGATTTTAAACTATCAAACAACTAGAATTTGTATTTAAAATCAAGTATGATTTAAACTATCAAACATTTAGAATTTGTTTTTAAATCATATAAAGTCAACATAATTAATATAGAGGTCATTTAGAAAAAACTTTAATCAAATGGTAGAGCTCGACCAAACGGAAACAGCTGAAAACAAAATCAGCAAAAATTCTAAAAACAACTTCAGTAAACATGCTTTGTTAGTGCAGACTTCCAGCAGGCTGTTGGACTACATATAATAACATAAGCATAGAAACTAAAGTAAAACAGAAATACAACAACAAATGTGACATTATGAAATGGAGGAAAAACTGAGAAATTGACGCTTCAAATCTCATCGCCCCGATGGTGCAGTGCGTTAGCGCGCGCTTGCACGGGTATCACAAAGATTTCTGATGACGCTTTTAGCAGAGTAGAAATTGCAATCAGATCAGCTAGTGATTTTTTCCTTTTCATATTGAAAAAACTTTGTTGTTGTTGTTGTTTCTTTGGAAAAATTCGTTAGAACAATTAATTGTTCTAACTTTGACCTTAAGCTCAATAAACGATTTTAAACTATCAAACAACTAGAATTTGTATTTAAAATCAAGTATGATTTAAACTATCAAACATTTAGAATTTGTATTTAAATCATATAAAGTCAACATAATTAATATAGAGGTCATTTAGAAAAAACTTTAATCAAATGGTAGAGCTCGACCAAACGGAAACAGCTGAAAACAAAATCAGCAAAAATTCTAAAAACAACTTCAGTAAACATGCTTTGTTAGTGCAGACTTCCAGCAGGCTGTTGGACTACATATAATAACATAAGCATAGAAACTAAAGTAAAACAGAAATACAACAACAAATGTGACATTATGAAATGGAGGAAAAACTGAGAAATTGACGCTTCAAATCTCATCGCCCCGATGGTGCAGTGCGTTAGCGCGCGCTTGCACGGGTATCACAAAGATTTCTGATGACGCTTTTAGCAGAGTAGAAATTGCAATCAGATCAGCTAGTGATTTTTTCCTTTTCATATTGAAAAAACTTTGTTGTTGTTGTTGTTTCTTTGGAAAAATTCGTTAGAACAATTAATTGTTCTAACTTTGACCTTAAGCTCAATAAACGATTTTAAACTATCAAACAACTAGAATTTGTATTTAAAATCAAGTATGATTTAAACTATCAAACATTTAGAATTTGTATTTAAATCATATAAAGTCAACATAATTAATATAGAGGTCATTTAGAAAAAACTTTAATCAAATGGTAGAGCTCGACCAAACGGAAACAGCTGAAAACAAAATCAGCAAAAATTCTAAAAACAACTTCAGTAAACATGCTTTGTTAGTGCAGACTTCCAGCAGGCTGTTGGACTACATATAATAACATAAGCATAGAAACTAAAGTAAAACAGAAATACAACAACAAATGTGACATTATGAAATGGAGGAAAAACTGAGAAATTGACGCTTCAAATCTCATCGCCCCGATGGTGCAGTGCGTTAGCGCGCGCTTGCACGGGTATCACAAAGATTTCTGATGACGCTTTTAGCAGAGTAGAAATTGCAATCAGATCAGCTAGTGATTTTTTCCTTTTCATATTGAAAAAACTTTGTTGTTGTTGTTGTTTCTTTGGAAAAATTCGTTAGAACAATTAATTGTTCTAACTTTGACCTTAAGCTCAATAAACGATTTTAAACTATCAAACAACTAGAATTTGTATTTAAAATCAAGTATGATTTAAACTATCAAACATTTAGAATTTGTATTTAAATCATATAAAGTCAACATAATTAATATAGAGGTCATTTAGAAAAAACTTTAATCAAATGGTAGAGCTCGACCAAACGGAAACAGCTGAAAACAAAATCAGCAAAAATTCTAAAAACAACTTCAGTAAACATGCTTTGTTAGTGCAGACTTCCAGCAGGCTGTTGGACTACATATAATAACATAAGCATAGAAACTAAAGTAAAACAGAAATACAACAACAAATGTGACATTATGAAATGGAGGAAAAACTGAGAAATTGACGCTTCAAATCTCATCGCCCCGATGGTGCAGTGCGTTAGCGCGCGCTTGCACGGGTATCACAAAGATTTCTGATGACGCTTTTAGCAGAGTAGAAATTGCAATCAGATCAGCTAGTGATTTTTTCCTTTTCATATTGAAAAAACTTTGTTGTTGTTGTTGTTTCTTTGGAAAAATTCGTTAGAACAATTAATTGTTCTAACTTTGACCTTAAGCTCAATAAACGATTTTAAACTATCAAACAACTAGAATTTGTATTTAAAATCAAGTATGATTTAAACTATCAAACATTTAGAATTTGTATTTAAATCATATAAAGTCAACATAATTAATATAGAGGTCATTTAGAAAAAACTTTAATCAAATGGTAGAGCTCGACCAAACGGAAACAGCTGAAAACAAAATCAGCAAAAATTCTAAAAACAACTTCAGTAAACATGCTTTGTTAGTGCAGACTTCCAGCAGGCTGTTGGACTACATATAATAACATAAGCATAGAAACTAAAGTAAAACAGAAATACAACAACAAATGTGACATTATGAAATGGAGGAAAAACTGAGAAATTGACGCTTCAAATCTCATCGCCCCGATGGTGCAGTGCGTTAGCGCGCGCTTGCACGGGTATCACAAAGATTTCTGATGACGCTTTTAGCAGAGTAGAAATTGCAATCAGATCAGCTAGTGATTTTTTCCTTTTCATATTGAAAAAACTTTGTTGTTGTTGTTGTTTCTTTGGAAAAATTCGTTAGAACAATTAATTGTTCTAACTTTGACCTTAAGCTCAATAAACGATTTTAAACTATCAAACAACTAGAATTTGTATTTAAAATCAAGTATGATTTAAACTATCAAACATTTAGAATTTGTATTTAAATCATATAAAGTCAACATAATTAATATAGAGGTCATTTAGAAAAAACTTTAATCAAATGGTAGAGCTCGACCAAACGGAAACAGCTGAAAACAAAATCAGCAAAAATTCTAAAAACAACTTCAGTAAACATGCTTTGTTAGTGCAGACTTCCAGCAGGCTGTTGGACTACATATAATAACATAAGCATAGAAACTAAAGTAAAACAGAAATACAACAACAAATGTGACATTATGAAATGGAGGAAAAACTGAGAAATTGACGCTTCAAATCTCATCGCCCCGATAGTGCAGTGCGTTAGCGCGCGCTTGCACGGGTATCACAAAGATTTCTGATGACGCTTTTAGCAGAGTAGAAATTGCAATCAGATCAGCTAGTGATTTTTTCCTTTTCATATTGAAAAAACTTTGTTGTTGTTGTTGTTTCTTTGGAAAAATTCGTTAGAACAATTAATTGTTCTAACTTTGACCTTAAGCTCAATAAACGATTTTAAACTATCAAACAACTAGAATTTGTATTTAAAATCAAGTATGATTTAAACTATCAAACATTTAGAATTTGTATTTAAATCATATAAAGTCAACATAATTAATATAGAGGTCATTTAGAAAAAACTTTAATCAAATGGTAGAGCTCGACCAAACGGAAACAGCTGAAAACAAAATCAGCAAAAATTCTAAAAACAACTTCAGTAAACATGCTTTGTTAGTGCAGACTTCCAGCAGGCTGTTGGACTACATATAATAACATAAGCATAGAAACTAAAGTAAAACAGAAATACAACAACAAATGTGACATTATGAAATGGAGGAAAAACTGAGAAATTGACGCTTCAAATCTCATCGCCCCGATGGTGCAGTGCGTTAGCGCGCGCTTGCACGGGTATCACAAAGATTTCTGATGACGCTTTTAGCAGAGTAGAAATTGCAATCAGATCAGCTAGTGATTTTTTCCTTTTCATATTGAAAAAACTTTGTTGTTGTTGTTGTTTCTTTGGAAAAATTCGTTAGAACAATTAATTGTTCTAACTTTGACCTTAAGCTCAATAAACGATTTTAAACTATCAAACAACTAGAATTTGTATTTAAAATCAAGTATGATTTAAACTATCAAACATTTAGAATTTGTATTTAAATCATATAAAGTCAACATAATTAATATAGAGGTCATTTAGAAAAAACTTTAATCAAATGGTAGAGCTCGACCAAACGGAAACAGCTGAAAACAAAATCAGCAAAAATTCTAAAAACAACTTCAGTAAACATGCTTTGTTAGTGCAGACTTCCAGCAGGCTGTTGGACTACATATAATAACATAAGCATAGAAACTAAAGTAAAACAGAAATACAACAACAAATGTGACATTATGAAATGGAGGAAAAACTGAGAAATTGACGCTTCAAATCTCATCGCCCCGATGGTGCAGTGCGTTAGCGCGCGCTTGCACGGGTATCACAAAGATTTCTGATGACGCTTTTAGCAGAGTAGAAATTGCAATCAGATCAGCTAGTGATTTTTTCCTTTTCATATTGAAAAAACTTTGTTGTTGTTGTTGTTTCTTTGGAAAAATTCGTTAGAACAATTAATTGTTCTAACTTTGACCTTAAGCTCAATAAACGATTTTAAACTATCAAACAACTAGAATTTGTATTTAAAATCAAGTATGATTTAAACTATCAAACATTTAGAATTTGTATTTAAATCATATAAAGTCAACATAATTAATATAGAGGTCATTTAGAAAAAACTTTAATATAATAAATAACCTTTAAACAAGACAAAAGTTATACTTTTTCTATAAATGTTTTTATATATTTTTATTTAATTCAAATAAAAAAGATATACGTCTCATTTTTATAAGCATAAGAGTTTATGAATTTTTATTTATTTTTTGAATTTTAGTTATTAAAAATAAGAAATTTTAAACAAGAAAAGTGTAATACTTATTAATATTGACTAAATTTATTTTACCACTATTTCTGGTTATGAGTCTAAGTATTTTACTGTTGAATAAATGTTTTTTATTAACAAAAATTATAATTTCATTGATTTTCTTACTTTAAAAAAAGTTTGCTTGTATAGTTTATTTATATATAATTTTGGTAACTTTTTAATTAAATTTTGGTAACTAAATTTTTACCAAGTGGCAACCCTGTTTTTGGGCGGTTAAAGGGGCCGGTGAAACCCATTTTTAGTATGGCTGCCGAAAGAAACATTACAAATTAAATTAAATTTTTAGCATATAATAGACGTGAAAAGTAGGAGTGGCAAAATAGCAATAGTTTGGGACCTATATCATTTAAATCGGTTCAGTGGTTCTCGCGTGATTTTCAAACATCCTTGAAGTGTCAACGCTTTACATAGTATAGGTAGATTGATAGTATGATACACTAACACAATCTCAAGTCGGAAAAAGCTAACTGGCAAGACTACAAAACATAATTTATGCTTATAACTGAATTCTGGCAACTATCCTTAAAATATTTGCAAAGAAAATTCATCAACAATGTATGACAACAAGAATCTCACTCCACACAGAAGCAACTCCACACAGAGAGAATATATAAATGAGAAATTTCATCGAAACATTAACAGAACGTTAACATAAATCCAACGATCCAATTATTAATACGGTTTGACCAATTGGTTGCCAGCGTGTGCTGCCAGCAACACAGACTCTGCCAGCAGAGACGAAAAGAAAAAAAACCACCACCAAATGCGAGACAAGCAACAACGAAAAACAAAACAAATACTCCAATCGAATTATATGAATGAATTGGAAAAAAATTAATAAACAATTTGTACTGCTACTTATTCGTATGTTTGTGTGTTTATACAGAATTTGTTTTGTTCTTTGCTTGACGTTGTTGTTATGCTCTATTTTATGCTTTTGATAGTGTTTCAGATATTTTTCTTGTTTGGCTGAACTGAAATAAAAGAAATTGGCCAATTTGTTCTGTTTCTTAACTTAGCCAAATATGAAACAAGTGAATGTCGTTATGGCTCAACAAATTATTTCAATGAGCGAAATAGCGAATATATATTTTATTTATCTATATTATATATTTTATCTTTCTATGTATATATTTTAATATTTTATCCATGTTTTGTAAAATTATAATTTATCTACAATCTTCTGGCCATGCATTTGTATGAAAAATTCAAATTTTTCGAAAATTAAAATTATGACTTTTTAAAAAGTGACGTTTGCAATAAAAACCAGCATGTATTCATATGAGTTCGATAGGAGTGCGCTAAATTACGGCGAGTTGATCTTTTTGTTGTAAATTGAAAAACATATGAAAATTTTTGGACTTTTTATATATTTCTCTATTTTTTGCACATAAAGCCTTATTTTGTGCATAAAAATGGTATGCACTTCGTTTGTTATTGCATTGTCCCTAAAGATGAGCTATATAACATAAAAATCGGATAAAAATTTTCAGAGTTTTGATATTTTAATTTTTGAAATAATTTCATTTTTTTCTTATTTAGTAAAAAAAAATTTGAAAAAAATTCCAATAAACTGCTATTGAAATGTTTTCTGAAACAGCATTTAATAAAAAAAAACAAACAAATTATATGATTACGTTGAATAACTTGGCCGTTATTAAATTTTTTACTAGAAGTGTAACATTTTGTAAATTTCGAGTTGGAGTATTTTTACCAAAAAAATTTCAAAAATGCAAAATTTAAAAATTCGCGGTTGGCTTTTTCAAGCAAAACAATAAAAACCAAAATTCGAATAAAAAAGTTATAGCTGTTGAAACTTGCTGTTTTTTTCAAAAATGCTAAAATTGTTTGGCATTTCGAACACAAAAAAAATTCATAAAAAATTGGTATAATTATGTTTCTGATTTAAAATGGCTTCAACAATATAAAAATAAATTCTCTGATTTTAGTTAGAAGAAAATTTGGAGTTCAAGGGCTACTAACATATCAGACCCTGGTTTTAAAGTAAAAAATATTATAAATACCCAAAAAGTTACCAATTTTATTTTACGTTTGTGTGTCTATGCAGAATTTGTTTTGTTTTTTGCTTGACGTTGTTGTTATGCTCTATTTAATGCATTTGATCGTGTTTCAAATTTTTCTTGTTTGGTTACGCAGAGCTGAAATGAAAAAATTTGCGATTTGTGCTGTTTCTTACAAATTATTTTGGTCTTAGTTTAGCTTAGCCATTGGTTAAAGAACAAAAAATATAAAAAATAAAAAAATGAAATACAGAACAGTTTAAGGGTTTACTATATGTAACACTTTTTTTTTTGGACACTTTTTTTCCATGATTTTTTGTGTTTAAGACATATTAATTTTGGAAAAAACTTTTTAAATTAAAATTTATTGTTTTAATTATTTTTAAAGTAATCATTAAGCTGATCCACGTGTTTTATTTTTCATTGGAGAGTTTTGTTCGGATATTATTGCAAATATAACCCGCTTATGAAAAGCAACGTTCTGATTCTATGCTAGATGTAGAAATAGTTGTACGATAACCGTAAGCAATTTGTTAGTTTCGATCACGATTGCCTTCACCACAAAAAAAAATGTATTTCCTTAGTCAGAATATCTGACCATTTTGAAATACTTAGCTTACTTCCCGATGTTGCAATTCTTCTAAAACTTTGCACAAGTGATTCACACTCATCGTTCTAACAATCTTTTTCAGGCTCAATAAAAGGTCTTTCTAATTCTAAAGGGTCCGCCATCTAACGTTTTTTTTTTCAACTAGTGCTTATTTCGTGAATGGTAACACTAAGCTCATGCCTGATTTGACAGGTAATTAGTTTTATCCTTCCGCTGAACGAATATGGTTGTGTATACGCTTGAACAACGCTGGGAAATATTGCGACATTACTTTGAAAATCATGGCAATGTTGCAGAATGTATGCGAAAATTGCGTATGGATTTTGGAAGAAGAGAAGCACCGTCAGCTCCGTATGTTTGTTATCTTGTGAAAAAAGTGAAAGAAACTGGCATCCTCATCGATAAATCGAAGCGTGAAAAGCCAAAAACAGTGCGTACACCCGAGAATATTGCTGCTGTGGCAGAAAGTGTGCGTGAAGCGCCATCAACATCAATTCACCGTCGTTCTCAACAATTGAACATTTCGGAGACATCATTGAGACGAATTTTGCATAAAGACCTTGGTATGACGCCATACAAAGTCCAATTGGTTCAGGAGTTGAAGCCAACTGACCATCCAATGCGTTTTCGCTTCGCTAAGTGGGCCTGCGATCGACTTACAGAAGATGCCGATTTTGCCAAAAATATCATCTTTTCAGATGAAACTCATTTTGATCTTGGCGGGTATGTAAACAAGCAAAATTGTCGCATTTGGGGCACAGAAAACCTGCATGCATACATTAAAAAGCCGCTGCACCCAAAACGGGTCACTGTTTGGTGCGGATTTTGGTCCAGAGGCATAATTGGGCCATTTTTCTTCGAAAATGAGCAAGGAGTGGCCGTTACAGTCAATAGCGATCGTTATCGGGCCATGTTGAACGAATTTTTGTTCACAAAAATTGAAGAGGAGGATATTGGCAACATTTGGTTTCAACAGGACGGCGCTACGTGCCACACAGCCGAAGCTATACTCGATGTTTTGTGCCCTGTTTTTGAAGATCGCATTATCAGCCGCAGAGCTGATGTCGTTTGGCCTCCTCGGAGCTGCGATTTGACACCGTTGGACTATTATTTTTGGGGTGCCCTCAAAAATAAGTGTTACGCCGACAAGCGTAATTAGAGACAATTGACGCTTTAAAGGACAATATTCGTGAAGCCATTGGTGAAATACAGCTGCACACAATCGATAATGTGCTTAAAAATTGGACCGATCGTGTAGACTACTGCATGGCCAGCCGAGGCAGCCATTTGAATGAAATTATTGTTCATTATTACCCAGAAATGTACTTTCAAATAGAAAAAGAAATTTGAGAAAATATCCAGTAGTTTTTTAAAGAATTTAAAAAAAAAAGTTATTTGGCGTACCCTTCATATTTATATCAACTTAAAATGAAAAGTTTGCATTTACATGAATATTTGTAATAGAAATTTTTTATTCAAAAGTCCAGGGATCCTGGAAAGACAATCCCGTAATTTAAAGAGGCTTAAATCGTCCGGGATCCCGGAATTGACTTCCCTAATACAAACATACTTTAAATCTATATTTTTCTAGTTCAACGTTCAATTTTAAGCAAAAAAGTCCACTACATAAAAAACCCATTTCATATTTGTTGTTAAATATTAAATATGTTTATGTTATATTTATTTATTTACCTATTAAAATTGTTTTAAAAATTTTTTATATGCATTTTGTTTTAAAAAGAAAAATTTCATTTCTTTGGGTAATTTTTTTTATTTCATACATTTTATAAGCACTTTATATAATACTAGCTGAACCCGGTGTGCTTCGCTACTCCCCTCGTTATAAAATAAAATTAAAAGTATTTATATATTTTTCACGCCATCGAAATAAGTCCACCCCAGCGCCACCTACCGTGTCCATTTATACACAAATTATTTTCTTATGATCAAACAAACATACATTCTGAATTTCAGTTAAATTGGTCCATGAATTCAAATTTTCGATATAAGTCCACCCCAGCGCCACCTATCGGGTCCATTTATACACAAATTATTTTCTTATGATCAAACAAACATACATTCTGAATTTCAGTTAAATTAGTCCATAAATTCAAATTTTCGATATAAGTCCACCCCAGCGCCACCTATCGGGTCCAAATATAGCCTATGTTACCCACCGTACCAAGATGAACATTACCTGAAAATTTCATCAAAATCGGCCCAGCCGTTTTGGAGTCCATACGTTACATACATACACACATCCTATTTTATATACATAGAAGATTAAGTACGTATATATTTCATAAGTACGTTTATATTCAAATTGATAATATCTTAAACTGAAAATGTTTTTTAGTAAAACTTAATTCAGTTAATCTTATAAATTAAATATTTTATATTGGTTGTTTTGTGCTTATTCATCATTATTTTTGGTCATTCTTTAACAAACCGAACACCATTCTGACCGCCACATTTTTGATTTGCATGAACTTTTTTATACGGGCTTTTATGAACTTTTTTCTATATCGGAAAAAATAGACACGTGTTTGAGGATTATTTTTTTTTTAAAATAGAGGGCGTTAAAAGTTAGAGGAGACTAATTTTCAAAAATTCATAACTTCGGTTCTGTTTAAGCTAGAGAAAACTTTTTTGTTTCATTTTGAGAATTTGAAGAGTTTTAAAAAAAGAATTTTCAAAAAATTTTATGAAAAATTTTATATTGTTCTACGCTATTTAAATTTTTAAATAAATGTTAACCAATCTTACCCACCACTTAGCGTGTCGTAAACATAACCATAAAATTTTACATAGAAAATGATTTTTTATCGAAATGATTATTAGTATTGCAAAAAAATGAAATAAACTCGCGCGGTACTTGAATTCGGCACGCCAGTTGCAAAGTAAACCTCATATAGTTGTTCTCTGTATTATAATATAAATTATGTAGTGTCTAAGGCTTCCAATTTCGGTACTCAAAAGCAATTTCGGAATTACTAATTAAGAATCCGGGGATCGCGGGATTAGTACCTTATTTCGAAAAACAGATCAAAAGTAATTTATTTAACAAAAAAAGAAATCGTGTGCAAGTTATGAAAGTTAGGATATTTTTTTAATAAAGAATTGTCCAAAGGAATTAAAAAAAGCAGTTTACTTAAATTTTTTATAAAAAGTTAATTTATTTTATTTCTTTATATATATAAATGACGAAAATATATAATTTATTATATATATCTATATATATAGATATATTATATATATCTATTTCCGCAAAGGAAAGCCTCCTTGACATCGGGTCCGGTATGGTATACAAATGAATTAAGAAAAATGAGGATTTTGAAATCTAAATACTATAAAAAATATCAAAAAACACATAACATATGTGATTTTGGATGCTATACCTCGATTAAATACAGTTATCAACAGTTATGCAAACAATCCTATAATACCTACTTAACAAAAGTAAAATTAAACATCAAATCTGATGCTAAATCCTTCTGGAACTTTGTTAACACAAAACGCAAGATTGATTCCTATCCTTCTTTTATGAAGTATAATTCGGTTGAGTCTGATAATGATAATAGTATTTGCAATCTTTTTGCTGACTTTTTCAAGTCGACTTATTCATCATCGTCCTATGATTATTTAAGTTATCCTTTCAATATTCAATCTGGGGATATATATTTCCCAATAATTGACACAAACACAGTCTTATCATTTTTAAAAAATATTAAAACATCATATAAAAGTGGTCCTGATAACATACCTTCGTGTATATTAAAATACTGCTGTGAAGAATTAGTAACTCCAATCTCTTTACTATTTACTTCATCATTAAAATCCTGCTATTTTCCTGCAGCCTGGAAGCATTCATTTATCATTCCGCTGCATAAATCCGGAAATAGGTCTTTAATTGATAACTACCGTGGCATCGCAAAATTGAGCGCTTTGCCTAAACTTTTAGAGGCAATTGTTACATCACGACTATCGCATAGCATTAAATCTTTAATGTCTCCTTTCCAACATGGATTCCTTTCTGGAAAATCCACTGTTACTAACCTTCTCGAATTTACATCAAAAACTATAGAAAACTTTGGAAAAGGCATGCAGACTGATGTTATTTACACGGATTTTAGCAAAGCTTTTGACGTTGTAAATCACAAACTATTGATCTTAAAATTACATCTTGTTGGATTTCCTATACCGTTGGTAAAGTGGATTGAATCTTACTTAAGCAATAGAACACAATCTGTTCTTTTTAAGCTCAAGAAATCACACGAGTTTCCTGTTACTTCAGGAGTACCTCAAGGAAGTCATCTTGGGCCTCTTCTGTTTCTACTTTTTATAAACGATTTGCCATCTGTCATAATGCATTCCAGCATCTTAATGTTTGCTGACGACGTCAAACTCTTCCTTTCTTTTAAAAATGATAATGACGCTGTATTTTTGCAAGCCGACATAGATCATCTTCATAACTGGTGCAAAACGAACCGTATGAACCTCAACATGAAGAAATGCAAGCATATGTCTTTCTCGCGCAAACCACCAATTAAATGTACCTTCAAAATTTGTGGTTATCCATTGGAGTCCTTAGATAGCTTCAATGATCTTGGAGTTACAATGGATCCTAAACTACGCTTTAATATTCATGTAAATAAAATAATAAATAGAGCAAATAGTACTTTAGGATTTATTAAACGTTGGGCAAAAGAGTTTAATGATCCTTTCATAACGAAAACCTTATTCACTTCCCTAGTGCGGCCTATCTTAGAATACGCTTCAGTTGTTTGGTGCCCAAGATACGGTTGTTACATAGACGACATTGAATCAGTGCAGAAACAATTTCTTTTGTTTTGCTTAAGCTATCTTTATTGTAATACTGATTTTCACTTACCACCTTATGAATATCGGTTACAACTCTTAAATCTTCCTTCTTTAAAAAATCGGAGAATTATGATAAATGCTTGTTGGATTATAAAACTTTTACATGGCTATGTAAACAGTCCATATTTATTGAGTAAAATATATTTTAATATTCCTCTTCGTCCTAGAAGATCTTTTGAGTTACTCCACATGAACTTTTGTAGAACTAATTATTTGCAAAATGAACCTTTTAGAAGCGCTTGCGGTGATTTTAATTTTGTATCTGATGTCATATCCTTAAGTGAATCCATGGACTCAATCAAACATAAAATTATAGATTACCTGCAGTACCGTCGTTGATTATGTAAAGTTCTTTCAAACATATATCTGATGCATCTGGTGATTTGTAAACACATAAATATAACAATCTAAATGGACCTAAGCGTAAAATGGAAAATTTTGGTGTATAATATATCTAAATAATCTGAATGGACCTAAACCTGGGATCTTCAAATGCCTCATATCTTCAAGATGGTTGTGACAACATTTGTTGACGGTACCGTGGTGTCTTGGTGTCTTTTTACCTCTTGAAACACTACGTTAGATCGATTTGTAATATATTAATATGAGTGGCCGATAAGACCTAGTTTGTCTTGGTGCCTGCGTTCGCAACTGGTTTTTTTATTTTATGAAAATTGGTTTGGTGAAGTTGACCTAGTTTGTCGAGTAACCACCCTGTCAAGCCAGGATTTCACCGGCTTCAGGGAGACAGAACGATATATATTATATATATACCTATTGGAGTGGTGTTTTATTGGGTATGAGACCTTGTTTGTCACACGACTCCGCCGTATACAAAAATTGTTGCTAACTTGACCTTGTTTGTCTTGAAAACGCAACCCTGCTATGCTGTCTGATTTTATCGATTTTGACTTAACTTTTTTTCTATTATTTTTTATACTTTAATAAAATTATATACTTTAAGCAATTTACTAAAACTTTTTAGTTTGTTAATAATACATTATTTCATTCAAAATCATACTTTATATTTTTGAATTGTATTAAATATCTTATTTTACAATTTTAAATTTGCTATAAAACCTGTTAAGGTTTAGCAATCAAGTAAATAAATAAAAAGTATATCTATTGTGTATCTATATATAACTATTGCGGATAGTTACATAACTAATTTCTTTCTTGGATCGGTGTTGTTACAGAGTTGCAATATTTTTGGTTCAATCTTCTAAGCAAAGCAAATTTTATCTGAAGCTCCTGGAAGATATCATTAACAAAGGATAACATTGACAGCAGTGTAAAAATTAAACTATAATTAAACTATAAACTATAATAATTTTAAAGCTTAATAATTTCTAAATAAGTAATATGTTCTTTATGTTTTTGATTTTATTGCAATATCTAGCTACAGGACGCCTTATTAAATTTTTATCACATAAATTTTTCCTATCAGAATAATATAAGCATACCATTCAGAACTGTAAAACTTTCCATTGCATTGTCCCGATGATGCTGAAGCAATGAATTCCTCAAGCTTTTCCTCAAAATAACAATAATAATCAAAAAACCAGGGGTATATAATTTTTACAAATTTTGCTTAAGTCAGCAAAATGCGATATTTTTCATTAGGAACATTAATACATATATGTGCATATCATATTATGAAATGCCCACAAATGAATACATAAAAAATTAATTCAAATGCCAAAATTTATATATGCATAAACAAAAAAAAAAACGATTGTAAAATGTTTAATTAATAAGATTGATTAAATTAAAGTTTTCTAAAAAAGATTTACTGTTTAAGATGTTATCAATCTTAATATACATAATTATGCAATACATATTTTAATTATAAATGTTATTTTTAAAAAAACAACAAAGTAAAATGAAAGAAATGAAAAGTTGGATGTCAGATAATTCAATATTTTTCATTATGTATATTTTATATACATAAATGTGGATATCATATTGTAAAATGCTACAAACAAATTAATAAAAAACAATTAAAATGCCCAAATATATGTATACATAAGCACAAAACTACCATAATAAAATATTTAATTTATAAGATGAATTAAATAATTTTATAAAAAATATTTCCAGTTTAAGATGTTATCAATTTAAATTATACATACTGCAGGGTCCGCCAAATAACTTTTTTTTTTTTTTAAATTCTATAAAAAAAACTACTGGATATATTCTCAAATTTTGTTTTTTATTTGAAAGTACAATTCTTCCGGTTAATAATGAAAAATAATTTTATTCAAATGGCTGCCTCGGCTGGCCATGCAGTAGCCTACACGACCGGTCCAATTTTTAAGCACGTTATCGATTGTGTGCAGCTGTATTTCACCAATGGCTTCAGGAATATTGTCCTTTAAAGCGTCAATTGTCTCTGGCTTGTCGACGTAACACTTATCTTTGAGGGCACCCAACAAATAATAGTCCAACGGTGTCAAATCGCAGCTCCGAGGTGGCCAAACGACATCAGCTCTGCGGCTGATAATGCGATCTTCAAAAACAGGGCGCAAAACATCGAGTGTAGCTTCGGCTGTGTGGCACGTAGCGCCGTCCTGCTGAAACCAAATGTTGCCAATATCCTCCTCTTCAATTTTTGTGAACAAAAATTCGTTCAACATGGCCCGATAACGATCGCCATTGACTGTAACGGCCACTCCTTGCTCATTTTCGAAGAAAAATGGCCCAATTATGCCTCTGGACCAAAATTTGCACCAAACAGTGACTCATTTTGGGTGCAGCGGCTTTTCAATGTATGCGTGCGGGTTTTCTGTGCACCAAATGCGACAATTTTGCTTATTTACATACCCGCCAAGATCAAAATGAGCTTCATCTGAAAATATGATTTTTTTCTCTCCACTTCTCAGCGTTGTTCAAGCATATACACAAACATATTCGTTCAGCGGAAGGATAAAACTAATTATCTGTCAAATCAGACATGAGCTAAGTGTTACCATTCACGAAATAAGCACTAGTTAAAAAAAAAACGTTATATGGCGGACCCTGTATTATGTAGAATTTATAAAATGTATGTAATAAAAAAATAAACCAAAGAAATGAAATTGTTTATTGGAAACAAAATGCAAATAAAAACTTTTTAAGATAATTTTATTAGGTAAATAAATAAATATAATATAAATATATTTAATATATAACAAGAAATATTAGGTGGGTTTTTTGACTTTTTTGCTTAAAATTTCAAATTGAATTAGAAATATATAAATATATAGTAGGTAATATACCAACTATATTAATTGTAGTTAATTTTTGTAATTATTCTTTGATTTTGCATTGTTTTAACTATCAGATATTAAATAGAATATAGAAGTAAATATAGAGTATATAGAATCTATATACCTATTAGATAAAATATTTTTCATATTGAATTAATTTGTTTAGCCAAAACGACACTCACTTATTTCATATTTGAGAAAGTAAAGAAACAGCACAAATCGCAAATATTTTTCATTTCAGCTCTGCGTAACCAAACAAGAAAAATTTGAAACACGATCAAAAGCATACAATAGAGCATAACAACAACGTCAAGCAAAAAACAAAACAAATTCTGCATAGACACACAAACATAAAATAAAATTGGTAGGTTTTGGGGTAGTTCTAGTATATTTTACCTTAAAACCAGGGTCTGATATGTTAGTAGCTCTGGAACTCCAAAATTTCTTCTAGCTAAAATCAGAGAATTTATTTTTATATTGTTGAAGCCATTTTAAATAAGAAACATAATTATCTATTTTTTATGAATTTTTTTGTGTTCGAAATGCCAAATAATTTTAGCATTTTTGAAAAAAACAGCAAGTTTCAACAGCTATAACTTTTTTATTCGAATTTTGGTTTTTGTAATTTTTTGCTTGAAAAAGCTAAGACTATGCTTTAGCCAACCGTGAATTTTTAAATTTTGCATTTTTGAAATTTTTTTGGTAAAAATACTCCAACTCGAAATTTACAAAATGTTACACTTCTAGTAAAAAATTTAATAACGACCAAGTTCTTCAACGTAATCATATAATTTTTTTTTTTTTTTTTTATTAAATGCTGTTTCAGAAAACATTTCAATAGCAGTTTATTGGAATTTTTTTCAATTTTTTTTTTTACTAAATAAGAAAAAAATGAAATTATTTCAAAAATTAAAATATCAAAACTCTGAAAATTTTTATCCGATTTTTATGTTATATAGCTCATCTTTAGGGACAATGCAATAACAAACGAAGTGCATACCATTTTTATGCACAAAATAAGGCTTTATGTGCAAAAAATAGATAAATATATAAAAAGTCCAAAAATTTTCATATGTTTTTCAATTTTCAACAAAAAGATCAACTCGCGGTAATTTAGCGCACTCCTATCGAACTCATATGAATACATGCTGGTTTTTATTGCAAACGTCACTTTTTAAAAAGTCATAATTTTAATTTTCGAAAAATTCGAATTTTTCATACAAATGCATGGCCAGAAGATTGTAGATAAATTATAATTTTACAAAACATGGATAAAATATTAAAATATATACATAGAAAGATAAAATATATAACATAGATAAATAAAATATATATTCGCTATTTCGCTCATTGAAATAATTTGTTGAGCCATAACGACATTCACTTGTTTCATATTTGGCTATTCAAATTCTGCATAAACACACCAACATACGAATAAGTAGCAGTACAAATTGTTTATTAATTTTTTTCCAATTCATTCATATAATTCAATTGGAGTATTTGTTTTGTTTTTCGTTGTTGCTTGTCTTGCATTTGGTGGTGGTTTTTTTCTTTTCGTCTCTGCTGGCAGAGTCTGTGTTGCTAGCAGCACACTCTGGCAACCAATTGTTCGAACCGTATTAATAATCGGATCGTTGGATTTATGTTAACGTTCTGTTAATGTTTCGATGAAATCTCTCATTTACATATTCTCTCTGCTCCACAACATGGCTGCCGTGATATAGAGAGAAAAGCTCTTGTGACAAAGAGAGGAAACCTTTGTTTGCTGTTGTATTGTGCAGCTTCTGAAATGTAAGCATAAAATAAAATACATGAATTTTGTGATAATTAAAGAATAAATTTTTCGAAAAACCTAGTAAGTTTTATTTATAAAACTGGAAATTATTATAAGAATTTAATAAATCAAAGAATTATAAAAATTATCAAATTGTAATCAAAGAATTCATAAAAAGAATTTTCAAAAAATAATCGGCTCAGCGAATATCGATCTTATCTGGCTTTAAATTTCGTGAGTCTCCTTTTATATAATAGTATAGATATAGATTTACTATATCCCGATAATATTTTCCTTAAGGAATCTATTTTCCTTTCATATAAAAACTAAATTTTCATTTTGTTTTATTTAACACGAATAAAAAGGGATTTGAAAGATTTATAATTTTCTGAAATCATGTTTTAATATACAGTGAAGGCTCGCTAATCCGAAGCACCTTTAATCCGAATATCCAGTAATCCGAACTGCAATTTCAAGTGCATTAGAGATTCTACAGTCCGAATTGGTTGCAACTCTTTAATCCGAATTGATTGTATTGTTTCTTTTTTATTTAAATTTTGTCAATAACAAACAATAACTCATGGTTTCCAAAGAAAAAGTGCCGCTAGAACTTGTGGTGAATGCTGTTTTTACAGAAATGTAACTCTGAAGAAAACTTACCGTTAGCTGTGCTACGCGAAGGACATATAAATGGTATACATTTTATAACGCAGACGTTCAACACGTCCTTACAAATAAATATTACTGAAGCTGAAGTTGAGGATTGGATTAACGAAATAGAAGAACTCGACGCAGTTGACCTATCATCGACGGATAGTGAAGAAGGCGTAGACAGCAATAACACGCCAACGGTCTCCCGAGTAAATAGCAGAGATGCTATACAGAGCTTTAATACTTGCATCAAATGGGCCGAAGAGAATGATGTCAGTACGGAGAATATTCTGGTGCTAAAAGATCTAAAAATCTCGGCAACAGAAAAATCGTTGACGAATGTTCGTCAATCAACCGTTACTGACTTTTTCAAGAAAGCATGTTAAGTGTTTGTACTATTTATAGTATTATTTAAATACAATTAAATTGAATTGCATTTTTGTCACGAAGACCATTTAATTTTCATTAAAAAACACTTTTTTTTATACATAATCTGTTTTTCATTTAAATGTACTATGTATCTTAATTTGTTTTAAATAAATGGAAGACATTCCAATTAAAAAAAATTATTGATTTTTTAGTCCTGTAATCCGAATTTTTCGATAATCCGAATCAGGGTCTGCAATCAATTATTCGGATTAGCGAGACTTCACTGTAGTAGTTTTGGGTTTATACATTGTTCCAATAATTTTACTTTATAGATTTTACTAATGAATTTCCTGACACCACATCTAGCAAAACTTTCTTAGTAATTCCCATTAACTAATGCGCTCACACTTCATTCAAATCTTTACCGCGGCCGGGAAAATAAAATTTGCAAAAAAACAAATAATTTTCGCTTCACCTTACTGTAAGTTCTATGCCAGTTTTTGTTCCAGCTTAAAAATAATTGTTTTTTTTTTCAACTATTCATTTTGCATGTCCGTCTGTTTACCTGGATTTCACATTATCCTTCCGTCGGTATGTTTGCTTTAGACAGTCCGTCCACTATACATTTATTTAATTTTGCAATATAAATCATAGCACACAAAAAAATCACTTAAAGTCTTATAAGATTACTGAAAAAAGTTGTTTACTGTGTAAGGTAGATGTCATTATTGGCTTAGCGGCCTTGCCCGAACAAATGTAATTCAAAGTGCGCACAGGTGTTGGAGGCCTTGCAGCTACATTGTATTTAATAAATATTTAAGAAGAAAACTCATTAAACATACTCAAACTCAATATGGGAGAGTATAAATGTGAAAAGCTACCCGACACCGCAATAGAAACAATAAGAAACACTATGGCAGAGGAAAAGAGAGATAAAGATTTGTGCTGTTTGTGTGTTAAACAATTTAATGAAGCAATGATTTTTATGTATCATTTTTTTGGCTATTTATAAATTTAAATTTTTATAACTTTTAAGAGTGGCTTTAAAAAAATTAAGGATGCAAGATTTTAAGTTAAATATGTAGCTTTATATTAGTGAAAGAATAACTAAAACTGGTTCAGTAGTTTTTAAGATTAGCGTCGTCGCAGATACACAGAAAACTGAAATATCGGTTTTTTGTCATCACATATCAAGGTGCGGGCGGGCCGGGGGGTCCTAAAAAAATTACTCAAATTTTTTTTTCTTCACTTGCAACTTTTAATCACTAACCAACTTTGCAATCGTTCAGCCCTTATAAATAATTAATTGAAATCAATGTACTTTTTCATTCATATAATATAATATAATGTGGTGTGATACGTGTTGTGTATACTGTAAAGAGAAAAAAAAAATATAAATCTTATGTTTAAAAGCCAGACTTAGGCTTTCTTTATGTGATGTCTAACAAGCCGATCTTTAATACTTTATTTCTAAAGATGGATTTAAAGCTTATTAATTTGATGGCTGAAAAGCCGATCTTACCATACAATAAAAAGACTTCACGTTTTTTGCTGTGCGTTGAATCATTTTTTTTATTAATTTAAAACTATTGCTATTTATAATAAAAAAACCGTATTTTCTAAAATTAAGTTTTCCCCGTTTTCATCAAAACTCCGCCCAATTATTAAGTCGGTGTGTTACTTGGTGGACATTTAAGTTTTCGTGACCAATAAGAAAATTTAATTTAAATACTATTATTGAAAATAATTTCAGCGAGTTCAAAAACCTGGCCTTGAAAACAAAACAAGTCGTTGGCTAGCAGTGAAATTTAATACTTGCATTAATTCACAGAAGAATCAATGCATTGCTGTTCAAATAAAATAAAAAAAGAATTGGCTTAGCTTGTTATGCTGTTGAGTAAGAGGTAGTTGCAGTGGTCGGAATGATTATAGAGCACTTAATGAAATGCTTATGTATGTTCACTGCACCCTTACCCTCAAGCGATATGTTATTTTCAAAAGGAAATAAATTTCATGATTGTGGAAGTATGATGGATACGTTGATTTAAATAAGTTTTTAAAGAATAATATTTATATGATCTTAGAATAGGGAGATCTCCTTACTTACTATTACATTATCTTATTTTAGAATTTTATGTAATTAATTTTTAAATTTTTAAATTATAGAGTTTAATCAAGTGCTTCATATATGTATATTCACATAAGTATATTTTTTTTTTTTAGCTATACATTAGAGATTTTTTATTTAATAATGTTACATGGCTTATAATGTGGGTTTATATAATTTCAATTGATTATTATGTGATTCTTTGGGTTTACCATTTATATCTATAATGAAATTAACTCCATTTTTTTATTACTCTAAAATTGCCTTTATATGTGCTTTGATTTTTCTTTCTATTATATACTTTCATTAGTACTAACTCGCCTATATTTGCTTCTAGCTTCTTTGTATATTCTTTGTTACTGTTTATAACCTTTTTTTTTGCTGTATCTAATAATTCTCTAGCTTTACTTAAAGCGGTCTTTAAACGGAATCGTAGTTCATGTACATAATTTTCGAAATTATAAATTTTATTATTTTTTTCTGAAACGTCATTTAGTAACCCTGGAAGTCTACCATAAACTAGTTCAAATGGTGTGTAACCTGTGTCTACATGTGAAATATGGTATCCATTTATCCCATTCGTTATCGTTTGCAAATGCTAATAAAAATTCATTTAGAACTCAGTGGTTTCGTTCGATAGCGCATAAAGTTTCATGTTGATAAGGTGCAGAAAATTTTTGTTTTATTTTAAGTGGTTTACATACATTCGTCATTAGTTCGTTTAAAAATTCGGTTCCTCTGTCTGATTTTAATATTTTTAAATGACCATATCTTAAAATGCATTGTTCTACTAGTGTTTTTGCTGTTGTATGTGCGTCTTTTGCAATCATTGGGTGTGCAATGACAAATTTTGTTAGATCACATTGCATAGTTAGAATGTATCTTAAATCGTTTAAAATTTTTAGGGGTCTACAGTGTCAATTGATATTGTCTCAAAGCTGTTATAAGGTGTTGTTGTATGAGTCATTTGTTCTTTTGTATGTGTTGTTTGTTTGTTTTTCGAGCATATGTCACAGTTCGAAATAAATTCTTTCACCATATTGTTTATGTTTTTCCACACGTATCTTTGTTTGAGTTTTAAAGTGGTTTTTCTAACTCCTAGGTGTCCTCCATGCGTTGCATTATGGAATTCGTCAATAAGTTTATATTTTAATATATCTTCTGTTATTCTCGTAGGGCGTTTATAAATTAATATTTTTAGTTAAGGCGTTTTACTGTTTGTTCTTACATTTGTATACACGTTTTTGAATGCTTTTTTTGTATACTTTTTGAAAATATCATCATCGGCAGCAATTGCAATCTCTTTGATGTTTAATTTATCTAACTTGGATGCCAGTTTCTTCAGAATCGAATCTAGTTTCGCTGAATCTTCGATGTATCCGTGCATATTATTTTTTATATATTGGCAATTTGTATTTTTCGGTTTGGATTGTGATTTCTCCAGGGATGAATCGAAATTCGCTGAATTATCGTCACATCCTACGTGCACATAATCTTTATGGATATTTATTTTCCGTTTATCTATATCATTGTTGACATTAAATTTTTATTTACGTACGTTTTAAGCTTCAGTAATAGAGTGCATTCCCATATTTGAAGTTGATCAGACTTCTGGGGAGATATACATTCAACTTTATTATTTATATTAGCCTCTTTATTGGTTTTTGTAGTTGTATTGTCCTTTTTATTAGACTTTCCCCTTGTAATTATTAGTGATTTTTTTGCTGTTTCTTCATTTTCAATTGGTATCATTGTTTTGAGAGTGTCTGAATCTACCTTTATTCTTGATAATGCATCTGCATTTGTGTTCAATTTTCCTTTTTTATATATTATTTCAAAATTATATTCACTAAGATCAAGCCTACTTCTAGTCATTTTCGAAGATGGATTTTTGTGAGTGAATAGTGATATCAGAGGCCTGTGGTCTGTTACCACAATGAACCGAAAAAAATTAATTGCCCAATGAATAGCCAGGAGTTATTTTTCAATTACCGGTTTGTTTAGGTCATGTTTTTGTAGCGATTTACTGGCGTATGAGATGGGTAAGTATTCCCTATACTGCACTCACAAAAAATTTGTTGGCGTTAGGTTACAGTAAATAAATTTTAACTGGGGTACTCATAAAGTAATTGTTTCAATTGAAACTCGGTTTATTAAACTGTAATTAAATAAGCATAATCAACTTTCGGCTGACGTAAATGCGTATTTTATTATTGTAACTTCATGCCTGAATAGCAATTCGGTTAAAATTCAATATTTATGCTTTAGTTGCAAGAACTGAATGGAATTTGTCATTTCAACTTACTTTCCGTCTAAGCAATCTCAATTTATCCAAAACAACTGACCAGTACAATTACAGATTTACGGATAAAAGGAGTAGTTGAAACATCCGCATTATTTATTCTGTCAATAGAATTGTTCTTACGTTACCACCGAATTTCAACGATGTATCAATATTCAGTTGCACCGCCACCAAATTCAATTACAACAAACGAATAGTCAATAAAAATAACTCACATGTGGTCACCTTAACCACAACCGTCGTTTTTTTCACTCTCGCTGTGTTGCTCGTTCCTCCTTTGTTCAATATTCGGTCGATTTCTGGTCGGTTTCCTCGCTGCAAGTTTAAGTGTTTTAAGGTTAATAAATTAATTAAAAAATATATTTTATCGAATATTTAATTAATATAACTTGTGCAGTTTATATTAATTAAATTCATTTCTTCGTAAATAACTGCAAATGTGCAATAAGAAACAACAAAGCAATTATTATTTCCGTCGTTTGTTTTTTACACTCGCTATGCTGCTCGTCGCGCCTTTGTTCATGATTAGGTCGGTATTCTCGCTGCAAGTGGTTGGTTAAGTGTTCAAAGTGAAGAAATAAATTAAAAAATATTCTTTTATTCAATATTTATTAAATATTACTTGTGCAGTTTATATAAATCTAATTTATTTCTTCTTAAAAATATGCAAATTTGCAAAATAAGAAACAACAAAGCATGCTTATTTTCATCATTTGTTTTTCATAATCGCTATGTTTTTAATGAAGAAATAAATTAAAAGAATATATTTTTATCGAATACTAGCTGACCCGGCAAACGTCGTTTTGCCTTGCAATTTGTTTTTTGAGTGAAATTTTTTTTCCGTTGCAAAGTCGTAGTGGACTGATATTTCAAAGAAAAATGATAGGTGCACTAAACTGACATACCATATTTTTGTCCAATTATTGTACTGTCAAAGCAGAAATAATAGATTTTATATTTTTAATAATAGCGCCCTGGTTAGCTCGGAAGCTATGAGTAATGATTTGTATTTCATAGATGAATTAAAAATGGAAATGCGTAAACTGCAGTACAAAAGTTAAATCAACACAATTTTTTCACATTTTATTTGTTAAGAAGTTGATTCTAAACTTGGTTATTATAAAACCAAAAAAAGGAGTAAACATGTAATTCATTTTAAAGCTTGGTAGTAAACAATATTTTTTGTTTTTCTATTGGGGGAGAAAATGAATAGTGCTGATGGTGTACCGACTCTCGAGCACGCAACATACAACTGACCGTGAGAAAAACATTGGGTTTCTAGGTTTAACCCACATACTTTTAACGACTGTCCTTGAGATTTATTAATCGTCATTGCGAATGCAAGGCGAACTGGAAATTGGACACGTTTAAACTTAAATGGTAGATCATTTGGTATCATAGGTATCCTCGGAATAAGCACTTCTTCACCTTTAAACTTTCCTATGATTATCATTGCCTTAATAGCGTTCGGCATCAGCATTTTAACAACCATTCTAGTACCATTACATAGTGTTGGCTGATTCAGGTTACGTAACATCATTATTACTGATCCAACCTTAAGTTGCAAGTTATGCGGGGGCATTCCCGGTAAGTCCAATGAATTTAGGAACTCTATCGGATAGTTAACAACATCATCAGGATCTGTAATAGAATCAATTGACTTATACGAATGCAGTTCGCCATTAATTAAGCTTTGGATTTTTAAATTTGTGTCATCAACGTCCTTATTTTAATATTTTAACGACGGCATGGCCACATGACTGCAGGTTGTTGTCTATGCGACTTGTTGTGAATATTTTAACGATGGCAAGGCGACATGACTGCAGGTTGTTGTCTATGCTACTTTTGTAGCTGTGGCTAAATTAATGTTATTTCTTGCCTTTGTCTAATCCCGCCAATATTTGAAGTATAGCTTAGAATATTTACACCAAACGGACACACCAAATTGTTAAAATATCGTTAACAGGTTAATAAATAATTAATTTTTAAATTTGTATGGGAGGTACCAGGCCCCTTTGTCCAATCCCGCCCATATTTGCAGTAAAGCTCAGAACGCGTACATTAAACTGACGTACCAAATTTTGTTCAAATACCTATAAGAGGAGCAGAAATAATGGATTTTAAATTCGTAATTTGTATGGGAGGTACCACGTTCATTTGTCCAATTGCGTCCTTATTTGTAGTTGAACTTAGAAACTATACACTAAACCCTTCATATTAAATTGTATTCCGATACCAACAACAGTAGGAGAAATAGTGGATTTTGAATTTGTAATTTGTATGGGAGGTACCACGCCCCTTTGTCCAATCCCGCCCATATTTGGAGTAAAGTTTGGAACGCATACATTAAACGGATGTACCAAATTTTGTTCAAATACCTATAATAGGAGCAGAAATATCGGATTTTTAATCTGCGATTTGTATGGGAGGTACCACGCCCCTTTGTCGAATTAAGTTTTTTTTTCTATATAAACCATCTACTAAAAATTTCGAATTGAATAAAAAAAAAATCAGCCTAATCGGTTCAGCCGTTCACCCGTGATGGCATTTCATAGATGGACCGTTTTATTTTTATATATATAGATTTAATTAATATAATATGTGCAGTTTATATTAATTTAATTTATTTCTTCATAAAAGTATTCAATTTTGCAAAATAAGCAACAACCACTTTTGGCATGCTTCTGGTTTAGCTCCCAAGCTCTTTTTTAACTTTTTTGTTTCCATGTGTTTTTTATGCTGATCACAATATTTAAGAGAAAAAAGGCCGCTCTCATTTGGTTTAGAAGTTATAAACGTTTAAAGTTAGAAAAAGTGCCATACAAAAAGCCACATTTTGGTATAGTTTTATTTTATGGCCCACGCCTTGTTTTTTGTGTATAAGATTTCTTATGTATTTTGTCCCAAGGTTGATTAATATAGGTTAAGTAACTTGAGAGAAATGCACTCTTTTTTTCGCCTTTGTTCGAACTGTCAAAGTAACTGTTAGCTAAAACTTGGACAGATTCAGGTTTTTTTTTATTTCCTTTCATCCATTCTGACAGTTAACTAAATGCAATGGCGCAAAAAAAATTGGATTTCTCTTAAGGTATTGAAGTTAAAATTTATCAGATTGGGCGATTTGCAGGTATATAATAGTAGCGGCTCTCTTAAGTTTTGTTGTTTTAAATGGATTTCAGCCTCCTCCTGGTGTAAAAAAATCCATCGAATTAGTTTTTCAAACGTAAAAGCTTTTTATTTCAAGAAAATGTCATTTAGCCATTTCCGTCCGTCCGTTTGGCATGTTAAATTTGGTAATTATAATTAAACAATAATTTGCAGGTAAATCAAGACTTCTTTTAATGCTGTGCATTATAATGACCGTTCTGTTGTTGTAAAACTCATATCAAGAGAATTTTCAGTTTATGATTTGCATCAAACCGGTGTAAAAGTTTTATTTACAATGTTCTTAACCTCTGCTTATTTTTTTATTTTTATACTCTTAATTTAGTCAAACAAAAATTTGGTATAGAAAACAATAATTCTTTTAATGATAAAAGTACATCGTTGCAAATATCTACGGAAGATTTGCTTCAGTACATCCAACAATTTATAAAATCTCCGGGATGGAGCCTTGAGGCAATCGATGTCGAAGAAGGTAAATAAGAATAGTGTGAAAAAATGTGTTTATATACTCAAAGATTTATTTGATTATATTGACAAATTAATTTGTTGAATAGAAAAATTATCTTCTCCTATTTTTTACAAAAACCTTTTTTTAACCGTTTTAAGAAATTACACAGCGATGAGAGTACTTAGAAAAGAGTAATATTTTCAGAGATGACTATCTTTATGACGATGAATATCTTTACAACTTATTCTTAAATAAAAAAAGAGTTAATTTGTACGATAACAACTCCGCTACAACACACGAATGTGCACAGTGTTCTTTTTTTAATGATGACTATCTTCATGACGATGAATATCTTTACAACTTATTTTAAAATAAAAAAAAAGTTAATTTTGACGATTACAGCTCTGCTACAATACACGAATATCCACTGTTATTTTTTGGCACTTTTTGTGCTCGAAAATCTATAACTTTTCAACGGCTGAAAATTTATTTATTCGGTTTTTTGCATTCAGTTACTTATCAATAGGATTTTAAAAAGATATAAAAAAATTGAGTTCAAATTAACTGTATATATTCTTTTATTCTAATATTTTTATAAAATAAAAAATATATTTTTTTATCTTATGATGAGTAGATTCACTAGTGACTTGTCATATTCCAAAACAAAAAACACACTTTATCTTGAAAATTTTACAGTTAACGAAAAAAATTGAGTACTTATTTGGAAGAAAAGAAGGAAAAGTACGGAAGAAAAGTAAACTTATTTTTGATTCGCTGTCAAAAATAGGTTAGTTTTGGTGATAAGGTCTAATCTATACATTCCTTTGCCACCTGAACTAGCATACACGAGCCAATCTATATTTTTAAATTTCAATATTTTAGATCTGAATTAAGATTATGAAGAACTTTTTGAAGACCAACAATTACTGATTCCATCATTTTCCAACCAAGAAGTATTGCAAAACGATCAAAGCTCTGTCACAGAGAGAATATATAAAGGAGAGAAGGCATCGAAACATTAACAGAACGTTAACAGAAATCTAACGATCCGAATATTAATACGGTTCGAAGAATTTGTTGCCAGCGTGTGCTACCAGCAACACAGACTCTGCCAGCAGAGGCAGACGAAAACAAAAAAAACATCATCAAATGCGAAAGAAACAGCTACGAAAAACAAAACAAATACTCCAATTGAATTTTATGAATGAATTGGAAAAAAAATTAATAAACACAATTTGTACTGCTACTTATTGGTATGTTTGTGTGTTTATGCAGAATTTGTTTTGTTCTTTGCTTGATGTTGTTGTTATGCTCTATTTTATGCTTTTGATCGTGTTTCCGATATTTTTCTTGTTTGGCTGAGCTGGAATAAAAGAAATATGAAACAAGTAAATGTCGTTATGGCTTAACAAATTATTTCATTGAGCGAAATAGCGAATATATATTTTATTTATCTATACTTATGTTATATATTTTATCTTTCTATGTATATATTTTAATATTTTATCTATATATATTTTTTCCATGTTTTGTTAAATTCTAATTTATCTACAATCTTGTGGCCATGCATTTGTATGAAAAATTAAAATTTTTCGAAAATTAATATTATGACTTTTTAAAAAGTGACGTTTACCATAAAAACCAGCATGTATTCATATGAGTTCGACAGGAGTGCGCTAAATTACCACGAGTTGATCTTTTTGTTGTAAATTGAAAAACATATGAAAATTTGTGGACTTTTTACACATTTCTCTATTTTTTGCACATAACGCCTTATTTTGTGCATAAAATTGGTATGCACTTCGTTTGCTATCGAATTGTCCCTAAAGATGAGCTATAAAACATAAAAATCGAATCAAAATTGCCAAAGTTGTGATATTTTAATTTTTGAAATAATATAATTTTTTTCTTATTTAGATTTCTTAAAAATCTTAA
This sequence comes from Dichetophora obliterata, assembly GCA_963920525.1. Taxonomy (NCBI): domain Eukaryota; kingdom Metazoa; phylum Arthropoda; class Insecta; order Diptera; family Sciomyzidae; genus Dichetophora; species Dichetophora obliterata. The sequence goes on from OY986436.1 coordinate 129,294,668, forward strand.
AAATTCAAATTTGAAAAAATTGCAATAAATTGCTATTGAAATGTTTTCTGAAACAGCATTTAATAAAAATACAAGCAACTTATTTGATTACGTCGAATAACTTGGTCGTTATGAAATTTTTTACTAGAAGTGTAACATTTTGTAAATTTCGAGTTTAAGTATTTTTACGAAAAAAATTCCAAAAATGCAAAATTTTAAAAATTCACGGTTGGCTAAAGCATAGTAATAAACTGATTCAGGCAAAAAATTACAAAAACCAAAATTTGAATAAAAAAGTTATAGCTGTTGAAATTTGATATTTTTTCAAAAATGCTCAAAGTGCCTGTTTTTAGCATTTCGAACCCAAAAAAATTCATAAAAAGTTGATATTATTACATTTCTTTTTTTAAATGGCTTCAAAAATATAAAAACAAATTTTCTCATTTTAGTCAGAAGAAATTTTGGAGTTCCAGGGCTACTAACATATCAGACCCTAGTTTTAAGGTAAAAAATATTATAAATACCCAAAAAGTTACCAATTTTATTTTACGTTTGTGTGTCTATGCAGAATTTGTTTTGTTTTTTGCTTGATGGTGTTGTTATGCTCTATTTAATGCATTTGATCGTGTTTCAAATTTTTCTTGTTTGGTTACGCAGAGCTGAAATGAAATAAATTTGCGATTTGTGCTGTTTCTTTACTTTCCCAAATATGAAATAAGTGAGTGTCGTTTTGGCTAAACAAATTAATTCAAAATGAAACTTTTTTGTCTAAAAGGTATATAGATTCTATATACTCTATATTTATTTCTATATTCTATTTATACATCTGTAAATTAAAATAATGTAAAATCAAAGAATAGATCATAATTAATTACGAAAATTAACTATCCACAGATATATTACATACTATATATTTATATTTTTCTAATTCAACTTTCAATTTTAAACAAAAAAGGCAAAAAACTCACCACATAGTTGTTGTTATATATATAATATATTTATATTATATTTATTTATTTACCTTTTAAAATTATCTTAAAAAGTTTTTATATGCATTTTATTTATTTTATTTATTTTTGTATGTATACTAGCTGAGACCCGGCGCGTTGCTGCCACGCTCCCTTGCATGTGCAAATTGAGGTCGAATACTGAATTTCGATGCTGTGCAACCTATAAATCCAAAGCTGCTAGATATCCCAAATTTGGGTTGTATGGAAGGTGCAACGCCCTCTTGACCAACGCCCATTATATGTGATCAATGAAACTGAATGTGTAAATTAAGGTCGAATACGGAATTCCAACGCTGTGCGACAAATAACTAAGAAGCTATTCGATATCGCAAATTTGGGTTGAATGGGAGGTGTCACTCTCCCCCTTGTCCAACGCCAAAAAAATGTTACCAATGAAAGTGCATGTGTAAATTCGGATCGAATATTGACTTTCGACGCTGTGCAACCTATAATTCCAAAGCTATTCGATAACACAAACCTGGGTTATATGGGAGATGCCAGTCCCCCTTTTCCTACGCCCATAAAATGTTATTAATGAAACTGCATGTATGAATTGAGGTCGAATACTGAAATCTGATGCTGTGTTACCCATAATTTTAAAACTTGTGAAAATTTAGGTCGATTACTGAATTTTGATGCTGTGCGACTTATAACTTCAAAGCTATTCAATAGCACAAATTTTGGTTGCATGGGGGGAGGTGAAACACCACCGTTTCCAGCGCCCATAAAATGTTATTAATGAAACTGCATGCATAAATTGATGTCGAATACTGAATTCCGATGCTGTATGACCTGTAACTCCAAAACTATTCGATATCGCAAGTTTTGGTTGTATCGGAGGTTCCACTCCCCTTTGTTTAACTCCCATAAAATGTCATCAGTGGAACGACATGTGTAAATTGTGGTTGGATATCGAATTTCGAGGCTATGCGACCCATAACTCCAAAGCAATTTGATAACGCGAATTTTTTATATATTTGTGGGCGGTAAAATGGGGTGTGGCAATTTTTCTTAAATACACTGCCAAAATTTTAGCTGGATCGAACCAGTAATTTCAAAGTCCCTTTATCTTTTCTTAAAATTAGGCGTTTTAGGCATTTTAAGTATTGTTACCAATAGTTGTCATACAATATTAATTACCAAATTTAAGTTTAATTCGACAAAAACTGTCTCAAATATAGCATTTTTATTAATTTGTGGCCGGTAAAAGGGGGTGTGGCAAAATTTAAATATGCCTGTTTTGTTCGCGTAAGTGCAAGCAATAAGTTGACAAAGTTTTATCGCAATCGGATGAACGGTATTGCAGCGCATAGCGAACGAACAAACAAACATGCATTTTTATATATTAGATATAAGAAGCATGGCCGTAGCTGGAAGTTTTGAAAGCTGCTACCGGCCTTAGCCCCATTTTCGATTTCGGCACATATTTTTATTAGATTTTTGGCAATAAAAAATGGGAGGCCGAACTAAGTTTGGGGCTTTTATGAAGAAATTAGGTCACAAAATTGCAGTTCGGGGCCCCTCACCCCTTTTTTTTATTGCCTAAAATCTAATAAAAATATGTGCCGAAATCGAAAATGGGGCTTAAGCCGGTAGTAACTTTCAAATATTGCAGCTACGGCCATGATAAGAAGGTATTTTCTTCTTCTAGAAAGGGGCGTGGCTTCGCCCACTTTTAATATGAAGCGACTTCTTTTGATACCAACACCATACGTACCAAATATAATCACCCTTCGGCTACCATTGCCTGAGAAATGAGGATTTAAAAATTTGTTTTGTATGGGCGTGACACCTCCAATTTGTCTAATCACAACTTTCCTTGAAGCCTCGGACTTTTCTGAACATTTTACAAAAAACCCCATCAAAATCGGATAAGCGGTTTGGCAGCGCATAACATACGAACAAACGAACAAATAAACAAATATTAAGGGTTCTCATTTTAATTGTGTTGATAATAATTAAAAAAAAAAATAATAAAAAAATTATTTCAGAATGTTTTTGTGCATCAACACTTTTTAAAGACACCAAATATATACCATATTGAAAGCAGATTAATTATAATTAAAGTAAAATGGGGCGAAAAAGGGGGATTTGGTAATAAAAAAATCTATGGCTACCTTACCTGTAGATAAAAAGTATATAAAACTTTAGGTAAATACATATTACAAAAAAAGTATTTTGTATAGCAAACATTGTTAGTGGTATAAGTAAGTATCTGAATTAAAAAAGGGGGCGTTGAAGTGGGCGTGGTTCATAGTAATATGGCGACGTTAACAGTATTAAGAGCAATATACTACCAAATAAAAAATAATCCGTTGGAAGGAACAAATTTGTACAGAGAACAAAAATTTTAAAACTTAAAATTGGCGTGAAAAGGACGTGAAAGGGGGCGTGGCGTAAGAAATGTTTATTTCTACCTCGCCTGGAGTATAATGTGTATACAATTTGAAGTAAATCTGTTAAAAACTATATGGGAGCAATAACATAAGTTTAAAAAGTGGGAGTAAAAGTAGGCTTGGTCGAAAAAAGTACCCTATTAATCATGCCAGAGTCCCAGTTAAATGCTGTGAAAATTTCAGGAAGATCGGTCCAGAGGTTTGGTCTCCTATAAGGTACAAACAAACAAATAAAATAAACAAACACACATTCCATTTTATATGTATAGATATTAAAATTGATAACATCTCACACTGGAAATGTTTTTTAGTAACATTTAATTTAATTAATCTTATAAATTAAATATTTTAAAAGTTTAGATAAAATATGTTTCATATTGAATTAATTGGTTTAGCCAAAACGACACTCACTTATTTCATATTTGGGAAAGTAAAGAAACAGCACAAATCGCAAATTTATTTCATTTCAGCTCTGCGTAACCAAACAAGAAAAATTTGAAACACGATCAAAAGCATAAAATAGAGCATAACAACAACGTCAAGCAAAAAACAAAACAAATTCTGCATAGACACACAAACGTAAAATAAATTTGGTAGGTTTTTGGGTATTTATAATATTTTTTACCTTAAAACCAGGGTCTGATATGTTAGTAGCTCTGGAACTCAGGCCCGTAGCCAGAAAATAAGAGCCGGGCAGGCTGAGCCTCCAGTGTTTTATGAGTTTATTGTTCAAATGTATATTTTAGTAGAAAAAAAAGTTAAGTATATTAACGTATAAAGCCTAGTACTCTGTTCGCTTGTGTGAAACTTCGCTGGCAACATCTATTTCTTTGTCGCGTGAAATTTCTGACTTAAAGTTTGTTGCGAGGAATTTCTATGGCAACGTTTCTCAGAGAGACTCAGAAAATAAGTTGGAAGATTTCATATGATATCTCTCTTTTCACTTCAAAATAAATAGGCAGTACAATTAAATTGTTTGTTGCTCAGAAACATGTTGCGATAATTTCACGCAGCGGAACAGAGTACTACTCTGACGAACATGTTGTGAAAATTTCCACACTTGTTTCGCAGCTATCGATTAACAAAAAGTTGTATGGAGATTTGAGTGGAATTTCACATGAAACTGAACAGAGTACTATGCTTTAAATATAACATAAATAAGTTCAATGTTTGAAAGCGAATTTCTAATGTATTATTTTGATTTCCACTATAGTCACAGCTCTGCTGTTTAATACAAAGGCAATCGTCTTAGTTTCTCATTAAATTTGCGAAGATCATCTTTGAACTCTGTTAATTTGGTTTACACGGGAAAATGATGCTGCCGCCGTACCGCCGGAATACCGCCTCAAAACCGCCGTACTGTTGCCGAATGGTTCGATTACACAACACAAATTGTAAGTATCAGGAAACGCATCGCGCATTAGATACAATTCATTAAACGTATCAAAACTGATTGAATTTGGTGATGTTTTCTGATGCTCATCCCTTTTTTGCCCAGATATTTCTTTGCGACAGACATCTCGGCATCAGAGGGCATTTTTAAGCCTACAGATCATAATATTTTCAAACTAGCCGGCTTCATTTCGTAAACTTATGACAATGCCAACAATATACGATCATTTTTGGTGAAACGCTTTTTTAATTTGAATATAATATTATCAACGATATCAAAGTAAGCCGGCTTAATTTCAATAGAATATTCACTTCTCTCACCAAGTGATTGTTTTACTTCTGAGTTTCGCGTGATATAAAACCTTGTTATTTTAATTGTTTTTGAGCAAAAGTACCTCATTCAATCGCAAGCTATGTCTGCAACATCCATTATTTTCCTTTCAGCCTTTCCAAATTTTTATGCTCCCAATTAGTAGTTTTAGTTAGACTAATTAGACTAATTATTATTAGTAGATTGGGGAAAGTATGTATAACTATTTGAGAATGAATGCAAAGTATTTAGATTACAGGAATAAGTGAAGACTGCTGACCTGGTACAGCCGCTTAAAGTTGAAAAATCCGAAATGCAGTCAGCTGGCGCTTGAATCATGATATAATTTCAAAATCCTCCCCATTCATCCTCAAGTAGTTGCAAGTGCTTTTCCTAATCAGAACAGCAAACTGGGAGACACAAAAGCTGGAAAAACGACTGCACCAACTGCAATTTTTTTTGTGTATATTTAGTTTAAAACACTTAAAATAATAGATTATCTAAAAAACTCGCTCAAAAAATCTAGAAAACAATTAAAATAACAACATTCTATAAATTTTCACCAAAAATTAACTTTCTTTACAATTTTTTGCCAGCTGTTATTGGCAATGACTGACAAAAGAGGGCAGTTGTAAAAGCATATGGAAATTTGGCTAGGGTAGGCTCGACGGATAGGGCTTAGCCTGCCCTAGCACCATACTAGCTACGGGCCTGCTGGAACTCCAAAATTTCTTCTGACTAAAATGAGAAAATTTGTTTTTATATTGTTGAAGCCATTTAAAAAAAAGAAATATAATAAAATCAACTTTTTATGAATTTTTTTTTGGAATTTTTTTCGTAAAAATACTCAAACTCGAAATTTACAAAATGTTACACTTCTAGTAAAAAATTTCATAACGACCAAGTTATTCGACGTAATCACATAAGTTGTTTGTATTTTTATTAAATGCTGTTTCAGAAAACATTTCAATAGCAATTTATTGCAATTTTTTCAAATTTGAATTTTTAAGATTTTTAAGAAATCTAAATAAGAAAACAATGATATTATTTCAAAAATTAAAATATCACAACTTCGGTAATTTTGATCCGATTTTTATGTTTTGTAGCTCATCGTTAGGGACATTTCGATAGCAAACAAAGTGCATACCAATTTTATGCACAAAATAAGGCGTTATGTGCAAAAAATAGAGAAATGTGTAAAAAGTCCACAAATTTTCATATGTTTTTCAATTTACAACAAAAAGATCAACTCGTGGTAATTTAGCGCACTCCTATCGAACTCATATGAATACATGCTGGTTTTTATTGTAAACGTCACGTTTTTAAAAAGTCATAATCTTAATTTTTCACACAAATGCATGGCCACAAGATTGTAGATAAATTAGAATTTAACTAAACATAGATAAAACATATATAGATAGAGTATTAATATATATATGTAGAAAGATAAAATGTATAACATAAGTATAGATAAAATAAATATATATTCGCTATTTCGCTCATTGAAATAATTTGTTAAGCCATAACGGCATTCACTTGTTGCATATTTGGCTTAGTTAAGAAACAGCACAAAACAGCACAGCACCAATTTCTTTTATTCCAGCTCAGCCAAACAAGAAAAATATCGGAAACACGATATAAAGCAAAAAATAGAGCATACCAACAACGTCAAGCACAAAAGAACAAAACAAAGTCTGAATAAACACACAAACATACCAATAAGTAGCAGTACAAATTGTGTTTATTAATTTTTTTCCAATTCATTCATAAAATTCAATTGGAGTATTTATTTTGTTTTTCGTTGTTAATATTCGGATCGTTGGATTTCTGTTAACGTTCTGTTAATGTTTCGATGCCTTCTCTCTTTTATATATTCTCTCTGTCTGTTACCTATGACGTAGAATATGTGTTGATGGTTTCATCCTCCGGACTAGACAAAAAAATTATTCAGATCCCGCTCTTTTCGTATCATATGAAAAAACACAAGATATTTCTCGGCATGCTCTGCAACCATACGATTACAATAGTATTTCAGTTGCGGTAAATAACATTAAAAAAATCATTTAAATTTTTTAGTTTTTTAAAATATTGATTTCAGAACTTAATCGAATTTAAAATTATAAATGCAAATTACGAGAAGAACAAGGAAATAACAAATTTGGATAGAATAAAATTAAGTAAAATTATAATTAACCACCTCCTGGAAAATAATTTAAATTTAGAGTAAGTTAAAAAAATCTGTAGGATTAACTGTGAAAACTGTTAACCATCCTAATAAAGAATTTAACATTTTTCTTATATTCTAGACTGTTTATTTGAAAAACTTGTCTGTTGGATGGGATTTAACACATTGACTGTTATTTTTCTTTAGTTGAAATCATTCCATAGCGTCTTAATTTAGATAATAATATGTTAAAAACTTTGAGTATATATATTTTTTCATCCTTGGACAATACCGGCATGATTTTTTATATTTATCAATTATTTGTCAAATTTTTACATGCGAGCTTGCCGAGGAATATTACACCTGTGCAGTAAATTGCCAAAAGCCGTACGGTAAACTATATAATGCATACTCCAATAGTCGAAAATCACTTTCAACTACAGGACTTATTATTCGAAGACCACTAACCACATCGAGAACAATTGCTTCATGTATAGGTTTGCACATTTTCATTTAAATTTTTCTGACGTTTGCTTGCAATTTTGAACAATTTTGAAATTTTGAATAGTTTCCTTACTTGCTTTTATTATTATTATTTTTTTTTTTGCCAATTTGATGATGATTTATTATTCTTGAAAAACAATGACAAACATCTTCATACTATTTTTGATAAATGGAAAAATTGTTTTGAAAGACGGTACAATATTTTAAACGATTTAACAATAAGTACATGCGACTACATGTCGCGCTTTGCAATCTTTTCGACAAATGATGTACAAATATTTAAGCTTGTAAGTAACATATTACGATATTTACCCCTTAATATTAAAAAACTCCTCTCTTTCTTACTTCAGTTTTATGAAGATTTAAATATTTTGTATCCTGACGTTTGCTTTAATTTGACTAGTTTTTACAAAAATATTTTGAATAAAGGATCGCGATTAAAAGATCGTAATGTGCTAAAGTGGTTAAAGCAAAACGCAACTTGCAACACAAGTAAGTTTAATAGATTAAATTATCTTCTTTTCTTTTGAGACAAAATATTTTTACACAAGGTACTAAGAAAGCAATAAATCTTCTCATACTTCCATATTTATTTCCATCAACGAGGATTAAAGCAAAACCTGACCACAATCCTTCAAGCATCTTAAATTGAAATACAGGAGAATTTTATTCTATACAACCTTTTACTGGTAACGCTACATTTCTACAGCCAATTTTCTCTTACGTCTACTTTACTATATTTCATGTTTAAATTATATATTAAACTAGTAGACCCTGCGAACTTAGTCTCGTTTTTTCAAAATCTAATATAAGTAATGAATATAAATTAGTGCCCCACGCGAAATTTTTTTTATTAAAAATCGCATATATACTAAAATATTTCTATCACAGATCTTAACAATATCATCGTACAAAATGTGAACAGCCTTTTTCGGTTCAATAAATGTTCTTTACCATAAAAAAATACCCAAGGGGGGAGGGGGCCTAAAGCCAATTTAGCCAGTATGTAGATCAACCACTGACTGACAGACCAAACTGTCAAAAAATCTGTTATATAAAATTCAGTTTGCTGCAATGTTCGGTAATCTATATTCGGTCATGAAGTTAGCGGACTAAAGTATTCAGTAAGCTATGGCAAAGTTCCGACACGCTACAAATGAATGCACCGTTTAAAACTTTCATTGAACCAAGGTTACAAATGTAACTGGTAGTTATACGATAGCATGTAACTGAATATAAAATGGATTTATTTTGATTATGTTGTCGAACTGATATTTGTGTGGAATTGACGTTTTCTTAATAAATATTTTATCCTTTAAAATTATATCCTAGATCAATAATTCTATGTAGTTCCAAAAACCTTGAACGATACAGGAAAAAACTAAGTACAGATTTAGAACAGTATTGAAAGTTCTGTATTCATTATTAATATAATGGAATAGATTTTCCGGATCTTAATTATGTAGACTAGTATTATAGTTCTCTTAACACTCTCGAAATTGGGCCAGCTATAACTCTGAAAATCAGTGTATAGTAAGGGTGACCTTGATTTTTGAAAATATACTTTCTTAAGATGGATGACTGAAAAATGGTTTATTTTTTATGTAAAACAATAAATATATCAAATTGTAAGTATTTGGAAATTATTTACCCGACCATCAAAGCGATTTAAATTTGAAATTGAAAAACATATGAAAATTTTTTGACTTTCACATATTACTCCATTGCTTGCACATAAAACCTTATTTTGCGCCTAAAACTGGTATTCACTTCGTTTGTTATTTAATTGTCCCTAAAAATGAGCTGTAAAACATAACAATCGGATAAGAATTGCTAGAATTGTGATATTTTAGATTTTGAAAAAATGCCCTTATTTGTTGTAGTAAAAAAAATCGTAAAAATTTAATTTTGAAAAAATTGCAATGAAATGCTGAAGAAAATTTTTCTGAAACAACATTTAATACCAATACAAAAAATTATGTAATGAGGTTGAATAACTTGGTCGTTATGAAATTTTTTACTAGAAGTCAAACATTTCGAGTGTGGGTATTTTTACGAAAAAAAATCCTTAAAAATCCAAAAATGCGGAATTTAAAAGACAGCGCCCAAACGCGCAAAATAAGGTTTTATGTGCAAACAATCGAGTAATATGTAAGAAGTCAAAAAAATGCTCATATGTTTTTCAATTTCAAATTTAAATCGCTTTGATGGTCGGGTAAATAATTTCCGATTACTTACAATTTGATATAATTATTGTTTTTACATCAAAAGAAATGATTTTTCAGCCATCCATCTTACTTACTTACTTAGTTGGCGCTACAACCGTATGTCGGTCTTGGCCTCATCTAAGAATTTGCGCCAGCCATTTCTGTCTTTCGCTTGCTGGCGCCAGTTGGAAATTCCAAGCTTCGTCAGGTTGTCCTCTACTTGGTCTTTCCAACGAAGATGCGGTCGTCCTTTTCTGTGTTGACCGCCGCTGGGTACCGAATCGAATGTTTTCTTCACTGGAGCATCGTCTTTCATACGCTGAACATGACCAAGCCAGCGAAGCCGCTCGATTTTAATGCGCTTGACTATGTCGATGTCAGCGTACAGCTCATACAGTTCGTCATTCCACCGTATTCGGTACTCGCCATTGACGCAGATTGGTCCATAGATCTTACGAAGAATCTTTCGTAGAATACGAAGAAAAGTCGTATTAGTTTTGCAGGAATACCAAATTCAGACATGGTGGAGTACAGGTGCTTCCTTATTGGGCTGTCGAAGGCGGCTTTGTAGTCGACAAAAAGATGGTGGGTGTTGACTTGTTTTTCTTGAGTCTTCTCCAAAATTTGTCGTAGCGTGAAAATCTGGTCGATGGTGGACTTTCCAGGTCTGAAGCCACACTGATCAGGTCCGATCAGTTCGTTTACAATGGGCTTCAATCTTTCACATAAAACGCTCTACAGGACCTTATATGCGATATTAGGAAGGCTTATCCCACGGTAATTGGCACAGATAGTGGGATCGCCTTTCTTGTGGATTGGGCAGAGCACACTGAGATTCCAATCGTTCAGAATGCATTATTCTGACCATATTCTGCATAGAAGCTCGTGAATGCATTTAAGTAGAGCTTCGCCTCCGTTCTTAAGCAGCTCAGCAAGTAAGCCATCAGCTCCCGCGGCTTTGTTATTTTTAAGCCGAGCTATAGCTGTCAGAACTTCATCATAGTCGGGCAGCGGAACCTCAACGCTGTCATCCAAAATTGGGGTTTCCGGAATATCATCTCTATTTGCGGGATTGTTGTCATGCAACAAGATATTGATCCGAGTCAATGTTTGCACCACGGATCGTGCGTACATCCAATACACTGGAAGAGTGCCTTCCGTCGATCAAAACGTGATCAATTTGATTCTTGATTTTTTGATCAGGGGACATCCAAGTGGCTTTATGAATATTGAGATGCTTGAATCTAGTGCTACTTACGACCATGTTTCGTGCTGCGGCGAAATCAATCAGCATCATTCCGTTATCGGAGGTGTTGTCGTGGAGGCTGAACTTTACGACTGTTGGACCAAAAATGTTTTCCTTGCCCCCCTTAGCGTTGAAGTCACCAAGCACAATTTTCACCACGTCGTGACGTGGGCAGCGCTCGTAAGCATTTTGAAGGTGCTCGTAGTAAATTTCCTTGATCCCATCGTCCTTGTCTTCTGTCGGAGCGTGCGTACATATTAGGCTTATATTAAAAAATTTAACCTTGATGCGGATTATGGCAAGTCGTTCGTTCACAGGTGTGAATCACAGGACGTGGGTCCGTAGTCTCTTGCCAACTACAAATCCGCATCCAAACTCGTGCTTCTCCGCATGGCCGCTGTAGTATGCCGAATGCAATCGCATTTATGTTGCAACCGCGAAATGTTCGATATGTTAGAAGAACACAATGAAAGGATCATACTTGCTGGAGACAATAAAATGCAAGCAACAGGCAAAGGAATAGTTCATATAAAAACATCAGAGTATGACGTTACGCTGGTAGAAGTTTTGTTTGTTCCCGGTCTTCAGTGCAACTTTGTGGCAGTCTCAAAAGCAGTTCGCAACGACTACATCGTAGAGTTCAATAAACAGGCAGCAACAATTAAAAACAAGCACGATGCAATAATTTTACATGCTGAAAAGGTAAGTGATTTATTTTTGATCACTTCAAATAAAAAAAAATTATTTTTTGCGAGAAATACTACGGAAGAAGCCATGAAATGGCATAATCGCTACGGTCATTTCAACTTCGCGAGCCTGCGTGATTTAATAAACAAGCAGCTGGTACAAGGGATGAAATTCACAGTGCCGACAGACATCAGTTGTGATGTTTGCATGAAATGCAAGTGCAGTCGGAAACCTTTCGGCTATTCAGAAAGACGAGCTTCAGAGTTATTGGAAATTGTACACACAGATGTGTGTGGCCCATTTAACAAACTCTCAATTGGTAATGCGAAGTACCTGCTTAATTTTATTGACAAGTCGCGCTACGTGTTTGTTTACTTTTTGAAAAGTAAGGACGAGGTTTTCGAAAAATTTTAAGAATTTAAGACAATGGCAGAACTTCGCTTCTCAAAAAGAATTTTGAGAAGCGACAACGGCACGGAGTTTGTCAACGGGGTATTTGACAACTACCTAAAGGAGCATGGAATTTTACGACAGCTGACGGTACCATATACTCCGTAGCAAAACGGTGTGGCTGAGCGATTAAACCGCACGTTGATCGAGATGACACGGTGTATGTTAGTTGGTGCAGGCATCGATGAATCATTGTGGGCAGAGGCAGTGCATACAGCGGCATATTTGCGCAACAGAGCTCCAACAAAAGCTTTAGAAAATGTGACACCATATCAAATATGGTATGGGCATAAGGCAAAAGTGGCGCATTTGCGGACATTTGGTTCAGTGGCAGTTGCTTTGGACAAGCGTGAGCATGGAAAGTTTAAACCCAGAGGCAAGCAGTATGTTATGGTGGGATACTCTGACACATCCAAATCATACCGTCTATATGACAAGGAGTCTAGGCGGCTAGTGGTCAGCAGAGATGTTTATTTTTGTGAGTCTACATCATTAAAGCAGCACATCAGCATGGAGATGCAAATTATAGCTGACAAAGTGCCCAACATTAAAGCCGCAGAAGCCGATGATGTTTCAGCAGGTAGCAGTGACGATGATCAATCCAACAAAAGCGAGAGGGAGTTTGAGTCAGCAGAAGAAGAGCAAACAATTTTTGAAGCCAAAACCAGAGGTCCAGGTCGACCGCAGATAATTCGCACAGGCGTTCGTGACAGGCCAAAAAAGGTATATAATACTTTGAATCTAATACGTTCAGATCAAATTGTAGTACCTGAGACAGTGAGCGAGGCATTATCCAGCGAATATGCTGACAGTTGGTGGTGTGCTATGGAAGACGAGTACCAAGCATTAATCAAGAACGATACGTGGCAAATGACGGAACTTCCAAAAGGCCAAAAGGCTGTCAAAAACAAATGGGTGTTTACAGTAAAAGATGATAAGGACGGGAATGTAGAACGTTTCAAAGCAAGGTTAGTAGCTAAGGGTTGCTCACAAACGTATGGTGTGAACTACATAGAGGCATTCTCACCCGTTGTTCGGTACGAAACCATTCGCATGATTTTTGGACTTGCGGCAGAGTATGGTCTTCACTTACACCAGATGGATGTTTCAACCGCGTATCTGAATAGCGAATTGAGCGACGAAATTTATATGGTTCAGCCAGAAATGTTTATAGATAAAGAAAAACCTGATCATGTATTAAAGTTAAACAAAGCCTGTATGGCCTGAAATAGTCTGGGCGGCAATGGAATATATAGCTGGATGGCATCTTAAAAGGAATTGGTTTTCATCAGTGCGAAAGTGAGCCGTGCGTTTATATATATAATTACGAAGGTCACATAACCATCATCGCAGTGTATGTTGACGATCTGATAGTAGCAAGTTCTGAGAAAATTAGGCTGAAGAAAATTAAAAGGCAGATTGCTGAGCGAGTGCAGGTAGTGGACAAGGGCTGCATAAACCATTTTTTGAGCATAGAGGTTGAGAGAGACGGTGAAACAGGGGCTATTTCAGTTAGCCAGACATCATTTATTCGTAAGTTGTTGCGAGACTATCGCATGGAAACATGTCGGCCGATAGCAACACCACTAGACCCTGGTCATCAAGTCAACTGTGAAGACAATAGATGTAAAAAGGGTGACCATACACAATATCAAACTATCATAGGATCACTTATGTATTTGGCCATATGCACAAGGCCAGATAACTTTTGCATTCTGTATGCAAATTGTCGCAGCGAAACAAAGATCCACACCATGAGCACTTCGAAGCAGCAAAGAGCATACTACGATATTTGTGCTCAACACAAGACAAGCAGTTACGGCACTATAAAACCAACAGGCCACTCGAGTGCTATGTGGACGCAGACTGGGGCGGTGATGCCAGCGACCGTAAATCATATACGGGATACATTTTGTATACAACTGTAGCATTAAGTAGCACAGAGGCTGAGTATATGGCTCTGGCGGGTGCATGTCGAGAAGCAATATACCTCAAGAAGTTACTTGGTGAGATGAAGATAGATTGTCCGAAGGCTATTTTGATCAATGGAGACAATCTTAGTGCAATGAAATTAGTTAAAAATCCCGTATATCACTCGCGAAGCAAGTACATTGATATACACTACCATTTCATCAGAGATGTGTACAAAGCTGGCAAGATCGAGCTGAAATACTGTAGCAGTACTGAGATGGTCGCAGATATTCTGACAAAGAATTTACCAAAAGTTAGCCATGAGAAATTCACTGGTATCATCATATGCTGAAGTTTTATTATGGATCTGCTCGTTGAGGGGTAGTGTTGAAATGCAGCCCTGGAACAACTCACATATTCTTTCACTTTTTGCTTCACGTATATTTTACTTTATTCTTAATGTAACGGAAAGTTTCTTTTTGTACTTCGCTTCAATTTCATTTTTATTTTATGTATACTCTGTTTCTGACTTTCAACGAGTTAACATCATCAATAAACATTTCATTTTTTATATTAAACTGGGTGTTTAAAAGTTATTCAAAAGGATCAGTTCCGACAAAAAAGAAATCATTTTGAGCAGAAATATCTTGATTATACAAATTTTTCCGTCCCTGCAGGCCTGTAGCCAGACCAAGAAGACAGAGGGGCAGGCATGAGTCATGGGGGGCAATTTTTTGGTTTTTTCATTTAAATAAAAAAAACAATTTTTTAACGTGTGAAATGAATACATTACACATATTTATTGAAAAACAGTTTATTTTATAATATTTACATGGATATGTAGAATTTTTTATACATGAGATTAATACATAAAAATAATATAAAAATTAATTCAGGACTTTGAAATGAAATAAAGGTAAAAATACAAGATTTATTTATAGTGGCTAGATATATAAGAAAAAGAAGCGAAATGGGCTAACATACAGTGTTGCGCAAAACAATAGCAACAAAATAAGTGTGCTACAACAAAATCGTGTATCTTTTTTAATATTGGGGACACACAAAAATGATTATGGGAATCAAAGCATATATTAATACATCATATATTAAACAAATCAAATTCAAATTTGGTTTTGTTTTTTTTATTTAAATTTCAAATTAATATGGCTACATTCAATTTGTCTGAGAGCAAAACAAAAGCAACAAAACTTGAAAAATGTAAAAAGAGAACAAAAGTTCCAAGAATTACCAGTAAAAGTTCCGTTATTGTAAAGCACGTGTTGCTTGTAAGCCATAAACATTTAAGTTTAGTTTTGTTTTTGCGATAGTTGTGACATTGACTGTTCCATTTATAATGGCACGTTTTAAATACTGTGAAGTTCTTAAATTGCAAATTGTTTCCTAATATAAAAACAGAAATTCACAAATATCTAACGTGGAAAAATTGCTATTAATCAGTTAATAGTTTGCAGATTAATAAAGAAATATACCATCACAAAATACGTAACAACGGTACATTAAAGAGAGCGGCCGCGAAAGGCATCGCTGCGTGATGACAGGAACATTTGTGGCGAGTTCAAACGAAATGCATTTGCCACATTCAAAGATGTTGTTCGGACACTTGATTTAGATATCCACCACAGCACTTTTTGATGACTAGTCGTTGAGAACGATTAAAGAAGTTACAGATCGGGAAATAAACCTTTGCTTACAGCTAAGCATAAAAAACAAGGTGAGGTGTTACAATTTAAACAATTCTGTCTGAACTTGTGACAACAAGTTGCAATTTATTGTTTTTTAGACTCAGTTTTACAAAAGAGCACCTAAATTGGACCGTTCAAAAATCGAAAACCGTTTTCTAGCGATGAATCAAAGTTCAACTTGATTAATTCAGATGGGATGTGCCCGGTACGGTGCCACCCAGGTACACGACTTGAAGCCCGAAACTGCAAAATAAATTTTAAGCATGGAGGCGGTGGCATTATGGTCTGCACTTGTTTTTCCTATAATGAAGTTGAACCATTTCAAAAAATCGATGAAATTATGGATCGATTTGTATATAATGACATTTTAGGAAGCAAGATGCAACCACGTTCAGAGTGGAATATGTCGCTTCAGTGAACGTTTCAGCCCGACAACGACCCAAAGCACACTTCAAAGCTCATCAAAGATTACATTAGAGGCAATGGTATTCAAGTCCTTGATTGGCCGGCACAGTCAAAATGATTTGAATCCCATTGAAAATCTTTTTGGGATTTTGAAGGTAAAAGTTTCTGGTCAAAGATTTTCCAATAAGACAGCACTGTGTGAAGCCCTGAAGCTTACCTGGGAACATATACCCAATACCAACATATCTAATTTAATAGAGTCGATGTCGCTCAGATGTGCAGCGGTTATCAAGAATAATGAATCTTACACCATATATAAATTATGTTGCTTTTGTTTTGCTCTCAGATAAACTGAATGAAATCACATTAATTTTAAATTTAATAAAGAAAACAAAACCAAATTTGAATATGATTTGTTTTTAATATGATATGTGAATATATGCTTTGGTTCCTATAATCATTTTTGTGTGTACCTAATATTTAAAAGATACACGATTTTGTAGCAGCGTACTGATTTTGTTGCTATTATTTTGCGCGACACTGTATGTATAAGACATTTTGTAAGTAAAACAAATAAAAAAATTGAAATAACCCGCATCCGTCGTTTGCATCAAATTGATGCAAATTTTTTATTCAGATTTATATATTAAGAACAAACATGCATGTTTTGACTTTGCTTCTTTAAATTTTTGCTACAATTAAGATTTTAATTTTTTCTTATTTTAAAATTAATAAAAATTCATCATGCATAAAAAAAATTTAAAAATTAAAAACATTTTAATGAATTATATATTCTTTTTGTATCTGCATCAAGTTGGTGCACAACGTGCTTTTCATTTCTAGAATGTTCCTATGGATGCGGGTTAAAAATTATTAAAATTTTAACCTTATTTTTTGGTAGTAAATGTTGGCGACCCAGTAAAAATTTAAAAATTGTAACAATTTGTCTCAAATATTTTGTTAACCCTGGATAACCAATCATATTTCTAATACGTTATAACCAATGTTAGTCGATTCGACTAACACGCTCCAAAACTCGTTGTAGAGAAGCTGTTTGTACTGTTTGCAATGGAAAAACTATGTATATTTAGAAATCAAAAAACATTAATATTAGTCTTTGTTTTTTTTTTTATTTTTTACATATCTTCACAAGCTACTTATTTCATCAGTTTGAGATATATCAGATAAGATTATTGAAATAAAAATAGTAAATAAATATAAAAAACTTAAAAGACTATTCTATCACTATACGAATAAAACATTATTTATTATTATTAAAATAAAAAAGTTTAAATCAATTGTTTAGCACAAGAGACACAATGCGCTGCACCACTATAACAAACTTTAATCAAAACACTATATTCCTACAACAAAGGAGTTAACTTCGACTGTGCCAAAGTTAAAATACCCCCACATACGTATTTTAGTGTATACGAATTTGTCAATGTTATATAATTTTGATGATGCCACTTTTATAGGGCGTGGTTTTTATCCAATATGAAATTTGAAACTCAGAGTTCATCCTAATTATCAAAGCTTATGTGTAAAATATCAAGTTTAAACCATCATTTTGTTGAATTTATGAAGTTTTGTATTATAATTACGCCACTTTGTTTGTGAGGTAAGTGTTGTTTTCATCCAATTTTGACAAATTTCAAATATGTGGTGAATATTTTGCTCTAAAGCTAATGTGCAAAATGCCAAGTTCATATATTAATTTTTGTGGCATTTTAAGAGAAACCGTTTTGATAAAGTTACTTCGTTTGGAAGGTAGGCGTGGTGTTCATCCGAGTTTGCTCATTCCCGAATTTTATCTTCGTTTTTTGAATATAAGCATATATTTTTGATTTCATTACGATAGCTTACAAATTGTGGCTCGAATAGTGTCGACAAACAGACATACGGAGAGACGGGCATAGCTAAATCGACTAATGCTGACAAAAAATATATCTACTTTTCTATACCTACCACGTCTCCTTATTAGCGTTACGAACGGAGTGACAAAGTTACTATACCCCTTACGCAGTACGCGTGGGGGTATAAAAAGTTACGTTAAAGCCAATGTTTGTCGCTTCGACGTACACTACATTTATAAAGAGATTCACACCATCCAATTAAAAAGCCAAACAAATCCGAACACAACGAGAACAGCTTAACAACTATTGTGGTTACTACAATACGGATAGAGAACACGATCAGATGAGAGAAAAATAATTTGTAAGCAAAAAAGTGAGCAGTGTTAGTCGAAACGACTAACATTGGTTATCCAGGGTTAAACAAATTTCATATACATATTCAAGTCATGAATAAGATGAATGTGTATATTTTTTGTTATTTTAAACTAAACTAATTTTAAAGCAATAAACAATTATATCTACAAAATACATATTAATTATTCATTTCAAGTTTTTCATTGTCTGATTTGGCCAGGGGGAAAAACGGTTGTAGTATGGGGCATTTCCCCCTCCCCCTTGCCCCACCCTGCCTACAGGCCTGCGTCCCTGAATCTTTGCATCAAAATGATTCCTTTGTACTTTCTGAATTTCCACAACGCGGCAGTGGTAGAATATTACTCACTCCAATCTGATATTTCTAACAATTTTATGAATGTTATTTTAAAAACAATTAGTAACGACCGAATTCCTGGAAGTTCAGCTATAGAAATTTATATAAACTTATTTGATTTTTACAACAGAAATATTTTAATTGCCCAAACAACAATTGCTGAGAATGAAAATATTTTAAATGATAATTTTAATTTATTTCTAAAATCTCTTTTAACTCCCAAAAACATAACATCAGAATATTATCTTTTGAAACAACTATCAGTTATGAATATATTGGTAAATTTTTACGATATTGTTCTACATTCAGAATACTGGCAAATTTATTCAGCGGAAAATAAAATTAAAACCATAAAATACGATTTTGTTGTGCAAATTACTAACTTAAAACAGATGTTTAAAATTTTATTTTCAATATATCGAAGAGTTTATCAGCAAAGTAGAACAAATATCGTCCACAGTATTCAATATAGTTCAGTCGGCTTTGTGGAAAGATAAAAAATTAAAGTTTAACCCACAAAACGATCCAAGTATTTTATTAATACCCATTCTCATATATTTTGATGATTTCGAATATCTTAATACATTAGGATCTCATAGTGGTATCCTTAAAGTTGGAGCTGTATATATTACAATTATGAGCCTTCCTGAAAGTATGTCATCAAAATTGTGTAATATTCTTCTAGCAATGTTATTCTTTACAGACGACAGAAAAGATTTTAAAAATTTAATCGAAAGTTGGAATGTTTTACAAAACGAAGGAATAAAAATAAATTACAAAAACTTCAATGTTATACAGTTAGTACCGTGTGTTATCACTGGTGATAAATTGGGCTTAAACTCGATTTTAGGATTGACAGAATGCTTTAATTCTACGCACTATTGCCGATTTTGCAAGTGCAATAATCGAAATATGAAAACACAAGCAATCGAGAAAATTAATAATTTACGAAACATAAGCAGCTATGACGCTGATATTACTATTAACAATGTAAAAACTACTGGTGTTAAAGAATATTCTATTTGAAACACTTTAACAAATTTTCACGTGGTACAGAGTTTGGGATTGGATTGCATGCACGACCTTTTAGAGGCAGTTTGTCATTATGACTTGCTATTAGTCCTTAATATATTCATTTTAAACAAAAAATATTTCACCTTGCAGCAACTTAATTTTCGCACTGAAGTTTTTCATTTTGGCATATTAACAAAAAAACCACCTCTTTTAATTCAGTTCTATCGCAAGAATGGAAATTATTTCTTTCACTTCGAGAAATTATTTCACTGATTTTTAGGAAAAGACATCACTCGCAATTAACAAAATATTTGAAAATTTTGATTGTAGAACATCATGACCTATACATCAAAATATCAGGTACCCATTTAAAACCAAAATTCCATTTTTTAATACATTATCCAAGGATAATAGAAAATATTGGTCCAGTTGCCATCAGTTCAATGCGTTTTGAGGCAAAACATCAAGCTTTTAAAAAATGTGGATATATCTCAAACAATAAAATAAATATTGATTTTGATGAAAATGATTTCTTTTTGCATGCGAAATATGTTTTCTTAATATTGAATAAATTCTTTGGCAATTAATATACGAACATGTATAACGTGCAAGATCTAGGTGTTCAGATTTAAAATGTTTTTCATATAAATCAATATTTTGTAAATTTATTCTGCAAATTGTGCAGTCCATTATTGCATATACAAGGTGAATGGAACCACCAAATAATTCACATTTTAAAAATAAAACTTATGTAACAAAAAACTTAATTTCAATTACTTTATGTCGTGCCAAATTGACTTAATGGATGACGTCAATTTGTGGGATTTAGTTTTAACATTAAAAATATGAACTTGCACAAACGTCCACACAGCCGTGGTCTCCAACAAGTACTCGATGTTTAGCGCTTGGTATGCATCAAAGCATTCTTGAACAGCTTGTAACTTGTAACTTGTGAATCTGCAAAACTATATTTCTTATCGATTAAAGTAACGTAAAACTGAAGTTCTTCAAAGGGTCCCAGAAACACTATTCGGGGTTGAAAACCACAATTCTGTTTTGCTCATTTCTCTCTCATAGTCATCCGCTTTTGCTAAAGTCTAGAGAAAAACATTTAACATTGGTAATATTGTGGCGTAATAGTATTTACTAAAGATATTCAAAGCATATTTTTTATTGCCTATACACTAAGGGTGACCTTATTTTTCTAAATTACTTTTCCTAAGATGGATGGCTGAAAAATCATTTCTTTTGATGTAAAAACAATAAATATATCAAATTGTAAGTAATCGGAAATTATTTACCCGACCATCAAAGCGATTTAAATTTGAAATTGAAAAACATATGAACATTTCTTTGACTTTTTACATATAACTCGATTGTTTGCACATAAAACCTTATTTTGCGCCTAAAACTGGTATGCACTTTGTTTGTTATTTAATTGTCCCTAAAAATGAGCTGTAAAACATAAAAATCGGATAAAAATTGCTAGAGTTGTGATATTTTAGATTTTGAAAAAATGTCCTTATTTGAAATAAGAAATTATAAGAAATTTTTTCTGAAACAACATTTAACCCTCCGATGAGTGAGAAGGTCCCTAGGGACCTTTTTGCCTTTTCAAACTGAAATTACTCCTACTTCGGCCACTACAACCCTCCCCCCACTCTGTATTCCAAGAGTATTTTGTTGCGCATCTTTTGGAAAAAAAATCAAGCCGATCGGATCATTACTTTAGGAGTTATTGAGGTTTTAGCGAGAATAGTACGCGGACGTGTGAATAGGTCCGTATGGACCTTGTACTGAATTTCACTAATAAATGCATGTTTTTGGGCATCATTATAATTTTTTTATTGTTTCAACACATAATTTACTTGTTCTGAACACAAAGACCTAAACTCAAAGACATTAGGTATGATGATAAAAACAAAAAATTCTAAGAAAAATTCGAAGACATGAACTTTATTGCTTTCAAGGAAAGGCACAATATTCTAATTTTATACTACTAGCAATAAACCAGTTCATAGAATTTTTTGTTCTTAGTATTTTGTTCTTAGTATTTTTTGTTCTTAGTATTTTTGTTCTTAGAATTTTTTCTTAGGATTTTTTGTTTTTATCATCATCCCTAAGAGCCCGAACAGAACCAAGGCGGATGTCGGTTGTCGGATTCGCCGTGCTACAAATTACATGAAAATATATGCAGCCGCCAAAAATGAAATCGCCGTAGAACTGCATGACGGGAAAACGCCAGAATAGAATCTATTCTAATTTCTCTCTGACGGGTGTCGGATATCTCTCTGTGAGTGACTTAAATGTTGCCATATTTTTGCTAAAGATTGGGTACGTTCAGTGTTATTTTCTTAGTTTTTACTATGATCTGACATTCTGTTTTTGTGCCTGTGTTGCATTCATGTGAATTCAAAGCATAATATAAAATAATTTGTATCATTCCCAATATAAAATGCAACCGTGATCCGACAACCGACAACCGCTCATATTCTGGACGTGTTCTCAGCGGATTTCGCAGAAAGAGGCCCGCCATCCGATATCTGCCTTGGTTCTGTTTGGGCTCTGATGTCTTTGAGTTTAGGTAGACGTACGAAAGAGTATAAAAGAAGTTGTAGTTTCGTAAACCAAATCAGTCAAAGTTTAGACAGCGAAGAGTAAAATCGTGTGTGATAGAAACAAAAATATAAATATGGCAGATGCAAGTAATTTGGACGTTGCTGAAATTGTTGTACGCCGTAGTACACGTTACCAGCAAATGACTGCGGATGAAAGGCGTGCAGCTGATAGTAGATTTGCTGATTTTATGGACGAAGACATGGATGAAGAAATTGATATTGCTGCAATTGATAATTATGAAGTTGAGGATGATGAAGATCGCACATACCAACCTGCAGAAGAGTCAGATGCCGAAACTGAAGGATACGTCGAGCTAAATGAAGATACTGATGACGACGATGATGAAGAGGAAGAAAATGATGGACAGGAAACGAATGAAAGTTACTGTATTGGTAAAGATGGCACCCAATGGAGTAAAAAAGCACCACCAACATCACGCACTCGTAATCATAACGTGGTCGACTTCACAAGAAAGAAACCAGGACCAACAGGAAATTTACACGACCCCTATACGATAATGCGTTTAATCATGACAGAGGAACTAATACACTTAGTGCTACGTGAAACAAATCGTAAAGGCAGGGAGGTTACAGCTGCATGGAATTTGGCGAATCCCACGAAGAAAAAGGAGTGGAAGCCAGTGACAGTGAAAGAGTTTGACGCCTTTGTAGCTATTCTTTTGTATGCTGGACTCACAAGATCAAACCATGAACCAGCTATGGAATTATGGGGCGCGACGTGTTGCCCAATATACAAAGCTGCGTTGTCGTACGATCGCTTCATGTGTATAAAGCAATTTTTTCGATTCGACAATGGAAATACTCGACAACAGCGACTCATCAACAGCAAAACTGCGGCTATTGACGATATTTGGCAAATGTTACAACATACCTTGGCAGCAGCTTACACTCCTCATGAAGCACTAACAGTTGATGACCAGTTGTTCCCTTACAGAGGCCGCACCCGCTTCACACAATATATTCCGTCAAAGCCAGCTAAGTATGGTTTGAAAGTATGGTGGTTATGCGACTCACAGAGTTATTATCCTGTGAAGGGAATGATATATTCTGGAAAACTGCCAAACCAACAACGGGAGATAAACCAAGGGCAGAACGTAGTGCTGGATCTTGTGGAAAAATATTTAGATGCTGGCCGTACTATATACGCGGATAATTTCTTTACCACTCTTGACTTGGCGTGTATTTCTTTACCTCTCTTGACTTGGCGCTACAACAAAACATTCATTCCACAGGAGTTCAAGAAGAACCCGAAGCGCACCATCAATAGTACATTATTTGGGTTCAACGAAGGGGATATAGCGTTATGCTCATACGTGCCAAAAAAAATAAAGTGGTGAACGTGCTCTCCACAATGCACTATACCTGCCTCGTTGACGAGCAAACCGAGAAGCAGAAGCCCTATGCCATATTAGATTACAACGCCAACAAATGCTGCGTTGATACCATGGATCAAATGCTAGGCACTTACAGCTGCAAAAGAGCAACACAACGATGGCCGTTGGCCAAGTTTTATAATATGCAGGACGTCGCTGCATTGGCTGCTTTTACGATTTACAACGAAATGAAGCCTATAAAAAGGAGTGACAGACGGCGGTCGTTCTTGTTACTGCTAACGAAACAATTGGCCAC
The DNA here is from genome assembly GCA_963920525.1 of Dichetophora obliterata. NCBI lineage: Eukaryota > Metazoa > Arthropoda > Insecta > Diptera > Sciomyzidae > Dichetophora > Dichetophora obliterata. The sequence continues at coordinate 129,318,879 of OY986436.1, forward strand.
ACCAAATATCGAATAACGTGCCCTGAACAACCATATAACCTCATATCCAAGGATACGCAATGCGATGGAAGCATTCGATGTCAGGGTAAAAAAAACATCTTCAAATTCAGGAATAGAATATATAGTTATTTGTTTTTTTATTTTTCTTTTCATTTCAGGTATTATCAAGACCGATGGAAGGCAATGCACCGTCGTTTGCGGCTAGGTCAAGTAGACCGTCATGTCGCCTTTGCCGTTCTGAGTACGGGCGGCAGCGGAAAATGCGGGCATACTGCTTTGGCTGCGGCAGCACTGTTTGCGGAGAACATAGTACACTTTTACATCGCTGCAACACTTGCGCACAGGGCGGGGGACAAGAAGTACATGCTCAACAACAATAATTTTTAAACTTTATTATAATAGTCTTAAGAAAATTCAAGCAAAAAAAAATTAAAAAAATTGAAAAAATTATTTTTGTGTGTAGAATTTAGTTATAAACAATAAAAACAAAAAAAAAATAAAAAAAATTTTATATGAAAAAAAACATGATTTACAAAAAAGGTCCGTAGGGACCTTTTCACACGGCCGTGAAGTTCAGAACTGTCACTCATCGGAGGGTTAATACAAATACAAAAAAATTATGTAATTAGGTTGAATAACTTGGTCGTTATGAAATTTTTTACTAGAAGTGTAACATTTTGTAAATTTGGAGTGTGGGTATTTTTACTAAAAAAGTCCTCAAAAATCCAAAAATGCGGAATTTAAAAAAATGACTTAAAAAAATTACTTAACAGGTGACTTTGGCATAGTCTTAAGCTATTTTGTGCAAAAAATTACAAAAACCAAAATTCGGATGAAAAAGTTATAGCTGTTGAAACATGATTTTTTCAAAAATTTTTCTAAAATATAGGGAAAATCTAAAATATTTTTTTTAAACTTACTGAAGTGATTTTGAATGCGAAGAATAGATTTATCGATTTTTATGATTTTTATGATTTCTTTCTATCGTACCTAAAGTTTCATGATGATACGGTGTAGAAGTTACCGTAACTATGTTCAACAATTTGCAAATGTTTACTAATAATTCATTTGTGAATTCCGTGCCTTTGTCTGTTTGGTTTCCAAAACAACCATATTTTAATATGAATTTTTCTACTATAGTTTTTGCTACACTAACTGCATCTTTTGTAACTAGTGGGAATGCTTCTACAAATTTTGTGAGTTCACATTGGATTGTAAGTATGTATCTGTATGAATTGGATGGTATAAGAGGGCCTACTGTATCTATTGTTACAACATCAAATGATGTGGTCGGCGTATCTGTCACCATAAATTTTTCTTTTGTGTATTTAGTTATTTTTATTCATCCCTTTCCAAACCTATCTATGTTTTAACTTTGCTATGTATCTTCTTATACCACAATGACCTGCTGTTTTTGAGTCATGATACTTTTTTATTAAATTTTAATTTCTTCCACATTTTCTATTCTTTTTGGAGCAGTATATGTCTAGACAATTCCTCTTTTTATCTTCTTGAATCTCATTAAATATTTTTTTAAATCTGTGCACAGATATCTCTTCAAATATTCTATCATCATCCGCTAGCGCTAGTTTATACAAATGTTCATGCTCTGTATAAGATAACAATTTTTTCAAAATCAATTTTAACTCTGATAATGTCTTATGATTGTATCTAACATGCAACATATTTCTGAATTCATATATTTCACAATTTTGGACTTTCTTAATTTCTTTCATATGTTCAAATTTTAACTTTTTTACTCCTCTAGTATCAGATATCGATATACACTCCCATATATGAAGATGATCAGTCTCCAATGGCGACGTGTCCCGGGGTATTTCTATTGCTGTATCACTTGTTTCTTTATTCTTCATTGCTCTTGTTAGCACATTTACATTATTGATTGGTACCATTTCTTTTAATTTCTCAGAACTTTATTTTATTCTAGATAACGCATCAGCGTTCGTATTCATGCTACCTTGTTTGAATATGATATCAAAATCATAATCCATTAAATCTATTCTTATTCTAGTCAACCTTGATGATGAATCCTTATGCGTGAATAAACTTACTAAAGGTCTATGATCTGTATACACTTTAAATCTTCTACCATACAAATATGGTCTGAAATGTTTTATTCCCCAATGTATGGCTAACAGCTCTTTCTCTATTACCGCTTTATTTAACTCATGCTTGTTAAAAACTTTGCTTTGCCTAATTTATCAAGAACATCTTCTATTCTAGTTAAAGGGAATTTGTCATCCACGACTTTCTTGTTTAATGCTCTATAGTCAACTACTAGTCTCCATTTTTTATTTTTTTTCCCTGTACTTTTCTTCGGAACTATTAATAAGGGTGAGTTATATGGGCTAACTGTAGGTTCAACAATATCTTCATCTAAAAGTTTATGTACTTGATTTTCTTTTTCTTGTAAATTAGCATGTGGAGTCCTATAGTTTTTAATGTACACAGGTGATTTATCTATTGTTGAAATTTTCTGTTCATAAAAATTATTTTTAGTCAAAATTTCCCCTTCTAAGTGAAAAATACCTTGATAATCTTTGCAAATACTTAATATTGTTTCTTTTGCTTTGTTATCTAGATTATCAATATTAATTTCTTTTTGTAATTCTTGGAATCTGTCCTCATCTGGCAGGATGTTTTTAAAATGTAATATCTCATAGTTTTTCATTTTCTTTATTCAAAGTATTAATCTTGATAGCAAAACTTCATTATTAGTTGTATTCAAAAATTTCACGTGTTTTATTCCTGTCTCTGGAATTATAGTATCTGCTACAAATACTCCTTTTCTAATTTCTTTACCACAAACTACACTTTCTTCATCTACATCTATGTCTACAGCCATTACTGTCTCTGCTCTCGGAGGGATTCTTATGTTTTTTATAGTTTTCATTTGCATATTCATTGGTATTACTAAATTCTCATCATCAGTTGTTATTTCTAGTGTATACGTCTCATAATCTATTTTACAATTATAATCTATTAGAAAATATCTACCTAAAATTCCGTCTGTTCCTAAGTTTGTATTATCGTCTATAATATGAAATGTATGCAGTATATTATCATCTTCCCATAATAACTCTATTTATGAAATTCCTAATGAAGTTGTCACCTCATTAGTTATCCCGTTTATATAACATATTTCACTACTATCAACATTATTTACTACCTTACTCTTTAATAAATGTCTGCTCCAGTATCTATTAGCAATGTAACTATACTATTTCCTATCTCAACTGTAACATAATTTGTTATTTCATTAGACTGACTTATATTAATAATATTTTGCTGTAAAATTTTGTTTTTCTTATCATTTAAGAATTCCCCGGTCTTTGACCACCGGGGGCATTCCAGTTTCCCTGGTTGCCTTTTCTGTTATCATTAAAATTTCTACTATTATTATTATTTCTATTAAATCCTCTATTATTATTTCCTCTGAAATTAGTATTATTTCTATCTCTATTATTATCGTATCCTACGTTATTTTTGTAATTCCTGTTAATATTATGATTTCTAACAAAATTTCCATTATTTGCAAAATTATTTTGTCTAAATTGCCCTCTGTTTGTATTATAATTGCCTCTACGTCTGTGAAATTTATTAAAATACATGATTCGATTATTTGTATTGGGTTCTATTTCTGAAGCTATCCTAATGGCTTCTGCTAGCTTCACAGGTCTTGCTGCCATTACAATAGATCTACATGGTTCAACTAAACCATTCTTGAATGTTGTCAAACCAATTTGATCATTTAACTTTACTATTATCTCTCTTTTTGTTTCACCCTGCTCACTAATCTGTAGCTCATTTAGTGACGCTAGTAAATTTTCTATATTTGACCCGAATACAGTAGCACTCAAACTACCTTGATTTATTCGTGCTAACTCACTATGAAGTTTTGAGGTAGTCTTATTAGATCTATATGCTTGCTGAAGCGTTCTTTTAAATTCTTCAAGAGTAGTTGGTTTGCTTTCTGTTAAAATTTTATTCTTTACTTTTTCAGATAGTTTCGTGGCCAGAATAAATTTTATCAATGTTTGCTTTTGTTGATCATCATTCAAGGTATCATAATAGAATTCAATTACACCAATATAATTGTTCAAATCACGAAAATCTCCTTGGAATTCAGGAACCAACTTGGACACAGTAATCAAATCAAATAAGGCCATGTTACTTTCTTTATTATTTTCTTTTAATTCTTTACTTTCAAATTATTTAGGTTTTAAAAAAAAATTAATTTTTTCTATTATGAAATCAAAATTTACTTCTTCCTGTCGCTCTTTAATCCTGAGTCTTATTTTCTGTAAATCTCGTAACGTATCCCTTATGTACTTTGTCGTGTAAGTTCTATTTGGACTCTTTTTCAGTTTAGACAATATTTGCGTTGCATAGTCTATTTCCATCAATAATTTCTTTTTATTATTTTATTTCATACCCATTCTTAAAAATCTGTTATTTATTCAATCATGTTACATTTAAGACATATTACTCCAATATATCTATTCTTAAACCCTCTTGCTCCAATAGTCTCTCTACACACAGTACATTTGAAACAGTTATAATGAAAACTTTTAGCTTTATAACTGTCCAAATGTCCACTATTTTCTTATCACATTTATCACAATATTTATTAAATAATATCCCAAAGCATCCTTGGTAAAAACACCTAGTCGCAAATTCTACCATATTTCCTTTAAGTAATTGTTTTATATGTATATATGTATATAGATTTATTTATTAAAAAAAATTTTATATATTTTTTTTTAAACAGTGCTAGTTTAAATTTAAATTTATGTTCTTAATGATCTGTTTTTTTACATAAGTTTTAAAATGCCTATTTATAAAATAAATTATTACAATTACTATGAAAATAATTGATACAATCCCCATAATATTATTCATACTGTATACGTTGCTGCTACTGCTGCTGCTGCTGTTGTTGTTGTTCATGGTGATTTTTGTTTGTTCCTTGGCCTTCGGGAGTACAATCGTCCATACCATTTTTTTTTCAGTGAGCTTTACAACGGCATCGACTATAAATTTTTCAATTGTTGTACTAAATTGCGTTTTCCAGATACATTCCATACATGGACCATCCTGTATAGGTTGTCCAGTTCCCTTCGATTCCGTACTTGCTTGCCACCTCTAGTATTCTTTCTATTCTGTGGTTTGCTGCTCTTGCTGTTCTTTGAATCGCTGCTCTTTGAATCGATGCTGCCTCTGACGATATTCCTCGATCGTCAACTTCTTGGGTCCGGCTGTGACTGGTGTCGGCACATAAACCGGCCCTTGTTGAGAGGTCTCAATCACAGATTCTCGGATGTACTCTTCCTCCACAAAAAGTCCTGGGTGGTTCAGTAGCTGGAACAATTCATCCAGCTCTTCTCTGGAGTACTGGGACATCTGGCTTTAAACTCCACGTATAAGCATCACTCAAATCAGAAGATTCCACACAAAAAAAAAAATTGCCTAGGCTCGAGTCCGCAGGATCGCCATGTTGGGTTTAAGTCCGTTTAAGCTTTATAATTATGTATCCTCAACTCAAAAATACCCTCAACTAAGTTTCTGGTTTTTAAGCGAGCCACTCTGTGTATAAAGGCCACAAGGCCGATTTGTTAATATAATAAAAGGCAATGCTGCCGGTATGACTTTCAAGTAAACAATGATACTTTATTTTAAATTTAATTTTCTTTTATAACAATTGGTTATAATTTTTCTTAGTCTAAGACACTCCCATTTTCCAGTCACATTTCCAAAATATTTAGTTTGACCAATCATTAATTGATGTAACCAAATATTCAGACTTGCATTTTGTGTCTTCCACGAAAATGCAATACTAAATATTTGGTCACATGCAATGACCCACATGTGCAAGTTGCAATATGATTGGCTCTTTGTTAATACTAGAAGTGGCTGCTTGCACTTAGCCATCATTCGTGATTCATTAGAAATGACTATTTGCCTTTTATCGTTTCCATTCATGCTTTATTATTAAACTTGATCACATTGCACTCACATGTGCTCAGTGTTTCAAGGTTTGTTTATGTTACTGACCTTGCTTGTGACTGTTTGTTTATTTTATTGTGGTATGTTTATTTTATTCTTAATTGTCTACTTGTTTTTGGGTTGCAAACACAACAGCAGCAACAGCCAAATTACTTTCCTAGTAGACACTGGTGCAGACATATCGTTAATAAAGCAAAACCACAAAATACGTAACATTGATAACTTCACAGACGAAAAATGCAAATAAATAGGAATCACAAATTAAGAAATATACTCTATAGGAACAGTTAATTTAAATTTGAAAACAAATAATATCATTTCAAACCACAAATTTCACGAGGCTTTCACATTTTTACTATGCACAAATGAAACCACCACAGTACTTCCCATGTATTCAAAACAATTATGCCAACTAAAAATTAATATACCACCCATTGCGGAAGTTATTCAACCAGTTAACCTAAAATTAAATGAAGAACACGTAATATTTAACAAAGAAATTAAAGAAGGAGTGTTCCTAAGTAACTCAATAGCACCTAGCAAAGGTATAACACATATTAAAATTCTAAACGCTAATAATTTTGAAGTAACTGTAGAAAACTTTTTGGTAGAATCGGAACCATTAAAGCAGCGGTGAGAGACACGGCGAATGGTTAATAACAGAATGGACGAATAAGCCTGGGAAAAAGTCTAAGACATCAAGATCTTTACAAAGTTCTGGCAGTTCAAGAATCGAATCTTCTGAAAGGAATCCTAACATTAAAAACAATCCATTATCTAAAAGTAATTATAGTTCTTGCTCTAACTCTTTTCCGTATATAAATTCCCGTCCTAACTCTAAATCTAAGTTAAAATCTTATTCTAATTCTAATCTTAATTCTAAGAATCCTATATATAAAAGAAATGTAAACCTACCTGTTCTTGAATCCAAACCTTATTCATCAAACAAGTTTGTGCAACCTAAGTCCCACCATAATTCAGATTCTAATTGGAATCTGAAAACTAGCATTTTCCCCATATTTTCTCCCATAATTAACCAGAATACGGCTTCATCTTATAATAAGATGATTACTGGAAGCAATCTAGCATCTAAACCGCCAACTCATCAAACACGTAAACGGGTTTCATTTAAACTTAACAATAATGAAACCAATTGTGAGAAATATCCAAATTTTATCCATTCTCATACTCTTAATCCTTCACCACCAACCGGAAGTGGTTTACCAAAACCATCTTCAGTTTCAAATGAGCTTTGCAATCAACCTGGTAGTCCTACGTCATTTTTAGACCCCCTACTTCCTCCAAAAGTGAAATTGACACTAAACTCCTGCGAAGGCACTGAGAGCAGATATGCCCTTTCTCGCCTCAGGGAGAACAACGTTTATAACAATGTTCGCCTGTATCTCGCTTATATGTATAAAGCCCCTGATTCAACATGCATTGAAGGCAAGACCAAAACTAACCTTAGAGTATTAATTCAGCAAGAAGGTCTTCCTACCGGTGTTGAAGACTTGCGTAATTTGTTTGTCCGCTTTCACGAGCACCTCGGTGTAACGGTTAATCAAGTCAAAGTGGATCTGGAAACCTATGGCGCTCATGTCAGAGCTAAACATGTTTCTCTTCTTCAAAAATCTCGTAAAGAGCAACAGCAATATTATCGTTCCCAACTCTTCTTTCTTAAATATATTCCATAAACCATAACTGTGGCGGCATGAGAAGCAAATTAAACAAACTTTATGTTGACGCTAAATCATGCCACTTCAATGTCCTAGTATTCACTGAGACATGGCTAAACGATACCTTCAATAATGAGGAAATTCTTGATAGCAATTGGACTGTCTTCAGAAAGGATCGGGACTACTCCTCAACAGGTCTTTCTCGAGGAGGTGGTGTCCTTGTAGCATCTCACAATTCCCTTTCAAGTGAGCTAATAGACACACCTAACCATAAACTGTTCGATCACCGAATTATTAGAGTTTGTTCAGGTAAAAGTCTCAATGTGTACATAGGAGTCGTTTACATTCCTCCCAGCTCAAGTGAAACAACATACAACGAGCTATGTGAAACACTGACCACCTTTACCTCCTCCCTAAAAGAGGAAGATAAAGTTGTTATTCTTGGTGACTTTAATCGCCCAAATATATCTTTTGTCACCGACGAAAACGACAACTTTCTTCTTCCTGTAAATCTTTCTAATGCCATAGACTTCAACTTACTTAGCACCTTTTATGGCAGTGACTTGCAGCAAGTCTCTTCTGTACAAAATCAGAATGGCAGATGGTTGGACCTAATTTTTACTAACTCGTATGAAGAAGTGAAGGTTAGTCCATGCATGGGAGCAGAAAATTTACTAACTAACACTGTTCATCATACAGCCTTAAAAGTTGTTTTCTCTGCTAATGACATCAACTTTACCCAGTCTTATAATAACACCATTGCGTACGATTACCTCAACGCCGATTATGAAAGAATAAAATGTTATCTTAGTTCTCTAAATTGGAATCATATTCTATTCAATTTAGATTTAGACAGTGCTGTCTCTATATTTTATCAGCACATTTTTACCGCTATCGAAAGTTATGTGCCAATAATAAAGAAAAAGAATAAGCTCACAGAACCATGGCTAGACAACAATCTCAGATATTTGAGGAATCAAAGAAATAAAATCTACAAACTTCTCAAAAACACTGATAATATAAGCGATGAACTGAAGCTTAGATATGACGAGCTATCAAGAGAGTTCTCTATCAAGTCAGAAGAAGCGTACAAGTTGTACACGAACATCATCGGAGAAAAAATTGTCCAAGAGCCGAGAAAATTCTTTGACTTTGTTAACATGAAGCGCAAATCTAGCGGCTATCCATCGTCTATGTTTAAAGGTAATGTCACTTCGTCCAATTCTCTTGAAATAAGCAACTTGTATGCCGATCACTTTAAGGAGGTCTTTTGTCTTCCTACCACCTTATCTGAAACTTCTCCTAGCTCAACTATTATAGTTGAACAAGTTTTTCAACTATTATGCACTTAATAACAAGTGAAGAAGTAAGAACCGACCCTTCCAAATTTGAAGTGATTAAAAATACCCAATACCCAAAAACGTGGATGAAGTCAGAAGATTTGCAGCCTTTTGCAACTACTACAGAAGATTCATATCTGATTTCGCAGATATTGCAAGAAATTTAAAGGCACTGCTGAAGAAAAATGCCAAATTTAAATGGACAACCGATTGAAAAAATGATTTTGATACACTGAGAGACAAAATACTTAGCCCACAAATCTTTCAATACCCAAATTTTGATAAACTCTTTATACTTACCACGGATGCATCAAATTATGCATTCGGTGCAATTCTATCACAAGTCACACTCACAGAACTAAACCCATTGCCGCAACCGAATAAATGCCCTACTAACTTTGTCGATTGTAGGCAATTTTGTAAATGCAATTGCCACAATCGCCAATTTCCCAATTGAGCTAATTGCGTCATTCCGTTGCGAGAACGAAACTGCAGACAAGTTTTTGAGCCATTCGGTTGTGCACAACAAACTGTTAATCGCGTTTACCAGAACTCGGTTACATGAACCGAGTCTTCCCATCGTTTCGACTTACACTTACTCGTTAGAATGAGGATATTTACTCGTTAGCAGAAAATGTAGGCGGAATTTGTCCACAAAAGTGGATAAATTGCAATTTTCATATTTTTGCACATTCCTGCTGAAATGTTTACTGTATTGGAGCAGTATTTTGAACTCTTTATTTTATCGGTTAATATTTCATATTCAAATCTTAGTAATAGAGCATCTTTTTGTATCTCGAAACAAAAAAAAAAAACAATCAACTTAGACACAAAAAAAAATTTTTTTTTTGTATCGTGAAACATATTTCTGCTTGAATCTTGCGTGTTATGTTTTGAGAGACGAAAAAATTCACTTATTTGCTTAAGCCTTATTTTCAAATATAAAACTGAACTACAAAAATTTAAAGTACAAAATAAATATAAAATTATTTATGCGTATAAAAATAAAGTTTATTTTCTTATAATCAGCATTTTTAAAGTTTTTAATATAAAACATTAATAAGTCAATAAGATAGTTTCTATCGAATAAAATTATGATTTCATTTTGTTAACAAATTAAATCTTAGTGAATAATTAATTTAATCATAGGAACAAAAACTTAAAGTAAGAAATTAATAGTAAAAAATTAATTAATAATTTAATTAATTAATTAAATGTTAAGATTGCATTGTTGCAACCTATCTTGTATTTTAATCAGATTTTTTTATGATGCTCATGGCTGCATTCGAAAATGATAATGTCGTCTACGTATGGAAATGCTTCAAATTCAAGGCCTGATAAAGCTATTGTTAACATTCGTTGAAAACTATTGGATGAAATTTTTAATCCAAAAGACAATCTTTTGAATTAGTAGTGACCATTTGATGTCGAAAAGGCTGTTAGTGGTCCAGAATTCTTATCAAGTTCAATTTGGTGAAATGAGCTGGTCATGTCCAATGTGGAAAACCATTTTGCTCTTCCTAGTTTGTCTTAAATGTCTTCAAGTCTTGTAAGCTGGAATTTGTTGTTAAAAATCTTCGCATTGAGTTTCCTGAAATCCTCTACGATTCTCCATTTATTTTTGTCATTTGTGTTTTTCTTTGGAACTAGTAATTAGGGAGCATTGTAAGGGCTTCTGGAGTTTTCAACTATATCCTCATTTAACATTTTTTGTAATTGTTCGTTTATTACTTCTGTGTGTACCTGTGGTATTCTATAGTTTTTTATGTATACAGGTGTGTTATCTGTTAAAAAAATGTTTTGTGTGTAAAAATTATTTGCTGTCAATGGTTCGTCGTCTAGATGGAATACATTTTGGTATTTTTCGAGAATGTTGATTAATTTAGTTTTCGCATTATCGTCTTGAGATGTCATGTTAATCTTAATAAGTATTTTGTTTAACCCTTTCACTACCGAATTAAAATGGATGTGGCTAAAAATTTTTTTGTTAGTTTTTTTAATTAATATGGTAAAGACAAACATCCCGAAAAAGATTTTTTTTCCTACCTATGTGGGTGTGGCTGCTTTGTGATGTCCACCTGAGTGGACATTGGTAGTAATGGTAGTCAAATTGACTAAGAGTATGCAATGATTTACAATAGTAAAAATATAACTTTGACTACGAAATAGGTACGATATCTCGTTTTTTTGTTTTATTATTTTATTATTGAATAAAAATAAGTACTGTACATGAAAATTACTAATTATTAAAACTGTCCGATTTTTGGCGAATACATAGGTATGCCTTATATTTTTCGCAATAAATGAATGTCTTCTGGTTGCATCCTTAAAATTTGCATCGCATTGCGTTTTGTGATTGGTCAAACTTCGGCAAATGTCCAATTCCATCTAATCGGTAGGTGGCTGAGCAAAATATTTGAACCTCTTTGTTGTTTTGGCGAACTGCACACAATCTACATTCTCGTGAAGAGTGGAGTCTTGAAGAAAAGACTCAGGCCCACGTGAAGGACGACCACGCTTGTTCCTATTTATGGCACTTGGTGAAATTGTCAGTAGTGTGTTGCCGATGATTTTTTTTAAGTCTAGGGGGTCTAGCTGATTTTTGAGTGGTACTCCATTTTTTTCATTATCAGCTCGGTGCTCGAGACAGCTAGTCACTACCGCCATATCAAAAAAATGCATTACCACGCGGAGTGTCTACTTCTTCGAATATGCGAATATTCGAATATGCGATAATACTGAATCATTTGATCTAAAAGATCGACGCCTCCCATTCCTTTGTTATATAGTTTGACAACTTCTGGCCTCTCAACTTCAAAAAACTGTTTGTCCTTTTTGTCATAGCGTTGAACCGTATCAGATATGCCTATGCCAACAAAGTTTGAGGCTAAATAAACCGATTTGTTGTCGAACCATTTGGTCACTATTATTTTTCCGTCTCGGCTTATGACTTGTTGGGCATATCCACGGCCTTTTTTGCGCATGTCGGAGTCTGCCGATTGTGGTGGATTTTTAAAACGGCTTACCGTATCAGATATGCCTATGCCAACAAAGTTTGAGGCTAAATATACCGATTTGTTGTCGAACCATTTGGTCACTATTATTTTTTCGTCTCGGCTTATGACTTGTTCGGCATATCCACGGCCTTTTTTGCGCATGTCGGAATCTGCCGATAGTGGTGGATTTTTAAAACGGCTTACACGAATTGTGCCTGCCGCTAATATTTTCCGTGATTGTAGAACTTCCAATAAAGAATATGTAGTAAAAAAATTGTCCGTAAACAATTTGTGACCAATTGCGTCACGTGGAACACGATTCATCAGTTCTAGAACAACAGCAGCACTAAAGCCAAATTTTTCCATTAGATTTGCCTCTATTTCAGTTGTTGATCCTTGGTAAGCGATGAAATCATAAGGCATACCACTTTTACCGCATAGAACATATACCTTTATGCCCCATGGGCATGGTTTTCCACGAATGTATTTCTTGATCGAAAGACGCCCCTTAAATGGAATAATTTGTTCATCCACACACAACTATTCTTCTAACTTATGTTGCAATAAACGCTATCTTACTGCATTCATTATAGGTCGTACTCGATAAAATGTATCGTTATTATCTGGGGTCATCTGCGTATCTATCAAATGTAGATGAGATCGAATAGCGTTAAACCGATTACGTGTCATGGTATCTGCAAACATTGGTAGAGCAAGACCTTTTTCCCAGAACATTGATATACGTGGAAATTTTAAAATACCCAAAAAAACGCACGGATTTCTGCAGCATTAGTTGGCTGGAACTTTGACTGTTGTTGCGTACTATAAAGGTTAGTAAAATGAGAGACGTCTTGAAAAAATTGTGCAGGAAAATATGTTTCCAAGTACTGAAACGGAGTTCTGACCTCCTCAATCGAATCTTCAGATCTCTCAAATGCTGGGTTGAATATTCTGTCATTATTACGAGCTCGTCGCCACTTGATGGAGTTCTTGTCAGTTATATTATATTCTTCACGGGACTCATCCGTGTTCATCCGACTTCATGTGTTTCGGATGACGTCTTTGCTGCGCCGGACGATCTTAGGATTCGCACCGAAAATAAGGTACTTAAAGGGACATCGTCTTCGTCCAATCCGAATAATGTTTCACTTTCACCATCCTTTCGAGTTGAATATGGGCTAAATATTCTGCTGGAAATGCTATTATTTTGACCTAACGGTTCTCCGGAATCATCCTCAATGACATCGGATTCTCCGTCATCAGAATCTCCCCCAACTAGTTAAGATATAGAATTTCCAAATAATTCAACTTCATCGTCGTCAAACTCATCTTCAATTTCAGATAAGTTATCCAAAAAGTCGCACAATTCTTGGTTAGTAAGTGTTTTACGCTTTGCCATTGTAACCTGTACAAGCAAAAATTATCAACAATTTTACAACGTATGGCTACTGATGTCCATTACACGGGACATGCACATTTTATATGCTGCTGCATTTACCTTTAGCTAAATCACTCTTATTTTTATTTTAATATATTAAAGAACTCTCGCCGATATAGTACTATGAACAGATCTTAAAAATTAAGCACTGTCAATTATATTAGAACGAAATTGTGTGATAGAAGCGTATCTTCCTCACAGAAATCAGCAAACAACTGCCTAGTTTCACACTATTGAGTACGAATTATGCGTGGCAACGATGCAAAAGTACCGTTTAACATATTTCAACAAAAAAAAAACATTTTTGTTGTTAGTAACAATGCTTAGTGGAGTCGCGAAGTTACGTCCACTACAGTGGACATCAGTATTGAAAGGGTTAAACGATTTTTATGGTTGTTTTGTTCTGTGTATGAAATTATGTTGTAATGCTTTAATGGTTCTGATTCTACGAAAAAGTTTTCTACAGCTACTTCAAAACTATTAGCGTTTAGGATTTTGATATGTGTTATATCTTTACTAGGTGCTATTGAGTTACTTAGGAGCACTCCTTCTTTAATTTCTTCGTTACATATTACGTGTTCTTCATTTAATTTTAAGTTAACTGGTTGAATAACTTCCGCAATGGGTGGTATTTTAATATTTAGTTGGCATAATGGTTTTGAATACATGGGAAATATTGTGGTGGTTTCATTTGTGCATAGTAAAAATTTGAAAGTCTCGTAATCTATTTTACACATGAAATTTTGAACAAAATCTCTGCCTAAAATGCCATCGTTTTCTATTGGAAATTTTTCGTTAACTAATTGAAATTTGTGGTTTAAAATGGTATTATTTGTTTTCAAATTTAAATTAAATGTTCCTATAGAGTATTTTTCTTAACTTGTGATTCCTATTAATTTGCATTTTTCGTCTGTGAAGTAATCAATGTTACGTATTTTGTGGTTTTGCTTTATTAACGATATGTCTGCACCAGTGTCTACTAGGAAAGTAATTTGATTTTTGCTGTAGTTTAAAATTATATAATTTGTGTTGTTATCCGATATTTTGTAAACATTTCATTTTGACTGTCTGAAATACATGCGTATTCCAAGCCTTGGTCGTGTCCGTATTCTGATTATTGTTGTTATTTCTTAATGCAGTGTTATGTTCTAAAGCTCTAATATGCTGATGTTGCATTCTGTTTGTAGAATAATTGATGTAACATTGTTGGTTATTTTGATATCTGTTATTAAAATGATTTCTGTAGTTTTTGTTTTTTTTAAATGGTTGTTGTTTTGGTTTCTGTTGGAACTGATATTGCTTTGTGTTCTGTTGAAGTTGTTGTTGTTTTGGTTTCTATTAAAGTTGTTATAGTTTTGGTATCTGTTGAAGTTGTTATTAACGGGATTTTTATTATACTGACTATTTGTGTCAGCTTAGGATTGATACTATGTTAGTTCTTTCAACCTCTAGCACAATATTTACTGCTTGTGTAAGAGTTTGAGGTTGAGCAGCAAATATTGTCGATTTGAGATCTTCTCGCAGTCCATTTTTAAAAAAGGTTAATGCATATTTTTCGTTCATTTTTGTAACTACATTTATTTCTGCCTGAGTTGCACTTGTGCCGAAGTCGTTTATTTGTAGTTTGTTGAGTTCTGAAATGGTTGTTATTAGTTTTTCTTGATATGTTTGTATGAAATTATTTCTTTGACTAAAGTTTATTAATTTTGTTTGTATTTGAGGTATCGTTTTGTAGTTCGGTAACGAGATTTAAGTTGAGATGTTAGTGTCGTTAAATTGTCAGGTTGAGATATAATTGTTATTTTAACGTTAGAATTTAATTTTAATTCTATTAGTTCCACTATTTTTATTAAACTATCTAGTTCTTTATAGTCTCCTGTAAATGTTGGGATTGTTGTCATGGCTGTGCCATCTTGGTACCTTGATTAGTTTCGATCTTTTGCAAAGAATCCGTTAATTTTGATTTTGTCTCTTTTGGAAAATTGCAAAAAAATATCCGTTAACTCCGTTACTTCTTTGTTTTCCTCTAATTCTAATAAAATACTATGAAATTGCTTTTTATAAATTTCCAATTGAGTTAACTTTGCTTTTCTCGTTTGATTTGTATACTCTTTCGTTCCAATTTTTCTTAGATTTTCTTTTATATTATTTACTTGTTCATAAATTTCTTTTAAAGTTTCCATTTAATAATTTTTTTTTGTTTCTATGTCATATCTAATTTTATTTTGTTCAAATATTTTGAATTTATAATACTAATATTTTATTTTTTGACATAATTTGTGAAATATCTAAAAGCTTTATATATAGAAATTAAATGTACTAATATAAAAATTAAAGTAGCTATTATTATTTTAAGTATTTTTAATTAATTCTATTTATACGTTTTTGTAAGTAAGATTTCAAATATTTACTTTTTTGTAGGATATGTTTATAAAAATGAAAATTATGACTATTGTAACTATTATAGCCGGTGTAGTTTGTTGGAGCTCTGTTTTGGTGACTGCGGAGCCAACATTGTTCTCAATGATCTCGTTGATAGTGATTACATCCTTGTTCTTTTTATATTATTATTATTATTATTATTATTATTATCATTATTATTGTCATTATTATTATTATTATTATTATTATTATTATTATTATTATTATTATTATTATTATTATTATTATTATTATTATTATTATTATTATTATTATTATTATTATTATTATTATTATTATTATTATTATTATTATTATTATTATTATTATTATTATTATTATTATTATTATTATTATTATTATTATTATTATTATTATTATTATTATTATTATTATTATTATTATTATTATTATTATTATTATTATTATTATTATTATTATTATTATTATTATTATTATTATTATTATTATTATTATTATTTTTATTATTATTATTATTATTATTATTATTATTATTATTATTATTATTATTATTATTATTATTATTATTATTATTATTATTATTATTATTATTATTATTATTATTATTATTATTATTATTATTATTATTATTATTATTATTATTATTATTATTATTATTATTATTATTATTATTATTATTATTATTATTATTATTATTATTATTATTATTATTATTATTATTATTATTATTATTATTATTATTATTATTATTATTATTATTATTATTATATTATTATTATTATTATTATTATTATTATTATTATTATTATTATTATTATTATTATTATTATTATTATTATTATTATTATTATTATTATTATTATTATTATTATTATTATTATTATTATTATTATTATTATTATTATTATTATTATTATTATTATTATTATTATTATTATTATTATTATTATTATTATTATTATTATTATTATTATTATTATTATTATTATTATTATTATTATTATTATTATTATTATTATTATTATTATTATTATTATTATTATTATTATTATTATTATTATTATTATTATTATTATTATTATTATTATTATTATTATTATTATTATTATTATTATTATTATTATTATTATTATTATTATTATTATTATTATTATTATTATTATTATTATTATTATTATTATTATTATTATTATTATTATTATTATTATTATTATTATTATTATTATTATTATTATTATTATTATTATTATTATTATTATTATTATTATTATTATTATTATTATTATTATTATTATTATTATTATTATTATTATTATTATTATTATTATTATTATTATTATTATTATTATTATTATTATTATTATTATTATTATTATTATTATTATTATTATTATTATTATTATTATTATTATTATTATTATTATTATTATTATTATTATTATTATTATTATTATTATTATTATTATTATTATTATTATTATTATTATTATTATTATTATTATTATTATTATTATTATTATTATTATTATTATTATTATTATTATTATTATTATTATTATTATTATTATTATTATTATTATTATTATTATTATTATTATTATTATTATTATTATTATTATTATTATTATTATTATTATTATTATTATTATTATTATTATTATTATTATTATTATTATTATTATTATTATTATTATTATTATTATTATTATATTATTATTATTATTATTATTATTGTTATTATTATTATTATTATCATTATTATTATTATTATTATTATTATTATTATTATTATTATTATTATTATTATTATCATTATTATTATTATTATTATTATTATTATTATTATTATTATTATTATTATTATTATTATTATTATTATTATTATTATTATTATTATTATTATTATTATTATTATTATTATTATTATTATTATTATCATTATTATTATTATTATTATTATTATTATTATTATTATTATTATTATTATTATTATTATTATTATTATTATTATTATTATTATTATTATTATTATTATTATTATTATTATTATTATTATTATTATTATTATTATTATTATTATTATTATTATTATTATTATTATTATTATTATTATTATTATTATTATTATATTATTATTATTATTATTATTATTATTATTATTATTATTATTATTATTATTATTATTATTATTATTATTATTATTATTATTATTATTATTATTATTATTATTATTATTATTATTATTATTATTATTATTATTATTATTTTATTATTATTATTATTATTATTATTATTATTATTATTATTATTATTATTATTATTATTATTATTATTATTATTATTATTATTATTATTATTATTATTATTATTATTATTATTATTATTATTATTATTTATTATTATTATTATTATTATTATTATTATTATTATTATTATTATTATATTATATTATTATTATTATTATTATTATTATTATTATTATTATTATTATTATTATTATTATTATTATTATTATTATTATTATTATTATTATTATTATTATTATTATTATTATTATTATTATTATTATTATTATTATTATTATTATTATTATTATTATTATTATTATTATTATTATTATTATTATTATTATTATTATTATTATTATTATTATTATTATTATTATTATTATTATTATTATTATTATTATTATTATTATTATTATTATTATTATTATTATTATTATTATTTATTATTATTATTATTATTATTATTATTATTATTATTATTATTATTATTATTATTATTATTATTATTATTATTATTATTATTATTATTATTATTATTATTATTATTATTATTATTATTATTATTATTATTATTATATTATTATTATTATTATTATTATTATTATTATTATTATTATTATTATTATTATTATTATATTATTATTATTATTATTATTATTATTATTATTATTATTATTATTATTATTATTATTATTATTATTATTATTATTATTATTATTATTATTATTATTATTATTATTATTATTATTATTATTATTATTATTATTATTATTATTATTATTATTATTATTATTATTATTATTATTATTATTATTATTATTATTATTATTATTATTATTATTATTATTATTATTATTATTATTATTATTATTATTATTATTATTATTATTATTATTATTATTATTATTATTATTATTATTATTATTATTATTATTATTATTATTATTATTATTATTATTATTATTATTATTATTATTATTATTATATTATTATTATTATTATTATTATTATTATTATTATTATTATTATTATTATTATTATTATTATTATTATTATTATTATTATTATTATTATTATTATTATTATTATTATTATTATTATTATTATTATTATTATTATTATTATTATTATTATTATTATTATTATTATTATTATTATTATATTATTATTATATTATTATTATTATTATTATTATTATTATTATTATTATTATTATTATTATTATTATTATTATTATTATTATTATTATTATTATTATTATTATTATTATTATTATTATTATTATTATTATTATTATTATTATTATTATTATTATTATTATTATTATTATTATTATTATTATTATTATTATTATTATTATTATTATTATTATTATTATTATTATTATATTATTATTATTATTATTATTATTATTATTATTATTATTATTATTATTATTATTATTATTATTATTATTATTATTATTATTATTATTATTATTATTATTATTATTATTATTATTATTATTATTATTATTTATTATTATTATTATTATTATTATTATTATTATTATTATTATTATTATTATTATTATTATTATTATTATTATTATTATTATTATTATTATTATTATTATTATATTATTATTAATTATTATTATTATTATTATTATTATTATTATTATTATTATTATTATTATTATTATTATTATTATTATTATTATTATTATTATTATTATTATTATTATTATTATTATTATTATTATTATTATTATTATTATTATTATTATTATTATTATTATTATTATTATTATTATTATTATTATTATTATTATTATTATTATTATTATTATTTTATTATTATTATTATTATTATTATTATTATTATTATTATTATTATTATATTATTATTATTATTATATTATTATTATTTATTATTATTATTATTATTATTATTAATTATTATTATATTATTATTATTATTATTATTATTATTATTATTATTATAATTATTATTATTATTATTATTATTATTATTATTATTATTATTATTATTATTATTATTATTATTATTATTATTATTATTATTATTATTATTATTATTATTATTATTATTATTATTATTATTATTATTATTATTATTATTATTATTATTATTATTATTATTATTATTATTATTATTATTATTATTATTATTATTATTATTATTATTATTATTATTATTATTATTATTATTATATTATTATTATTATTATTATTATTATTATTATTATTATTATTATTATATTATTATTATTATTATTATTATTATTATTATTATTATTATTATTATTATTATTATTATTATTATTATTATTATTATTATTATTATTATTATTATTATTATTATTATTATATTATTATTATTATTATTATTATTATTATTATTATTATTATTATTATTATTATTATTATTATTATTATTATTATTATTATTATTATTATTATTATTATTATTATTATTATTATTATTATTATTATTATTATTATATTATTATTATTATTATTATTATTATTATTATTATTATTATTATTATATTATATTATTATTATTATTATTATTATTAATTATTATTATTATTATTATTATTATTATTATTATTATTATTATTATTATTATTATTATTATTATTATTATTATTATTATTATTATTATTATATTATTATTATTATTATTATTATTATTATTATTATTATATTATTATTATTATTATTATTATTATTATTATTATTATTATTATTATATTATTATTATTATTATTATTATTATTATTATTATTATTATTATTATTATTATTATTATTATTATTATTATTATTATTATTATTATTATTATTATTATTATTATTATTATTATTATTATTATTATTATTATTATTATTATTATTATTATTATTATTATTATTATTATTATTATTATTATTATTATTATTATTATTATTATTATTATTAATTATTATTATTATTATTATTATTATTATTATTATTATTATTATTATTATTATTATTATTATTATTATTATTATTATTATTATTATTATTATTATTATTATTATTATTATTATTATTATTATTATTATTATTATTATTATTATTATTATTATTATTATTATTATTATTATTATTATTATTATTATTATTATTATTATTATTATTATTATTATTATTATTATTATTATTATTATTATTATTATTATTATTATTATTATTATTATTATTATTATTATTATTATTATTATTATTATTATATTATTATTATTATTATTATTATTATTATTATTATTATTATTATTATTATTATTATTATTATTATTATTATTATTATTATTATTATTATTATTATTATTATTATTATTATTATTATTATTATTATTATTATTATTATTATTATTATTATTATTATTATTATTATTATTATTATTATTATTATTATTATTATTATTATTATTATTATTATTATTATTATTATTATTATTATTATTATTATTATTATTATTATTATTATTATTATTATTATTATTATTATTATTATTATTATTATTATTATTATTATTATTATTATTATTATTATTATTATTATTATTATTATTATTATTATTATTATTATTATTATTATTATTATTATTATTATTATTATTATTATTATTATTATTATTATTATTATTATTATTATTATTATTATTATTATTATTATTATTATTATTATTATTATTATTATTATTATTATTATTATTATTATTATTATTATTATTATTATTATTATTATTATTATTATTATTATTATTATTATTATTATTATTATTATTATTATTATTATTATTATTATTATTATTATTATTATTATTATTATTATTATTATTATTATTATTATTATTATTATTATTATTATTATTATTATTATTATTATTATTATTATTATTATTATTATTATTATTATTATTATTATTATTATTATTATTATTATTATTATTATTATTATTATTATTATTATTATTATTATTATTATTATTATTATTATTATTATTATTATTATTATTATTATTATTATTATTATTATTATTATTATTATTATTATTATTATTATTATTATTATTATTATTATTATTATTATTATTATTATTATTATTATTATTATTATTATTATTATTATTATTATTATTATTATTATTATTATTATTATTATTATTATTATTATTATTATTATTATTATTATTATTATTATTATTATTATTATTATTATTATTATTATTATTATTATTATTATTATTATTATTATTATTATTATTATTATTATTATTATTATTATTATTATTATTATTATTATTATTATTATTATTATTATTATTATTATTATTATTATTATTATTATTATTATTATTATTATTATTATTATTATTATTATTATTATTATTATTATTATTATTATTATTATTATTATTATTATTATTATTATTATTATTATTATTATTATTATTATTATTATTATTATTATTATTATTATTATTATTATTATTATTATTATTATTATTATTATTATTATTATTATTATTATTATTATTATTATTATTATTATTATTATTATTATTATTATTATTATTATTATTATTATTATTATTATTATTATTATTATTATTATTATTATTATTATTATTATTATTATTATTATTATTATTATTATTATTATTATTATTATTATTATTATTATTATTATTATTATTATTATTATTATTATTATTATTATTATTATTATTATTATTATTATTATTATTATTATTATTATTATTATTATTATTATTATTATTATTATTATTATTATTATTATTATTATTATTATTATTATTATTATTATTATTATTATTATTATTATTATTATTATTATTGTTATTATTATTGTTATTATTATTATTATTATTATTATTATTATTATTATTATTATTATTATTATTATTATTATTATTATTATTATTATTATTATTATTATTATTATTATTATTATTATTATTATTATTATTATTATTATTATTATTATTATTATTATTATTATTATTATTATTATTATTATTATTATTATTATTATTATTATTATTATTATTATTATTATTATTATTATTATTATTATTATTATTATTATTATTATTATTATTATTATTATTATTATTATTATTATTATTATTATTATTATTATTATTATTATTATTATTATTATTATTATTATTATTATTATTATTATTATTATTATTATTATTATTATTATTATTATTATTATTATTATTATTATTATTATTATTATTATTATTATTATTATTATTATTATTATTATTATTATTATTATTATTATTATTATTATTATTATTATTATTATTATTATATTATTATTATTATTATTATTATTATTATTATTATTATTATTATTATTATTATTATTATTATTATTATTATTATTATTATTATTATTATTATTATTATTATTATTATTATTATTATTATTATTATTATTATTATTATTATTATTATTATTATTATTATTATTATTATTATTATTATTATTATTATTATTATTATTATTATTATTATTATTATTATTATTATTATTATTATTATTATTATTATTATTATTATTATTATTATTATTATTATTATTATTATTATTATTATTATTATTATTATTATTATTATTATTATTATTATTATTATTATTATTATTATTATTATTATTATTATTATTATTATTATTATTATTATTATTATTATTATTATTATTATTATTATTATTATTATTATTATTATTATTATTATTATTATTATTATTATTATTATTATTATTATTATTATTATTATTATTATTATTATTATTATTATTATTATTATTATTATTATTATTATTATTATTATTATTATTATTATTATTATTATTATTATTATTATTATTATTATTATTATTATTATTATTATTATTATTATTATTATTATATTATTATTATTATTATTATTATTATTATTATTATTATTATTATTATTATATTATTATTATTATTATTATTATATTATTATTATTATTATTATTATTATTATTATTATTATTATTATTATTATTATTATTATTATTATTATTATTATTATTATTATTATTATTATTATTATTATTATTATTATTATTATTATTATTATTATTATTATTATTATTATTATTATTATTATTATTATTATTATTATTATTATTATTATTATTATTATTATTATTATTATTATTATTATTATTATTATATTATTATTATTATTATTATTATTATTATTATTATTATTATTATTATTATTATTATTATTATTATTATTATTATTATTATTATTATTATTATTATTATTATTATTATTATTATTATTATTATTATTATTATTATTATTATTATTATTATTATTATTATTATTATTATTATTATTATTATTATTATTATTATTATTATTATTATTATTATTATTATTATTATTATTATTATTATTATTATTATTATTATTATTATTATTATTATTATTATTATTATTATTATTATTATTATTATTATTATTATTATTATTATTATTATTATTATTATTATTATTATTATTATTATTATTATTATTATTATTATATTATTATTATTATTATTATTATTATTATTATTATTATTATTATTATTATTATTATTATTATTATTATTATTATTATTATTATTATTATTATTATTATTATTATTATTATTATTATTATTATTATTATTATTATTATTATTATTATTATTATTATTATATTATTATTATTATTATTATTATTATTATTATTATTATTATTATTATTATTATTATTATTATTATTATTATTATTATTATTATTATTATTATTATTATTATTATTATTATTATTATTATTATTATTATTATTATTATTATTATTATTATTATTATTATTATTATTATTATTATTATTATTATTATTATTATTATTATTATTATTATTATTATTATTATTATTATTATTATTATTATTATTATTATTATTATTATTATTATTATTATTATTATTATTATTATTATTATTATTATTATTATTATTATTATTATTATTATTATTATTATTATTATTATTATATTATTATTATTATTATTATTATTATTATTATTATTATTATTATTATTATTATTATTATTATTATTATTATTATTATTATTATTATTATTATTATTATTATTATTATTATTATTATTATTATTATTATTATTATTATTATTATTATTATTATTATTATTATTATTATTATTATTATTATTATTATTATTATTATTATTATTATTATTATTATTATTATTATTATTATTATTATTATTATTATTATTATTATTATTATTATTATTATTATTATTATTATTATTATTATTATTATTATTATTATTATTATTATTATTATTATTATTATTATTATTATTATTATTATTATTATTATTATTATTATTATTATTATTATTATTATTATTATTATTATTATTATTATTATTATTATTATTATTATTATTATTATTATTATTATTATTATTATTATTATTATTATTATTATTATTATTATTATTATTATTATTATTATTATTATTATTATTATTATTATTATTATTATTATTATTATTATTATTATTATTATTATTATTATTATTATTATTATTATTATTATTATTATTATTATTATTATTATTATTATTATTATTATTATTATTATTATTATTATTATTATTATTATTATTATTATTATTATTATTATTATTATTATTATTATTATTATTATTATTATTATTATTATTATTATTATTATTATTATTATTATTATTATTATTATTATTATTATTATTATTATTATTATTATTATTATTATTATTATTATTATTATTATTATTATTATTATTATTATTATTATTATTATTATTATTATTATTATTATTATTATTATTATTATTATTATTATTATTATTATTATTATTATTATTATTATTATTATTATTATTATTATTATTATTATTATTATTATTATTATTATTATTATTATTATTATTATTATTATTATTATTATTATTATTATTATTATTATTATTATTATTATTATTATTATTATTATTATTATTATTATTATTATTATTATTATTATTATTATTATTATTATTATTATTATTATTATTATTATTATTATTATTATTATTATTGTTATTATTATTATTATTATTATTATTATTATTATTATTATTATTATTATTATTATTATTATTATTATTATTATTATTATTATTATTATTATTATTATTATTATTATTATTATTATTATTATTATTATTATTATTATTATTATTATTATTATTATTATTATTATTATTATTATTATTATTATTATTATTATTATTATTATTATTATTATTATTATTATTATTATTATTATTATTATTATTATTATTATTATTATTATTATTATTATTATTATTATTATTATTATTATTATTATTATTATTATTATTATTATTATTATTATTATTATTATTATTATTATTATTATTATTATTATTATTATTATTATTATTATTATTATTATTATTATTATTATTATTATTATTATTATTATTATTATTATTATTATTATTATTATTATTATTATTATTATTATTATTATTATTATTATTATTATTATTATTATTATTATTATTATTATTATTATTATTATTATTATTATTATTATTATTATTATTATTATTATTATTATTATTATTATTATTATTATTATTATTATTATTATTATTATTATTATTATTATTATTATTATTATTATTATTATTATTATTATTATTATTATTATTATTATTATTATTATTATTATTATTATTATTATTATTATTATTATTATTATTATTATTATTATTATTATTATTATTATTATTATTATTATTATTATTATTATTATTATTATTATTATTATTATTATTATTATTATTATTATTATTATTATTATTATTATTATTATTATTATTATTATTATTATTATTATTATTTCTATGAGAAGAAGGATGGAAACAAGAGAGGAGGAAGGAAGCAGATTAAAGCACGCCCCCGAGAAAAACCAGTTGCAGTTCTGGTTCAACCAGCAGACGGCCACAGCTACGCCGACACTTTAAAGAATCTGCGACAGAGGGTAAAACCAGAAATCTCAGACATTGCCATCCGCTCGATCCGGAAAACGAAAACTGGAGCCATTCTTTTAGAATTGGGAAAAGGCGGAAACAAGGATGAATTCCGAGAAGCAATAAAAAAAACACTGGGAGATGATGCAACCGTTACTGATCTTAAGCCAACGGTGACAATCGAAGTACGCGACCTGGATAGCTTTACCGACAAAGACGAGGTAGTAGTCGCCATTAAAAAAGCGCTCAAAAACCCAGGAGCAGAGGTGGGAGTAGCTATATCGCGCACTGACAGCAGAGAACAACGACGTGCATACGTTACGCTTCCAACGGAAAGTGCAAATGTCATCCTAACATCCTAGCCGATAACGGCGTGTACTTATCGGCTGGACAAGTTGCAGAGTAAAATATCTTGAAGATACTAAGCGCTGCTACAGATGCTTCGGCACTGGACATGTCCAGTCAAGCTGCACTGGCCCTGATCGGAAAGGCCAAGGCTTATGTATACGCTGTGGAGAAGCAGGACACAAGCTAAAAGAATGCAGCAACCCTCCAAAATGCTGCTTATGCCATCATGAGGGCCGGGCTTCAGTAGACCACCTACCGGGCTCCCGCAAGTGTGAAGCCAATAAGAAGAAATGAGAATACTTCAGGCGAATATGCATAGAAGTAGGACGGCAGACGCTCTTCTCTCGCAGCTGGTTCTAGATAGAGATGCAGATGTTGTTATTATCAGCGAACAATACAAAGAAAAAATAAGCGGAATCTGGGTGGAAGACTGCTCAAAGACAGCAGCCATTTGGCTCCCGGCTGAGAGCAAGCTCCGAATAAAGGGAAGCGGTGCAGGAAACGGCTTCGTTTGGATTCTTGGCCACAACTTTACCCTAATGAGTTGCTACTTGACCCCCAGCGATAATATAGAAGACTTTCAGGCCAAACTCGACTGCATAGAAGACAAAATTCTGCAGATCGGAGGAGAGTTTATTGTCGCAGGAGACTTTAATTCGCAGGCGATTGAATGGGGTATGCCTTCAACCAATCATAGAGGAAGACGAGTTCTAGATATGATTGCCAGGCAAGACCTAGTAGTCGCAAATACTGGAACTGCCACCACTTTCCGAAGACCGGGATGCAATGCTACAACTCCAGATATCACACTAGTATCTGAGAAAATGGCTCACAGGCTAAAATCGTGGAAAGTCCTTGAAGACTTTACAGGCAGCGACCACCAATACATATCATACTGTGTAAATATGTCAAGTCGTCCTGCTAGAAACACCGCCAAAAAGAGCACACGCAAGTGGAATGCCTCTAAATTGAACCCAGACGCTTTTCTTGCCGAAATAGATGCAAACCCCCAAATAAGTTTTGCTTCAAATAACGCAAGGTCCATAGTAAACCAAACTATGAGAACAATCGAGAGAGCTTGCGAAAAGTCAATGCCGAAAATAAAAACATGTAGGCACAAAAACTCCGTCTACTGGTGGACGGAAGAAATAGCGCAACTGAGACAAGCATGCTTGCAGAGTCGGAGAAGGTATACCAGAGCAAGACGCTTAGGTGCAGCTTTATCCGAAAATGATGAGTTTAAGATAGCAAAGAACAACCTCAAACAAGCTATCATATCGAGCAAAAAAAGAAAGTGGGAGGACCTCCAAAATGACATTAACAACGACCCCTGGGGGCTCGGATAGAAGATTGTTATGCGAAAGCTCGTATCAAAATTGGTATTGCTTCTCTTTCTGTTGAAGCAATACCAATCATAGAGGAAAATGCTGATTCTCCCCGCGTTTCTGCCACAAAAAAAACTTACGCTGAAACTTGTATTTCCTCAAATTTGGTCCCTGCACCTTCTCAGATTACTCCGGTTTCTACAGGAGCGATACCGAAACAAGTATCGAACAGCAGTATCAAAGCCCCTGTTCATAAAGAACTTGTGATTATTGAGCCTGCAAAATCTATATTTGTTTCTCGTTTTGCAGCTGATACATCCGGTGAAGACGTGTTATTCTATATAAACTCTAAGCTGAATGTTGTAAATAAAAATATCTCTGTTTACAAATTCAATTTTTCATACGAGCGAATTACGTCCTCTTTTAAAATATCTTTGCCTGGTGATCTTTTTCACAAGGTATTGGATCAAAAGTTTTGGCCTGACAATACGATGGTGCATGAATTTATTTCTAGACCTCGGCCTACAACTTCCTTGGCTACTTTTTCGGTTTTTAACAAGAATCAAAAAAACTAGATTGTTGCTTTCAGTTCCTTATCCTTTACCAAAACGTTCGTGGCATTAACACAAAACTAAATAATTTATTAATTTTGAGTCACAACCTTCACTTTAATATAATAGCTTTTAGTGAGACTTGGCTGAAACCTAACACTCTAAATACTGAAATTCTGTGCAACAAATTTAACATATACCGCAAAGATAGAAACTCCATTCCTGGTATTTGCTCTAAAGGTGGGGGTGTGTTGATTGCAGTCAAAGCGACACATTTCTCTGAAGAGTTATTAATTCCAGAATCCTTGGACATTGAATTCTGTTGTGTTCATGTTAAGTTTGGTTCCTTGAGCCTTTTTATTACATGCTCATATATTCCTCCCCTTTCTACCTTAGAAGTTTATAGCAAACATTTGGCTTCTATTAGTAAAGTTTGCTCAAAACTGCAATCAAATGATCATATTTTAATAACTGGAGATTTTAACTTGCCAAACGTTTCTTGGAACTGCTGTTCTGAAATTCCTGAAATATTTTTACCTTCGTCTGAAAGTTTATCCGATAATTACTTTTTAAACGAGCTCTCAATCCAAGGGCTATTCCAACTTAACTGCATTTTTAACAAAAATAATCGTTTGCTTGATCTGGTGTTTTTTGATGACAGCAATATCGCTTCTGTGTCTAAATCAGATCCTCTGGTTACACCCGAAGATTCTCATCATCCAACATTAGAAATTATTTTAAATTTTCCAAAACCATCTGCGCAGTATTCTGATTCTCAACCACCTATTGAGTTTAACTTTAAAAAAACAAACTACGTGATTTTGAAAAATAACTTGTCTAATATAAACTGGAATTCTATTCTAAATATTAATACAAATAGTTTATCTTCTCAGAGTCTTGATGATGCGGTATATAAGTTTAATAGAACGCTCAATGATTGTTTTCTTAAAGCTGTTCCGCAAAGGAAAGCCTCCTTGACATCGGGTCCGGTATGGTATACAAATGAATTAAGAAAAATGAGGAATTTGAAATCTAAATACTATAAAAAATATCAAAAAACACATAACATATGTGATTTTGGATGCTATACCTCGATTAAATACAGTTATCAACAGTTATGCAAACAATCCTATAATACCTACTTAACAAAAGTAAAATTAAACATCAAATCTGATGCTAAATCCTTCTGGAACTTTGTTAACACAAAACGCAAGATTGATTCCTATCCTTCTTTTATGAAGTATAATTCGGTTGAGTCTGATAATGATAATAGTATTTGCAATCTTTTTGCAGACTTTTTCAAGTCGACTTATTCATCATCGTCCTATGATTATTTAAGTTATCCTTTCAATATTCAATCTGGGGATATATATTTCCCAATAATTGACACAAACACAGTCTTATCATTTTTAAAAAATATTAAAATATCATATAAAAGTGGTCCTGATAACATACCTTCGTGTATATTAAAATACTGCTGTGAAGAATTAGTAACTCCAATATCTTTACTATTTACTTCATCATTAAAATCCTGCTATTTTCCTGCAACCTGAAAGCATTCATTTATCATTCCGCTGCATAAATCCGGAAATAGGTCTTTAATTGATAACTTCCGTGGCATCGCAAAATTGAGCGCTTTGCCTAAACTTTTAGAGGCAATTGTTACATCACGACTATCGCATAGCATTAAATCTTTAATGTCTCCTTTCCAACATGGATTCCTTTCTGGAAAATCCACTGTTACTAACCTTCTCGAATTTACATCAAAAACTATAGAAAACTTTGGAAAAGGCATGCAGACTGATGTTATTTACACGGATTTTAGCAAAGCTTTTGACGTTGTAAATCACAAACTATTGATCTTAAAATTACATCTTGTTGGATTTCCTATACCGTTGGTAAAGTGGATTGAATCTTACTTAAGCAATAGAACACAATCTGTTCTTTTTAAGCTCAAGAAATCACACGAGTTTCCTGTTACTTCAGGAGTACCTCAAGGAAGTCATCTTGGGCCTCTTCTGTTTCTACTTTTTATAAACGATTTGCCATCTGTCATAATGCATTCCAGCATCTTAATGTTTGCTGACGACGTCAAACTCTTCCTTTCTTTTAAAAATGATAATGACGCTGTATTTTTGCAAGCCGACATAGATCATTTTCATAACTGGTGCAAAACGAACCGTATGAACCTCAACATGAAGAAATGCAAGCATATTTCTTTCTCGCGCAAACCACCAATTAAATGTACCTTCAAAATTTGTGGTTATCCATTGGAGTCCTTAGATAGCTTCAATGATCTTGGAGTTACAATGGATCCTAAACTACGCTTTAATATTCATGTAAATAAAATAATAAATAGAGCAAATAGTACTTTAGGATTTATTAAACGTTGGGCAAAAGAGTTTAATGATCCTTTCATAACGAAAATCTTATTCACTTCCCTAGTGCGGCCTATCTTAGAATACGCTTCAGTTGTTTGGTGCCCAAGATACGGTTGTTACATAGACGACATTGAATCAGTGCAGAAACAATTTCTTTTGTTTTGCTTAAGCTATCTTTATTGTAATACTGATTTTCACTTACCACCTTATGAATATCGGTTACAACTCTTAAATCTTCCTTCTTTAAAAAATCGGAGAATTATGATAAATGCTTGTTGGATTATAAAACTTTTACATGGCTATGTAAACAGTCCATATTTATTGAGTAAAATATATTTTAATATTCCTCTTCGTCCTAGAAGATCTTTTGAGTTACTCCACATGAACTTTTGTAGAACTAATTATTTGCAAAATGAACCTCTTAGAAGCGCTTGCGGTGATTTTAATTTTGTATCTGATGTCATATCCTTAAGTGAATCCATGGACTCAATCAAACATAAAATTATAGATTACCTGCAGTACCGTCGTTGATTATGTAAAGTTCTTTCAAACATATATCTGATGCATCTGGGGATTTGTAAACACATAAATATAACAATCTAAATGGACCTAAGCGTAAAATGGAAAATTTTGGTGTATAATATATCTAAATAATCTGAATGGACCTAAACCTGGGATCTTCAAATGCCTCATATCTTCAAGATGGTTGTGACAACATTTGTTGACGGTACCGTGGTGTCTTGGTGTCTTTTTACCTCTTGAAACACTACGTTAGATCGATTTGTAATATATTAATATGAGTGGCCGATAAGACCTAGTTTGTCTTGGTGCCTGCGTTCGCAACTGGTTTTTTTTATTTTATGAAAATTGGTTTGGTGAAGTTGACCTAGTTTGTCAAGTAACCACCCTGTCAAGCCAGGATTTCACCGGCTTCAGGGAGACAGAACGATATATATTATATATACACCTATTGGAGTGGTGTTTTATTGGGTATGAGACCTTGTTTGTCACACGACTCCGCCGTATACAAAAATTGTTGCTAACTTGACCTTGTTTGTCTTGAAAACGCAACCCTGCTATGCTGTCTGATTTTATCGATTTTGACTTAACTTTTTTTCTATTATTTTTTATACTTTAATAAAATTATATACTTTAAGCAATTTACTAAAACTTTTTAGTTTGTTAATAATACATTATTTCATTCAAAATCATACTTTATATTTTTGAATTGTATTAAATATCTTATTTTACAATTTTAATTTGCTATAAAACCTGTTAAGGTTTAGCAATCAAGTAAATAAATAAATAAAAACCACCAATGCTTGAGTTAGAAGCAGATAAAATGGACAACATCGTAAATGTCTTTTTCCCACGCATGACGTAACAGAAGAAGTCTTGGAGATCCCTCAGGATGATTCGCCTCCACTTTTTACAGAAGACGAGCTCAAGCTAGCCGCGAGAACGCTTAAAAATAAAAAAGCACCCGGCCTTGACGGCGTCCCATCAGAGATTTTGAAAAT
Source organism: Dichetophora obliterata (assembly GCA_963920525.1). Lineage (NCBI taxonomy): Eukaryota > Metazoa > Arthropoda > Insecta > Diptera > Sciomyzidae > Dichetophora > Dichetophora obliterata. Next base: position 129,352,372 of record OY986436.1, read on the forward strand.
TCTTGCAATCTCGAGACCCAACGTACTGCTAAGCATGTACAACGCTTGCTTAACAGAAGGCATTTTTCCAGAAATATGGAAGAGACAAAGTCTTGTACTCATCAGCAAGGGAAAAGGAAACCCAGAGTCTCCTTCGGCCTATAGACCCCTTTGCATGCTTGACACATCTGGTAAGCTACTAGAAAGACTTCTTAAGCCTCACCTTGCGACAGCAATTAACATTAGTGGGGGACTGTCCCCAAGACAGCATGGCTTTAGACCCGGTAGGTCTACAATTGGAGCTATCACAGAAGCCCTGACAAGCTTCGAAGATGCACAAACTAGGAACCACTACTCAAGGGGAATCGTCTTACTGGCGACCCTAGATGTAAGAAACGCCTTTAATAGCGTCAGCTGGAAAAATATAATTTTCGCTCTGGAAAATCGCTTCCAAATCCCGTCGTATCTAATGAGAATGATGCGAAACTATCTTAAGGATCGCAAACTTACTTACGAAACTACAAGCGGTCCCAGACAAAAACAGATAACGTCAGGGGCTGCACAAGGGTCAATTCTCGGCCCAGATCTTTGGAACGTAAGTTACGACGAAATCCTTCGTATGGATATGCCCGATGATACATATCTTGTCGGGTACGCAGATGATATCGCAGCTATTATCACCGCACGAGACACCACAGACGC
>OY986436.1:129358052-129363320 GCA_963920525.1 Dichetophora obliterata
TTATTATTATTATTATAATTATTATTATTATTATTATAATTATTATTATTATTATTATTATTATTATTATTATTATTATTATTATTATTATTATTATTATTATTATTATTATTATTATTATTATTATTATTATTATTATTATTATTATTATTATTATTATTATTATTATTATTATTATTATTATTATTATTATTATTATTATTATTATTATTATTATTATTATTATTATTATTATTATTATTATTATTATTATTATTATTATTATTATTATTATTATTATTATTATTATTATTATTATTATTATTATTATTATTATTATTATTATTATTATTATTATTATTATTATTATTATTATTATTATTATTATTATTATTATTATTATTATTATTATTATTATTATTATTATTATTATTATTATTATTATTATTATTATTATTATTATTATTATTATTATTATTATTATTATTATTATTATTATTATTATTATTATTATTATTATTATTATTATTATTATTATTATTATTATTATTATTATTATTATTATTATTATTATTATTATTATTATTATTATTATTATTATTATTATTATTATTATTATTATTATTATTATTATTATTATTATTATTATTATTATTATTATTATTATTATTATTATTATTATTATTATTATTATTATTATTATTATTATTATTATTATTATTATTATTATTATTATTATTATTATTATTATTATTATTATTATTATTATTATTATTATTATTATTATTATTATTATTATTATTATTATTATTATATTATTATTATTATTATTATTATTATTATTATTATTATTATTATTATTATTATTATTATTATTATTATTATTATTATTATTATTATTATTATTATTATTATTATTATTATTATTATTATTATTATTATTATTATTATTATTATTATTATTATTATTATTATTATTATTATTATTATTATTATTATTATTATTATTATTATTATTATTATTATTATTATTATTATTATCATTATTATTATTATTATTATTATTATTATTATTATTATTATTATTATTATTATTATTATTATTATTATTATTATTATTATTATTATTATTATTATTATTATTATTATTATTATTATTATTATTATTATTATTATTATTATTATTATTATTATTATTATTATTATTATTATTATTATTATTATTATTATTATTATTATTATTATTATTATTATTATTATTATTATTATTATTATTATTATTATTATTATTATTATTATTATTATTATTATTATTATTATTATTATTATTATTATTATTATTATTATTATTATTATTATTATTATTATTATTATTATTATTATTATTATTATTATTATTATTATTATTATTATTATTATTATTATTATTATTATTATTATTATTATTATTATTATCATTATTATTATCATTATTATTATTATTATTATTATTATTATTATTATTATTATTATTATTATTATTATTATTATTATTATTATTATTATTATTATTATTATTATTATTATTATTATTATTATTATTATTATTATTATTATTATTATTATTATTATTATTATTATTATTATTATTATTATTATTATTATTATTATTATTATTATTATTATTATTATTATTATTATTATTATTATTATTATTATTATTATTATTATTATTATTATTATTATTATTATTATTATTATTATTATTATTATTATTATTATTATTATTATTATTATTATTATTATTATTATTATTATTATTATTATTATTATTATTATTATTATTATTATTATTATTATTATTATTATTATTATTATTATTATTATTATTATTATTATTATTATTATTATTATTATTATTATTATTATTATTATTATTATTATTATTATTATTATTATTATTATTATTATTATTATTATTATTATTATTATTATTATTATTATTATTATTATTATTATTATTATTATTATTATTATTATTATTATTATTATTATTATTATTATTATTATTATTATTATTATTATTATTATTATTATTATTATTATTATTATTATTATTATTATTATTATTATTATTATTATTATTATTATTATTATTATTATTATTATTATTATTATTATTATTATTATTATTATTATTATTATTATTATTATTATTATTATTATTATTATTATTATTATTATTATTATTATTATTATTATTATTATTATTATTATTATTATTATTATTATTATTATTATTATTATTATTATTATTATTATTATTATTATTATTATTATTATTATTATTATTATTATTATTATTATTATTATTATCATTATCATTATCATTATCATTATCATTATCATTATCATTATCATTATCATTATCATTATCATTATCATTATCATTATCATTATCATTATCATTATCATTATCATTATCATTATCATTATCATTATCATTATCATTATCATTATCATTATCATTATCATTATCATTATCATTATCATTATCATTATCATTATCATTATCATTATCATTATCATTATCATTATCATTATCATTATCATTATCATTATCATTATCATTATCATTATCATTATCATTATCATTATCATTATCATTATCATTATCATTATCATTATCATTATCATTATCATTATCATTATCATTATCATTATCATTATCATTATCATTATCATTATCATTATCATTATCATTATCATTATCATTATCATTATCATTATCATTATCATTATCATTATCATTATCATTATCATTATCATTATCATTATCATTATCATTATCATTATCATTATCATTATCATTATCATTATCATTATCATTATCATTATCATTATCATTATCATTATCATTATCATTATCATTATCATTATCATTATCATTATCATTATCATTATCATTATCATTATCATTATCATTATCATTATCATTATCATTATCATTATCATTATCATTATCATTATCATTATCATTATCATTATCATTATCATTATCATTATCATTATCATTATCATTATCATTATCATTATCATTATCATTATCATTATCATTATCATTATCATTATCATTATCATTATCATTATCATTATCATTATCATTATCATTATCATTATCATTATCATTATCATTATCATTATCATTATCATTATCATTATCATTATCATTATCATTATCATTATCATTATCATTATCATTATCATTATCATTATCATTATCATTATCATTATCATTATCATTATCATTATCATTATCATTATCATTATCATTATCATTATCATTATCATTATCATTATCATTATCATTATCATTATCATTATCATTATCATTATCATTATCATTATCATTATCATTATCATTATCATTATCATTATCATTATCATTATCATTATCATTATCATTATCATTATCATTATCATTATCATTATCATTATCATTATCATTATCATTATCATTATCATTATCATTATCATTATCATTATCATTATCATTATCATTATCATTATCATTATCATTATCATTATCATTATCATTATCATTATCATTATCATTATCATTATCATTATCATTATCATTATCATTATCATTATCATTATCATTATCATTATCATTATCATTATCATTATCATTATCATTATCATTATCATTATCATTATCATTATCATTATCATTATCATTATCATTATCATTATCATTATCATTATCATTATCATTATCATTATCATTATCATTATCATTATCATTATCATTATCATTATCATTATCATTATCATTATCATTATCATTATCATTATCATTATCATTATCATTATCATTATCATTATCATTATCATTATCATTATCATTATCATTATCATTATCATTATCATTATCATTATCATTATCATTATCATTATCATTATCATTATCATTATCATTATCATTATCATTATCATTATCATTATCATTATCATTATCATTATCATTATCATTATCATTATCATTATCATTATCATTATCATTATCATTATCATTATCATTATCATTATCATTATCATTATCATTATCATTATCATTATCATTATCATTATCATTATCATTATCATTATCATTATCATTATCATTATCATTATCATTATCATTATCATTATCATTATCATTATCATTATCATTATCATTATCATTATCATTATCATTATCATTATCATTATCATTATCATTATCATTATCATTATCATTATCATTATCATTATCATTATCATTATCATTATCATTATCATTATCATTATCATTATCATTATCATTATCATTATCATTATCATTATCATTATCATTATCATTATCATTATCATTATCATTATCATTATCATTATCATTATCATTATCATTATCATTATCATTATCATTATCATTATCATTATCATTATCATTATCATTATCATTATCATTATCATTATCATTATCATTATCATTATCATTATCATTATCATTATCATTATCATTATCATTATCATTATCATTATCATTATCATTATCATTATCATTATCATTATCATTATCATTATCATTATCATTATCATTATCATTATCATTATCATTATCATTATCATTATCATTATCATTATCATTATCATTATCATTATCATTATCATTATCATTATCATTATCATTATCATTATCATTATCATATCATTATCATTATCATTATCATTATCATTATCATTATCATTATCATTATCATTATCATTATCATTATCATTATCATTATCATTATCATTATCATTATCATTATCATTATCATTATCATTATCATTATCATTATCATTATCATTATCATTATCATTATCATTATCATTATCATTATCATTATCATTATCATTATCATTATCATTATCATTATCATATCATTATCATTATCATTATCATTATCATTATCATTATCATTATCATTATCATTATCATTATCATTATCATTATCATTATCATTATCATTATCATTATCATTATCATTATCATTATCATTATCATTATCATTATCATTATCATTATCATTATCATTATCATTATCATTATCATTATCATTATCATTATCATTATCATTATCATTATCATTATCATTATCATTATCATTATCATTATCATTATCATTATCATTATCATTATCATTATCATTATCATTATCATTATCATTATCATTATCATTATCATTATCATTATCATTATCATTATCATTATCATTATCATTATCATTATCATTATCATTATCA
>OY986436.1:129363520-129373520 GCA_963920525.1 Dichetophora obliterata
GCGCTTCATTGAGTTCTTCGACTAATAGTGTGGCCTTAATTGCTCTATCACTTCGACGTATGTGCCTGATGAATCTTAGTATGTATCCAACTATTCTTTGCAACGTTGGAAAAGAGTTACGATGATTTATGTTGTAAATCATGTTGCTTAAATCTTCGTTTATTGATGTAGTAAGAACACTTATGTTTCTTTTCAGCTCCGTTTGGTTTGGTACTGCAAGCTCCTTGCGGAATGCTTTGGGCCATGAATCCTCCTTTGCATGAAGAAAGAGAGGACCATAAAACCACATTGAGCAGCGTTTTATATCAATTGGGTCAACTCCCCTGGATAACAAATCTGCAGGGTTGTTTTTTGAACTAACATGTCGCCATTGTTCTACTAAGGTGAGCTCCTGAATCTTGCTTATGCGATTAGATACGAATGTCTGGAACGACGATGATTCTGAGTTTATCCAGTGTAGAACGATTTCAGAGTCAGTCCACAAGAAAGTCGTGCAGTGTTCAAGAGACATGTCCTGCTTTACCCTTGAGACCAGTTGCGCCCCTAATAGGGCCGCACACAGCTCCAGTCGTGGAATGGTTTGAGTTTTTAGTGGTGCGACGCGTGATTTTGAACATAACAAATGAACTGCAATTGTGCCATCATTTATTAGGGATCTAATGTATACCGCGGCTCCATATGCGCGTTCTGAGGCATCAGTGAATAGATGTATCTGGAAGGATACGGCGTTCTTGTGGTTTGTAATATGTCGACAAAGCCTTATATCGTTGAGCGCTACTAAGTTTTTCCGAAATTTGGTCCAAGAGGCATCCATTTCTAATGGAAGCGATTCATCCCAAGATAATTTTAGTTGCCACAACCTTTGCACAAAAGTCTTGGCCTTTACTACTACTGGAGCCATTAATCCGAGAGGATCAAAAATATGTGCTATATCGGAGGTTACAGATCGCTTCGTATTTTTTGTTTTTGAAGAGTCATTCGTCCTTATACAAAACTCATCTGATTTTGGAAGCCAAGTGATCCCGAGTGTTCTGATGCTTTTGTCGGAGTCGTTATCAAAGTCCAGATCTACTTCCTGATCATCAATTGGTATTCCCTGAAGTAGTTGTGCGTGATTAGCACACCATTTTCGAAGTTTCATACCAGCAGAATCTAAGATTTTAATTAATTGATGTTTTATTTCTAAGGCTTCAGTCAATTTGTTTGATCCACATAACCCATCGTCGACATAAAACTCCTTTTCTAGTGCTGCTGAACCAAGTGGATATTGAATTTTGTTTGTTTTTGCTAACGTTTGGAGACATTTTGTAGCTAAGTAGGGAGCTGAGCGTGTTCCATACGTTACTGTTTTAAGCTGATAGAATTGCAACTTGTCGCTGCAACTTTCTCTCCAAATTATGGTTTGAAGTGTTTTGTCTTGAGGATGTATGCAAATTTGGCGATACATCTTTTCAATATCGGTTGTAAAAACAAATCGCGGTGATCTAAATCGCATCAGAATAGATAAAAGATCACTCTGCACCACTGGACCACTGTGCATTATATCATTAAGCGATACTCCACTAGATGTCTTAGCCGAAGCATCGAACACAACCCGTAATTTAGTAGTGCTGCTGTCTGGTTTGATGACGCAGTGATGCGGTATTATGTAGTGCGGCGACAATATGTCTTCTTCGTCAATCTTTTCCATGTGCCCAAGTGCCTCATACTCTCGCATGAACTTGACGTATGATAATTTCATGTCTGGAAATTTGTTCAACCGTCGTTCTAAAGAAAAGAATCGATTCATTGCCATCTGCTTTGATTCCCCTAGGCTTGATGGGTCGTCCTTAAAGGGAATTTTCACAATGAATCTTCCACTCTTATCGCGTTGAGTATTCTGAATGAAGGATGATTCGCATTTTTGGTCTGCTGCTGTAAGATTGCTTTCTGAAGCTAATACATCATCGAGTTGCCAGAATTTTGTCAGAAGATTGTTAAGCTCGTCGTCCGTTGAATGTATTCCACATGCCATAAAGTTGTCATAACCACTTCCGATCTTTCCGCTGCAAAGCCATCCAAACATAGTTTTTTGAAGGATTGGTAAGTTGTCTGCCAGCTTAATTTGGCCAATGGACATGAGAGAATGGAAATATTCAGCACCAATTAGTAGATCAATTTGTCCTGGTATGTTAAACTCGGGGTCTGCCAACTGTATATTTTGTGGAATGGGCCATTTTGACATATCCAAAGCTCTTGTGGGTTGCGCTGAAATTATTGTAGGAACCATAAAAGCCTTAAGTGTAATGCTGAAGTTGCTTATTCGTGATTGAATTTTGGTGTTGACACTATACTGTGAGCTCTTTTTCCCTCTTGACACTCCTTCTATCCAGATAGGGTTTGGTTCCTTTTGTAATTTCAACCTTTTGACCAATTTTTCAGTTATCAAGTTCACCTGCGAACCTGAATCGAGAATTGCTCTGCATTCAATAGTCTGTCCATCTTCTGAAGCTATTTTGATTTTTACAGTACCCAGCAACACATAGCCATTGTTTGAAGTTGTAATTAATGAGGTTTGGTTCAATGTGTTTGCTGCTGGTGTTAGACTCCTTTGTGGTTCGTTGCACCGTGATGAGTTGACTGAAGTTGATAGTTTCTTGTCGTGAAGCAACGAATTGTGTTTTTTGTTGCATGTATTGCAATGACGACTTCTGCATTCTTGAGCCATATGTCCAGACCGAAGGCAATTCATGCATCGTTTAAGTTTTTGCACGGTCTTTATGCGATCTTGAATGTTAGATTGGAGAAAGGACTTGCACTTATATAGAGGATGAGGATCATTGTTGCAAACTGAACATTTGTTTGATTGTGTTTGAGTCACAGTTGCTGCTATTGTCTTAGTTGGGCTTGATTTGTTGCCCACTGCCTCTAATGATTGGAATCTGTTTTCTAGGAATTCCAGATATTGACTAATCTCTTGGAGTTCTCTTGAGTTTTCTAGCGACTGTTCATACAGTAATCGAGTTTGTTTGTCGAGCTTCGCCAATAAAATGTGAAGTAGCAATGGACCCCATGAGCTTGTCTCAATTGCCAAATTGTTTAACGCCAGTAGTCCTTCATGTGTTGTGTCATGTAAAGATCTTATATCTGCAGCTGAAGGGTTGTTTGGCACCCCAGGTTGATTTAACATCTTTTGAATAATCGTTGAAACAATGACCCTTTTGTTGTTGTATCGATCTTGCAGTAATTTCCATGCTGTGGCATAATTTTCAGTACTAAGTGCGAGGTGCCGAATGAGCTTCTCTGCCTCGCCTGCAATGCTTGTTTTGAGGTACCACATTTTTTGTGATGGTGGTATCTGCTGCTTGTGAATGACTTCTGAAAACAAGTCGTGAAATTGAGTCCATTCAAGATAATCACCGCTGAATTTCGGAATGGTGATTTTGGGTAACTGAAATGGGCTCATAGCCGTTTGTGCAGTTGGTGTTTCAGCTGGTGGATGTGCGGTCATATTGATTGATATTTGGACAAGGACCTGCTGTACTGTATCTTCCATGTTATTATACTCATCTTGACAATATCCTTGAGAGCTCGGAGATTCACAATGTTCCCAAATATTTGCATTAAGGGTTTCAATCTGACGCCATAACCGAGTGATTGTGTTTATTTTTAATTCATAGAATTGTGATGGTTGATCTTCGATGTTGTCAATCAGACCCGCACAAATTCTATGTAGTGAAATTATGGCTGCTGCTTGCTTTCGGATAATTCCAGAAACGTTGACCAACGTAGAATTTCCAGCGTCTTTATCAGTTGATGCGTTAGCCAGACGTGGAGTTACTTCGGGAACAGATCTTGACTTAATAATTGCTGCATGTTTTTCAAACTCTTCTCTGAATGTGTTTACCAAAGTCATTATCTCATCATAATAGTTCTGCGCGAAATATTCATGGTCTAACTTTAACCCGGGCAGCAACCTGAGCTTATTGTCTTGCTCTTCAAATCGTGCCCAGGCCTCATCTAGGCGTTGTAAGCGGTCTTCGTAATAGAATGCTGTCCTTTTCCGATCAGCTGAATCCTTTTTAAAATTCCTGATAACGGCTTGTATTTCACCACCTGTCAGCCGTTGGAGCTCGAATAATTCTTCAACGGCACTCATCTTTTAATTTCAAGGTTTTTTTTTTTTTTATTCAGTTTAAGCAATCTGTTTCTGTTGGCTGCAGGCTGCCTTGTTGTCCTGACGGGGCTTGTTGGCCGTAGGCTGCTTCAATTGTCCTGACGGCTTTGTGACTGTTAAGCGATCTGCTTCTGTTGGCTGCAGGCTGCTTTGTTGTCCTGACGGGCCTTGTTGGCAGTAGGCTGCTTCAATTGTCCTGACGGCCTTGTTGTTGTAACGTGATCCTTGTTGAATCACGTCGGGGTCACCAAAATGTTGCAACCTCTTTTGGTTGCAGAGGCCAAGGGACAAATTCTTCAATCAGCACTTGAACTGATTGAAGGTTGTAAACCTTGATTTGGCTTCAATCAGCACTTGAACTGATTGAAGTTTTGGTTATGATTTTGCCAGCACTTAAACTGGCAATAATTAGCTGAAAGTAAATTTGATTAAAACACGTATGTTTTCCGTAACTAATTAACAACTGAGATTTATTATCATATTTCTTTTTCTTATAAAGGAAAAGAACTTACTTACACTAACATAAGACATGTAAATAATGCTTGTATAATAATTGCTTGTATAATAATTGCTGCTCAACAGTCAATAAATGGCCCATAGTAGACATAGCCCGCACCACAAAATACACACAAATATCAATATAAATATCAATGCATTTATTGATAATCAAGAACAAAGTTCAATATACTTTGTCGTTAATGCATTATACCGTTTCTCAACTAACAAAACCAAAGTTCAATGCACTTTGTCGTTAATGCATTATACCGCTTCTCAACTAACAAAAACAAAAGTTCAATACACTTTTGTTGTTGATGCACTTTTAACAACGAAACGATATAATGCATTTTGTCAAAGTGAGCGGACAGAAACTTGACACTTTGTTGTGCAATTTCCGTCCGCCGCCTTGGAATGTAAGATCTGCGGTGCCAGCATTTATTGTTGACTGTTGAGCAGCAACATATTGAATCTAAATAACTTTTAATGGTTGTTTAAAATAATAAAATAACTGTTGAGCAGCAACAATTATTATTATTATTATTATTATTATTATTATTATTATTATTATTATTATTATTATTATTATTATTATTATTATTATTGTTATTATTATTATTATTATTATTATTATTATTATTATTATTATTATTATTATTATTATTATTATTATTATTATTATTATTATTATTATTATTATTATTATTATTATTATTATTATTATTATTATTATTATTATTATTATTATTATTATTATTATTATTATTATTATTATTATTATTATTATTATTATTATTATTATTATTATTATTATTATTATTATTATTATTATTATTATTATTATTATTATTATTATTATTATTATTATTATTATTATTATTATTATTATTATTATTATTTATGTTGACTTTATATGATTAAATACAAATTCTAAATGTTTGATAGTTTAAATCATACTTGATTTTAAATACAAATTCTAGTTGTTTGATAGTTTAAAATCGTTTATTGAGCTTAAGGTCAAAGTTAGAACAATTAATTGTTCTAACGAATTTTTCCAAAGAAACAACAACAACAACAAAGTTTTTTCAATATGAAAAGGAAAAAATCACTAGCTGATCTGATTGCAATTTCTACTCTGCTAAAAGCGTCATCAGAAATCTTTGTGATACCCGTGCAAGCGCGCGTTAACGCACTGCACCATCGGGGCGATGAGATTTGAAGCGTCAATTTCTCAGTTTTTCCTCCATTTCATAATGTCACATTTGTTGTTGTATTTCTGTTTTACTTTATTATTATTATTATTATCATTATTATTATTATTATTATTATTATTATTATTATTATTATTATTATTATTATTATTATTATTATTATTATTATTATTATTATTATTATTATTATTATTATTATTATTATTATTATTATTATTATTATTATTATTATTATTATTATTATTATTATTATTATTATTATTATTATTATTATTATTATTATTATTATTATTATTATTATTATTATTATTATTATTATTATTATTATTATTATTATTATTATTATTATTATTATTATTATTATTATTATTATTATTATTATTATTATTATTATTATTATTATTATTATTATTATTATTATTATTATTATTATTATTATTATTATTATTATTATTATTATTATTATTATTATTATTATTATTTTATTATTATTATTATTATTATTATTATTATTATTATTATTATTATTATTATTATTATTATTATTATTATTATTATTATTATTATTATTATTATTATTATTATTATTGTTATTATTATTATTATTATTATTATTATTATTATTATTATTATTATTATTATTATTATTATTATTATTATTATTTTTATTATTATTATTATTATTATTATTATTATTATTATTATTATTATTATTATTATTATTATTATTATTATTATTATTATTATTATTATTATTATTATTATTATTATTATTATTATTATTATTATTATTATTATTATTATTATTATTATTATTATTATTATTATTATTATTATTATTATTATTTATTATTATTATTATTATTATTATTATTATTATTATTATATTATTATTATTATTATTATTATTATTATTATTATTATTATTATTATTATTATTATTATTATTATTATTATTATTATTATTATTATTATTATTATTATTATTATTATTATTATTATTATTATTATTATTATTATTATTATTATTATTATTATTATTATTATTATTATTATTATTATTATTATTATTATTGTTATTATTGTTATTATTGTTATTATTATTATTATTATTATTATTATTATTATTATTATTATTATTATTATTATTATTATTATTATTGTTATTATTGTTATTATTGTTATTATTATTATTATTATTATTATTATTATTATTATTATTATTATTATTATTATTATTATTATTATTATTATTATTATTATTATTATTATTATTATTATTATTATTATTATTATTATTATTATTATTATTATTATTATTATTATTATTATTATTATTATTATTATTATTATTATTATTATTATTATTATTATTATTATTATTATTATTATTATTATTATTATTATTATTATTATTATTATTATTATTATTATTATTATTATTATTATTATTATTATTATTATTATTATTATTATTATTATTATTATTATTATTATTATTATTATTATTATTATTATTATTATTATTATTATTATTATTATTATTATTATTATTAATTATTATTATTATCTATTATTATTATTATTATTATTATTATTATTATTATTATTATTATTATTATTATTATTATTATTATTATTATTATTATTATTATTATTATTATTATTATTATTATTATTATTATTATTATTATTATTATTATTATTATTATTATTATTATTATTATTATTATTATTATTATTATTATTATTATTATTATTATTATTATTATTATTATTATTATTATTATTATTATTATTATTATTATTATTATTATTATTATTATTATTATTATTATTATTATTATTATTATTATTATTATTATTATTATTATTATTATTATTATTATTATTATTATTATTATTATTATTATTATTATTATTATTATTATTATTATTATTATTATCATTATTATTATTATTATTATTATTATTATTATTATTATTATTATTATTATTATTATTATTATTATTATTATTATTATTATTATTATTATTATCATTATTATTATTATTATTATTATTATTATTATTATTATTATTATTATTATTATTATTATTATTATTATTATTATTATTATTATTATTATTATTATTATTATTATTATTATTATTATTATTATTATTATTATTATTATTATTATTATTATTATTATTATTATTATTATTATTATTTATTATTATTATTATTATTATTATTATTATTATTATTATTATTATTATTATTATTATTATTATTATTATTATTATTATTATTATTATTATTATTATTATTATTATTATTATTATTATTATTATTATTATTATTATTATTATTATTATTATTATTATTATTATTATTATTATTATTATTATTATTATTATTATTATTATTATTATTATTATTATTATTATTATTATTATTATTATTATTATTATTATTATTATTATTATTATTATTATTATTATTATTATTATTATTATTATTATTATTATTATTATTATTATTATTATTATTATTATTATTATTATTATTATTATTATTATTATTATTATTATTATTATTATTATTATTATTATTATTATTATTATTATTATTATTATTATTATTATTATTATTATTATTATTATTATTATTATTATTATTATTATTATTATTATTATTATTATTATTATTATTATTATTATTATTATTATTATTATTATTATTATTATTATTATTATTATTATTATTATTATTATTATTATTATTATTATTATTATTATTATTATTATTATTATTATTATTATTATTATTATTATTATTATTATTATTATTATTATTATTATTATTATTATTATTATTATTATTATTATTATTATTATTATTATTATTATTATTATTATTATTATTATTATTATTATTATTATTATTATTATTATTATTATTATTATTATTATTATTATTATTATTATTATTATTAATTATTATTATTTATTATTATTATTATTATTATTATTATTATTATTATTATTATTATTATTATTATTATTATTATTATTATTATTATTATTATTATTATTATTATTATTATTATTATTATTATTATTATTATTATTATTATTATTATTATTATTATTATTATTATTATTATTATTATTATTATATTATTATTATTATTATTATTATTATTATTATTATTATTATTATTATTATTATTATTATTATTATTATTATTATTATTATTATTATTATTATTATTATTATTATTATTATTATTATTATTATTATTATTATTATTATTATTATTATTATTATTATTATTATTATTATTATTATTATTAGTATTAGTATTATTATTATTATTATTATTATTATTATTATTATTATTATTATTATTATTATTATTATTATTATTATTATTATTATTTATTATTATTATTATTATTATTATTATTATTATTATTATTATTATTATTATTATTATTATATTATTATTATTATTATTATTATTATTATTATTATTATTATTATTATTATTATTATTATATTATTATTATTATTATTATTATTATTATTATTATTATTATTATTATTATTATTATTATTATTATTATTATTATTATTATTATTATTATTATTATTATTATTATTATTATTATTATTATTATTATTATTATTATTATTATTATTATTATTATTATTATTATTATTATTATTATTATTATTATTATTATTATTATTATTATTATTATTATTATTATTATTATTATTATTATTATTATTATTATTATTATTATTATTATTATTATTATTATTATTATTATTATTATTATTATTATTATTATTATTATATTATTATTATATTATTATTATTATTATTATTATTATTATTATTATTATTATTATTATTATTATTATTATTATTATTATTATTATTATTATTATTATTATTATTATATTATTATTATTATTATTATTATTATTATTATTATTATTATTATTATTATTATTATTATTATTATATTATTATTATTATTATTATTATTATTATTATTATTATTATTATTATTATTATTATTATTATTATTATTATTATTATTATATTATTATTATTATTATTATTATTATTATTATTAT
>OY986436.1:129378520-129497979 GCA_963920525.1 Dichetophora obliterata
CTGCATCGGCATGCCGGAGTGCCTGACTATATAGGCGAGGAGTCCAAAAATGCATTTAAGATCAGTCGGTGGTGCAAATGGTCACGCGCTCCACACTCACGATATATCTGCAGCGACATGCCTAACTAGCGAGTGCCTAACTATATGGGTGAACTCTCCCTATCTGTCCATACTGCAGCAATACCTTTAACGGGACCAATAGTATGCAGGCAGACAAAACACAAAGCATCAGTGTGTTTTATTTCGAATAAACATGTAAAACTTCTACACATTAAAATTATGCTTCGCTAAGCAGAAGACCGGCAATCATATGTTCACGCACACGCTCCATTGGAAATTCATTTTTTTCCGCAGCTTCCGCAGCGTTAAACGCAACGCATCTCACGCGTCATTGAAAATGAGCCTTTAGGTCGTACGCATGTCGCGTGAGTTACCATATAATGTCCATATATTATAAAACATTTTTTGTTGTCTCCAATAATGGGGCATTCACATAAAGTTTTGTCAATTTTTTCCTAGATGGTGCACAGTAGATCGTGTAGTGGACAAAAATCAAAAATGTTTTTGTCTCGAATCTCAACAAAATCGTTGTAAAGGAAATACTCTAAATAAAGTAAATCCAAATATTTAATGCAAAAAAAAAAATAATATTTGTGGATTTTATAACCATTTAAAATCACTGCTTTCGGACAATTTTACTTTTGTAGATTTTTTTATTTTTGAGCAAAACATGTCTAGGTAAACATTTTTTTTCAAATTTGATTTTTTACAGGATTTCGAAATTGAAAATATATTGAATTTGATTGTTGTAAAAAAAATTAAATTAAAATTTTCATTTCTTAAACTCTTTCACATGCTCTTTTAAAGTCTTCATATTTCATAAACTTTTTCATTGCATTTCTTTTACTTACGTTTGCAAAAACAACGTTTTTATCACTTCATCTACATGGTTGCCAATATTCGAAGCGCCCATTTTATTTTTAAATAAATCAAAGAAACCACAATTTTTTGTCTGTTCGTCATGAATATCATTTAATTGGGTTCAAGTAGATTTGCTTACATTATTTCTTGAATATGATATCTCGTAAATGGTCGCCATTGGCCTCTACGACATATTGTGCCCGTTTTGCAGCATTTTCCATGGTTTTCTTCAACATTTCGATGGGAATGGCGGTTATTTCTTGACGGATGTTGGTTTTCAGCTCTTCTAGGGTCTTTGGCTTGCTGACGCAAACCTTTGATTTCAAATAACCCCATCAATTTTTTGCCAATCGAAATCACCATTTTTTGACATCAAACGGCCAGGGAACAATTGCTTCAAAAAATCGATTGTAGTGCGGCTTGTGTGTGGTGGCGCGCCGTCTTGTTGAAACCAGTAGTGCCTGATACGCTTTCGATGAACGATTGGCATGAAAAAATTGTTTATCATATCGCGATAACGCTCCTGATTGACAGTAACTCTGTGGCCATTATCATCTTCGAAAAAGAACGGCCCAATGAGCATTTTAGCACAAACGCCGCACCAAACAGTGACTTTTGCATCGTGAAGAGGTACCTCTTAAATCTCTTGTGGATTTTCAGTGGAATGTCATTAGTCGATTTGGCATCACTGCGGAAAGTTACAGTGTTGCCAGATGGGCGCTTCGAATATTGACAACCCTGTATACTATAAACTACGAAGATACAGTAAAAGCTCACTTTTTCTGCTGGAGTTTTATCTGAAGATGCGGTAGAAGCCACTCACAAAAATATTAGGTAAGCTCGATTAAACCATACCCTTGAAAAAATGTCAAGGGAAAACACAAATTCGTATTTAATTGCACATATGATTGCGTCAGATCCCTATTTATCTTCAAAAAGAAAAATTAAATATATTTTTACATAGAAAAAGAAAACAATGAAGTAGAAAATTATATCAAAATTATAAACAATTGCTTGAACTTATTTATCAAACAATGCAGGTATCGTATAATCTATAGTAAATTGCATTTTCTAGGTGTAAAAGTGCGATCTCTAAAAAAATTTTATCTTGAAAACTAAATAAATTTTTGAAAACAAATTACTGTATTGAAAAGATGATTTAGGCATTAAAAGATAATTACGTTTTTCCGAAATTTTTAGTGTTTTTATATTTTCATAATATTTTTAAAATCTTAAAAATTCGGAATAAAAACGCGATTTTTAAGAAAAATAATAGCTTTGCATTCAATCTGATTTTTAAAATCAATAACTCCAAACTAATTAAAATGTCAAATTTCATGAATATTAGGCCACTCCTTCTATTTTTGTCCATCTTTTGTATGGGCTCAGTCTACCGTGTGATGGGGCAACTTTTTTATTTGTTGGTTGAAATCTGATGGAATGAGCCAGCTTATACTCGAAGAACCTTATCGAAATTATCAGATAAACTCATTAGATTTAAAGTGAAACTTTTTCTAATATATATACAATTATGGCCTTATTTTGAAAAACGAGCGCAGTCACTTGCGTTAGATTTTATATCTGGCGATATATTTCAAAGAAAAATTTCAGTGAGAGAGGATTTGATCATATTCATGTGAAAATGGAATCGCCAGACAAAAACCCCAAGTGAGGTGATTGCTTGCATTTTACAAAATTAGGCCATGACTATTAACTGCAACTATCAAGCATTTATATATAATAGTTTTGACATACGTGTATTTTGTTTTTGTAAAGTGCACAAGTCCTCAAGTCTTCAACTACACTGGCAAGTGCACTGAACCGTGAATATCCCTTATAGAATTTTTTTTTTGAGTGTGCGTTCTGCTTAACGCTGAAATGTTTCTGCATTTCTACAACTCAAAAAGAGAGTGTCCATAGTTCTTGGCATATTTTATATAAAATTATGAGTTCAGAAATCTTTTTGCCGTGGAATGCTTGAAGTGTGAGATAAATTTTCATACCTTCGATGTGTTTCATCAGCAGCAAATCAAATTCTTTCAAAATAAATATGTAATTTGATGAGACCTTTAAAAAGATATACATTTTGTTAATTACGGTGACATTTAAACCGCTATCTTATCCTTATCAAATTACTCGTTGCACTTCCTTTACTACACAAGGTTACAAAATTTATGTAACAAGTAGTGCATAATGGATTGCTATTGTAGTCGTATCAAAACTCTTTCAGACATGTGCTTTGCCTATTAATTTTTCAAAAATTACTGACAAAATGTTTTCCCAAGTAACTTTTTGGTACCCATAGTACACAAGTACCAGAAATGAGTTACTGAAAAGCTGAAAATATTATTTATAAAGTTTTACATACTCGTCAGATTTTTCTGAAAAGCTTTCCTTTTTTTTTTTTAATCCAGAACTGCACACGTTTCCCATTGTGAGATGTTCTAGTAAAACTGTAAAAGAAAAGAATGTTATTAATAAACACTTTTTAGTGGCATTTAATAGTGCAAAATATTATTATTGCACTGAGATAATTTGGTGCAGATATTATTCCCTATGCTCATAGCCTCTGCGCTAGTGGCGCACATTTTTCAAATATGAGAAACTGATCATAAAGAAACCATTTGTGCTCATAAATGCGAAGTGTAAGATAAAATTATTATATATGAGCAACTTATGGGAGATGTATTACAAAAGTGTTCATAATTTATGAGCAACTGGTGTCATTGATAATGCGCAAATGAGTTGAATTGAAGATAACTTGCGCATAAATTATGATTAAAGTATTCATTAATCATGCGCAATAAAGATTGAATTGAATATTCCTTTTTGGGAAAAAATTAAAGATTTTTGTTATTTCTTAATACTTTCTCATTGGTTTCAGAAACAAAAATGTAAGAAGTAACTTGGAGTACATATGTTTTCAAAACATTATTTCTTGGTGAGCAAAATTATTCAAAAAAATAATAAAAAAATTAGAACATAACGGTGAAACTAAATTAAATCAAAACAAACCTATAAAAACAAGCTCACATTGAAAGTCGGGCAGATAAGGAATTCAATGCTAAAACTAAGAATTTAATGTTTTGTTGCCAATCCATTTTGTTTTATGACTGCCTGCAGTCTTCTTGGCATGACTACAACCCAATTTTTACAAACATCAGCTCCAATCTTATTCCACTCTTTACTTAGGATACTTTTTAAAAAAATCTTTAATTGGCCATCTCCGATACTACATTCTAGCTCCAAGTTCATCCCATAGATGTTCTATAACATTTAAATGTGGGCTGTATGAGGTTGTTTTTATGATTTTTGGACCATTATTAAGTAAACAGTTCTTTACCAAGAGTGACGTATGTGTCATGTGATTGTCTTGGTAAAACTCAAAATTGTCTGCAATTTTTATTTTACGCGCACTTTCTTTTACGTGAGCTATGAGAATGTCAAGAAACATATTTTTGTCCATTATACCTTCAATAAAATGAAACCTTTCAACATCAGACGCCCCAAACCATGACTGATCCTCCACCATGCTTACCATATGTTTCAAATTTGTATTGCAAAATTCTTCATTAAGTTTTCGCCTTTCAGCTGAACCAACTAAATTAAATTAACTCTCATCGGTAAAGAAAACCTTTAATAAATATTTGTAGTTAAAAAGTGCTACAATCCTAATGCATTTTGTTTTATTAACCTGGCTTCAGAATTAGGGCCGGATTTCTATAAAATGCCGCACTGGGCACTGTAGAAAATGCCGCCTTTATTATTGATTTAAATTATTTGAAATGTCAGAGAAATCGTTAACTATATAATTAACAAATGAAATGAATTTGAAACATTTGGTTTGAATTCATTCAGTAGCGGATCTAGAAATTGCTCGTGGGGGGGTTTAATAAGCAAATTAGTTTTTTTTTTATTCATTAGGGCTATTCCCGATTACGGGCAAATAGCGTGGCATCGTGGCATTTGCAAAATATGATGGCAAATATTTTCAACACACCAACAAAATGTACAGATTTGCATTTGCCCGACTGTGTCAAATTTGCAACACTAAAATCGCATTGCATACAGTCGAGCATGGGCAAAACTTATTTGCCAATCAATCAGCTGTCACATTTTAACCAAACGCCGCTAAAAAAACAAAATTAACAGACTCTGATATGGAACTCACTTTGATAAATAATACACTTTGATAAATAATAATTAAAAACACCACAAATACTGTTCGTGTTGTTTTTTTCTCCTCCAAAACAGCTGTGAGTTTTGTTTGCAACAGTGTTCTAAAAAGTGTGCTCACAGTTGATGGCAAATATTTGGTAGGGCATACATTTGCAAAGCTATTTGCCCGTAACTGGGAATAGCCCTATTGTATTTATTGAGATTTATTAATAGTAAACTTATTTTTATAAATTATATTTACGTTTTAAATATCATGCGTATGTAATTCCAAAACATATGAAAAGTATAAAATTTATATAATTTGTAAGAATTGAAAGAAAAGATGTAGCTAATGATTATATTTAACATCAAACTCAACATCCCAATTCGCGTTACTCATGCGTCGATTGTTTAATTTACAAAAAATTTCAGCGATTTCCTCAGGGTTAATATCAATTTCTTTGTGAATGTTTGATAGGGCAAACCATTTAGCCGATTTTGTGCCATAGTGGATCTTAAGTAGGTTTTCAGTCTTCTCAATACTGAAAAACTTCTTTCAGCAGTAGATGAAGTCACTAGGATAACTGCTATCGTTTTTTAAAGTAACAATATGTTAGGGAAGAAATGTTCGTAATCCTTGGTAATAATTAATTTTATGGTATCCATCACTGTTGTTGCTGTTTTTAGATCTGTTTTAGAACAATATCGTTGCCAAAGAACTATTTCGGCATTCAGCTCTGCTTCTGTTAACACGTTCAAACTATTATTATATATTGAGGCTGCCTTTGTTATTTCATTTAATGAAAATTTGCCTGGATTGCTCGGTCCTAAGCTCTCCAAAGGTAGTATATCCTGAAACTTGCCCTTAAATTCAAGTTTCAAGGAGGAAATCATGTGGTCCAGGTATGGATAGTGGGGCGTATCGAATTACAGTTTTTTTCGAATTTCATATTCTAAGAGGTCTCAAAAGTTGCATTATTGGGTGGTCAGGATCTCCCAAAAAAATCTGAGAAAAAAATAAGGATATCTTCCTCTCCCGCACGGACAAAGTTGTTTTTTAAGAAAAACAGTACAAAATCACGATCTCAAAATGCTTTAATTTTTGTAAAAAAAACTACACATGTGTTAAAGTAAATATGAACTTTAACTAACAATATTTTAGCAAATACGATGCTACTCTTGGTTTTTACCCAAAAGGTCCTGTGTGAAGGATATTCGAATCTAAAGGAACACTCAAGATAGCACAGAAGTTTTAATTGTTTTTTGATTGTCTAAATTTTGGTGATATTGATTACAGTTTTAAGACTTTCCTTAAATATGGTGAACTAATAATTTGTATATTTTTTGCATATGCATTTTGTTGTTTTGAAGAAATGTATACTTGAATGTAATTTTTTAACTTTTTCAAAAAACTAAATATAAGGTTTTATATATCTTCCTAAGTTATTTATAAATTTTCTTAGTTAGATTCTTCATATATTTCTGAACAACACCCAAATAATCAATTCAATATGGGGAAGCGTGGGGTTTTTAATTCGATAATTTTAACACGGTTTTCACTGAAAAATTAAAAATAACAAATAATAACGATAAATTGTTTTTTATATGCTAAATTTTATGCAAGTGAATTGAAATTATAACTAACTGAAAAAAAAATCAATAGAAATTTGTGTTAATAATCTATGATTTTTTATAATTTAATCGCGAAGGAATTAGTGTATCGATCACATTGAAAGAAAGATTAACATTGGTTATTTGGAAACACTGACTACATGAGCTGAATGACTGTAGGTATTTAATATTTTTTTCTTCAATTCAATTTAAGAAAAATACCAATGTCACAACCAAATGCAGGCAGACATACTCAACGTTGTCGAAATACAAGAGCCAACCGAGAAAATCAAACACCTTCATAACATTTTAGAGAAAATTACTTTTGTTTTTATGAAAAATAAAGACCATCAAAAATAATTTGCTTATTTATATTTTAATATTTTATATTACACACTTATTTATGAGCCACTTACTATTTTTACAATTTTAAGCTTTTCGTTCCTTCTTGCTCCTGAACCTATTGCGGACAAAGTCGCGGGTAACTGCTAGTATTTATTTAAAAAATTAAATTAAGCGTCTGGGGGGCTTCAGCCCTCATATCCTCCCTGGATCCGCGCCTGAATTCATTTATTGCTTCATGGTAAGAGAATAATCACATAAGACTTTTTATAAGAAAATAAAACTTGAAGCTAACATACAAGATAATTATGAATGTTTATAATCGTTTTCGTTGAATTCACAGGAGTGCACTCTATTATTTTATTGAGTGTGTATGATTTTAATTCCTTGTTTTACATAATAAGCTTGAGTTGATAATTGAACGGTTCGAGTCTGGCAAAGTGTGGTAATTCTTTGACTCTTTTAAAACATGAAAACGAACGTTCTGCGCTGCAATTCATCACGGCTAATGTCATATTTATATGATATGCTATCTCTGCGCTTGTGAACTCAGTATATAAGTCGTTCGTTTTCAAGAGTTTCAATAGCATGGATGATGAATCACGTTCTAATTTTTATCTCAGAGCAAAACGCGTGGAAGTGCATCAATTCGTCATTAAATGAAGGTTCGAGGTCCGAGATATAAATTGTCCTTAGATGTTCCGACTTCTTACGAAATTCGCAAGAATTCAAATTGCCAGATTCAGTGATAACTGAAAACTTTTCGTGAATTTCTTCATATGCTTGGCAAATTCTTCGCAATTCAGAATCGAGATTGTCAAGAATGACGTTGAAAGTGTTGACTCGAAAATTATCCCTTCCTGACAATTGAACATCTCCATTTCGTGATTCATCGGCCTGCAACTTTCTCCTTCTTCTTCTAGAAATAGTTATCTGGTACTCTTGACTTTCCGAGATATCTAACGCTTTATTTTCATAAACTTCAAATTACATTCGTGCATCAGCTACTATTTTGCCGCCCCCAGAAATTTGCCGCCCTGTGCCTCAGCACCAAGAGCACCTAGTGTAAATCCAACTCTGTTCAGAATGAAAAGTCTTTGGTTATTTGTTCACTCACGAAATTGATTGGTTTTTTATATTTTTTTTGCTAATACATGGCTTTTTCCGTGCTATTCTTCCATTTAAGTAATTTTTCTTAAAACTCTTCGAATTGTTTCTGACTGTACACTCTTTTTCAAGTTGAATTTTAACATGACCGCCGTTTTTAATTGGTTTAGATAAAAATGGGTATTTTTTAATTTATCATAAAATATACCTTTCATCTTTGGAGCTAAGTTTATTTTTAGCTTCTGTACGTTCTGTATTGCATATTTTCTTATCTTGCTTATAACGCTTGATTATATCGTTCACTGTTGATTTATTTTTTAAGATGATTTGTGAATGTGTCGCTCAGATTTTCCTTTCACATAATGATCTATCACGAGCTGCCTGTCTGCCATTGTTGATTGATTCACTTTTCGAGTAATGTTTATTGTTTATAGTTTCGCGTTTGACTGAAGTTATTCCAACAGTAGTAATAAGTTTTAAGCAGAAATATCGGTTTATAGACCACGATTTTAATGTTCTCTTCACTTGCTTGACTTTCAATGTGAGCTTGTTTTTATAGGTTTGTCTTGATTTATTTTTTTTTACCATTATGTTCTAATGTCTTAGTTCTGTTTTTTTTTAATTTTGTTCACAAAAAACTAACGCTTTAAAAAAAAATATATATCGCAATTTTCTTCTTACTTTTTCATTTCTGAAACCAATGGCATAGTGCTATGGAATGCCTGCACAACTTTCGTTGTGAGTCACTGCATATATTCAAAATTTCTTATAAACTTAAACCTTAATATATTCACTATTATTCACTTTATTATTAACTTTATTTATTTGTTTATACTTTTATCATTTAGACTGAGGCCAAAATTTTTCACATTTTTTCTTTCTCTTCTTTCATTTTCTAACAAAGCTCCTGGGTGGTTTTCTTTGTGTCCTTCGTTATATGCACTTGATACCAATTTGTGATCAACCCTTATAAATTGTACAAATTTTTAAGAGCTCATATACATGCAATTTCGCTGATCATAAAAATTTAAAAATGATGATAATATATGATCAGTGTTTTATAAATTGTGATTTTAATGCTATTTTTTAGTGTAAATTTTTTGACACCTCTCGAGTTATTCGCGACGTGTGCCAAAACCAAAAATGCTCAGCATTGTTTGCCAATTTACTATGAATAGACTAACAAACAAACAGCTCTTGCAAATCATTGAATTTTATTATCAAAATTCGTGCTCTGTGATAAATGTGTTTTATCGAAAAATTGTCTTCAGCGACGAAGTTAATTTTTTGCGCAATGGGAACGTAAACAAACAGAATTGCCAAATTTGGTCTGAAGAGAAGCTGGAGGCCATTTAAGAGCTGACAGTATACCCTGTAAATACACTGTTTCACTTTTTCAAAAAAAAATAAAAATCGCAACGTTACAGTCAATGGAGCAAGGAACAGTGCGATGATTACAGAGTTTTTTTTAACCAAAATGGAAGAAATGGACTTGGTTGACATGTGGTTTTAACAAGACGGTTCCACATGCCACATGACACCGATACCATGGACCTATTGAGAGGCGAGTGTGGTGAGCAATTAATCTCACTTTTGGAGCGTCCATTGGCTGCCAAGATCATGTGATTTCACCCCACTAGACTATTTTTGTCGGGCAACGTAAAGTCTCTCGTGCACAGGGACAAGACAGCCACAATTGCAGCCTTGGAAGACAATATTACAGCTGCCATTGGTGAGATACAGTCAGAAATGCTGGAAAAAGTATGCCAACGTTGGAACTTACAGATGGACAACCTCAGTTGTAGCCGCGGGCAACTTTTGAACGAAATAATCTTAAAAAGTAAAGGGTAGGTATTGATGTATCGCTCCAAGAAACATTTAATTTAAAATTGCAAATTTTCTATTTTTTCTTTAATTTTACAAATTAAATGCTTAAAAATCACTTGTTGCAGCAGCGACCACCATTGACAATTCTTTATAGTGCTCACAATCTAACAATTTAACACGGTTTAGTTTTTTAATAAAACGCTCGCTTTTAATGTACAAAAATTTCAAATTTTATTATTGAGGTGCAAAGCACTTAAAACTATATCGTCTTTAGCCAGTCGTCACGAAGTTTTTTTTTAGACAGACTTCTGACCTATTCCAAAAAATATGTTTACCTAAGCTATATGAGTTTTAATAAGGGAAAAGTGATTTTCAGCAACTTACCGTTATTACTTTTAAAATGTACATTGTTGTTGCATGATTGTCCATATAAAGCAATGTAGGAGAAATAATTTACAGTTTCACTAACTGATATTAAATACAAAAAAATGGAAAGAATATACAAAGAAGAAGAGTGTATATCTACATTTGTGTGCTCTACTTAATATTTGCGGCAACAGTTTCTTCCTTCGTAAGCAAAATCGATGAGCCAAGTTTACTGTGAGAGCCGCTGTCTAGGTCCTATAGCGCCATCTTTGTCACAGGTAGTTCTAGTATGCTGTCCCTTGTTTTAACCTTCACTTTTCTAACTTGGCCGTCTTTTGCCAGTATCTTGTCGAATACCATACCTTTAGGCCTCCAATTTATAGGAAGATCGGGATCAACAATAACGACTACATCGCCAACTTTAATAGGCGGCTGCTTGGTGAACCACTTATTTCGGCGCGAGATGATGGGCACGTACTCTTTAAGCCATCTTCATCAGAATTGGTCGGCGAACTCTTGCGCTTTATACCAGCGCACAGTCCGCTTTTTTCAATTTTAGGATGACATTTGCATTATCTCAGAAACTATAAAAGCTAGGGCCATGAAATTTTGTTCAAAAAAGTCTCAGAATAATTTTAGGAACAGCACAAAAAGTTAGAATTCTAGGTCAATTGCATCGCCTACCTCCCACGCAAACCATATTTTTTTAATAACAAAAAAAAAGCATAAAATCGCTTATTTATGTTTTTAAAAAGTAAACTTAGTTTATTTAACTTCACTTAAACGTCATGCTAAAAATATTGAAAATCGGATAGCTTTTAGATATATCTCCTAAAAAACAATATTATAACGAAATTTAATAAAAATTTTTTAAAGAAATGGTTGCTTATACAAAATAACTTGTTTTTAGTTATGAATTATATTTTATTTTTCTTTCAATTGAAGGGGACCTACAAATTGTCTTGGAAATTAGTGCATTTTAGAGCAACATTTGATTTTTAAGACTTTTTTCAAATTAAGTGGTTTTTCTTAATAGCAGCTAGATGCAGCAGGTTTTTACAGAAACAGAAGATAAAAGTACAATATTTTATGATAATTTTAGCCTTCGACTTTAATAATGCTTAATTAGCTAGATATTTTCTACTAAATTTTACTTAAATTTTCATTCCTTGAAAAATTTACGGTCATATTTCAACGATTTTTCTAGTTTTATTTATAAACTTTTTTTATTGAATTTTATATTAAATTCGATGGCGATTAAGACATAAGAGAGTCCAAAAAATAAAACCTTGAAATATAATTTGTGCTAGAAGTTATTACTGTTTAAAATTGACTTTATTTTTTGAGTTTTATTGAGCTTATTTTTGTTAAAAAAGTTTGAAGTTTGACGAATTTTATAAAAAAACCATACAATACATCAAGTTTTTAATACCACATTCATAATACATGTTTTATAACACAGGCCAACAAAAAACAAGTTAGTTAAAACTTTTTAAGCCAATTAACCTTAATTTTATATATTTGAAACTGTATTTAGTATCAGTTTTTTTTATCACCCACAATTCTTTTACAATATGACATCGATTATATATTTCAAAATAGGGGAAATTTGATACATAAAAAATTACAGAATCATATTTCTTTTCATTAGGTTACAATTTTTACTTACGATAAAATTAAATTACTACAATGCCAATATTTTAGGTGCTTGTCTTTTTGTATCTCCTTTCCCTTTTCTCTATAAAGCTTCTTGTATAGCTTCTTCTCCGATGTGATGCATTTTGTTGTTCTCTGTGAAGTGACCAACAGTAATCACCCATCATGTTGATATTCCACCGTCCCTGGTATCGTTTCTCCATCTCTTTTATGTCCTGATGAAACCGTTCTCCCTGTTCTTTACTCACATCATCCAAGTTTTCAGAAAAACAGTCAAGATGGTTGTGCAAGAAGTGAACTTTAAGGCTCATCAGACAACCAAGAGTTTTAAACTTGTCTATCATGCTACGATAAATTCATAGTTACGGGCTTTTACATTGCCCAAAAACTTAGTCACAACTTCTTTAAATGATATCCAACATCCTTTTCCTTTGTTCTCATCGTTGCTTCGAAGTTGGAATCGAACATCATTTTACGAATATCAGGCCCGACGAAAACCCCTTCTTTCAGTTTAGTTTCTGATAAATGAGAAAATTTTGTGCATAAATATTTAAAACAATCACCATCTTTAGGCAAAGCTTTTACGAATTGTTTCATTAAGCCCAACTTTATGTGTAGTAGTGGTAGAAGAAACTTTTTTGGGTCTACTAAAGTTTTATGTAAAATGTTCTTTTCGCCAGGTATCAAAATTTTTATTACGGGCCATTGTTTTTTGGACCAATCTCCCAAAACCAGCATAACCCGTCAGTGCTTTAAAATTATTCTAACATAACTGTGGTGGTATGAGAGGTAAACTTTTAGATGATGTTAAATCTTGTCACTTCAATGTTCTTGTCTTTACGAAAACGTGGTTAAATGATACATTAAAAAATGAGGAAATGCTTGATTGTAATTGGACAATATACCGTAATGATAGAGACTATAAAAAACAGGTCTTTCTCGTGGTGGAGGAGTTTTGATCGCCCCACACACAATGCCTTGTCTAGTGAGATAACTGCAACATCCTCCCATAATTGCTTTGAACTCCGAATAATAAGAATAATACTAGATCTAAATCGTTATATCTATATTGGTGCAATATATATTCCTCCCAACTCAAAAGAAAGTTCATACAATGATTTATGTGAAACTATAACTTCAATTACAGCCACCTAAAACCGTCCCAATATTTATTTTATTACCGATGAGCATGACAAACACCTCCTTCCAAATAATCTTAGTAATTCGGTCAAATTTAATTTACTTAGCACCTTTTATATTAACGTCAGCAAGTAGTTCCCATCCCTAGCCAGAATGGACGGTGGTTAGATTTAGTTCTTACTTACTTATACGATGGAGTCAACGTCACTCCAACCTGTGAGGCAGAGCATTTATTCTCAAATACCTTTCATCACACTGCATTTACAGTTCAATTACTTTCTTCCCATATAACTTTTAGACAATCCTTTAATAATTCTGTAGTGTATGATTTTCTTAACGCTGATTATAATAATATAAGAAATGAACTCAATTATTTTAACTGGGACCAACTATCAGTCTTGGATTTGGACGATGATGTTTCGTTTTTCTATCAGAGTATCTTTTCCGTACTTGATACTTTTTTTCCAAAAATAAATAAAAAAACGAAACAAACTATCTGAACCGTGGCTTGATCCCAATCCTAGGCAACTCAGAAATCAAAGAAATTGTCTCTACAAACTCATTAGAAACACCGACATTTTAAGTGATGAAGTAAAGGCAAGATATGCAGAGCTGTCTAAAGAGTTTTCAGGAAAGTCTGAAGAAGCATATAAATTTCACACCAACTTGTTTGGTGAAAGAATCATTAATGACCCTAAAAAATTTCGACTTTGTAAACGTCAAGCGTAATTCGGCCGGATATCCTACAACTATTTTTAATGGTAATGTTTCTTCTTCCAACTCACAAGTGATCTGTATTCTCTTTGCAGATCATTTTAAAGAAGTATTTCGTCCTCTTTCAACCCCAGTTCGTACCCCGTTACTGTATCCCAACACGTCCCCTTTGGTTTGCACAGTCAATATTACACAAGAGGACATAATTAATTCTACAAATGAATTAGATCCCTACAGGTCTCCCGGTCCGGACCTTATACCACCAATTTTCCTCGTTCAGTGCCTAGCTCAATTAATTACACCATTACATATTATTTTTAATAAGTTTTTGCAAACAGGTGTTGTTCCATCGTTTAAACCAATTTATAAGCATTGCTATAAGAGAGCGATCGAAAACTGCAGAGGTATTGCATTAATGTCAACTATCCCTAATCTTATTGAAAAACATAATATGTTCTAAGCTCACTGAAATAGTTAATCCACACTTTAAAGAACAACAACACGGATTCCGCAAAGAACGATCAACCACTACAAACCTCACAATAATGGTATCAGATGTTCTTAACAAAATGGAAAAAGGTCATCAGTTAGATGCCATATTTATCGATTTTAGTAAAGCATTTGATCGAGTTGATCACGTATATATAAAAATTCGGTATATCAGGTTCTTTGTTGAAATGGCTCCAACATGTTAAATTTCAGGGTACTCTATCTAATAAGATAATTGTCTCATCAAGCGTACCTCAAGGAAGTCACCTTGGTCTACTCCGCTTTAACATATTTATTGCAGATATATCTGATGTTTTTTACGATATCCCACATCTTTTATACGCAGACGACTTAAAAATTTACTATGTCATTATATCTGATGTGGATACAGTTTTCTTACAGAAAAAACTTGTATCCATGGAAAATAGGTGTAATCAAAATAAGCTTTTTTTAAATGAAAAAAAATGCTACATTATAAGTTATTCTCGTAAAAAATAAATGCTTTATAGTAGTTTTGAGCTAAATGGGGTTGAATTAAAAAGTACCAATCACATTGCAGATCTTGAGGTTATCCTAGATTTTAGGCTGCAATTTAATCTTCACCTCGATCATATTACATCCAGGGCAAACAAGCTTCTCGGATTCATTAAAAGACGTGCAAACGAATTCAAGAACGTCTGGGTAACTAAAACCCTATATTGCACACTAGTGCGTCCAATTCTTGAATATTGTTGCACAGTATTGTTGCCCAAGTTTTGAAGTGCATAGTGATAGAATACAATATATCCAAAAACAATTCTTAATTTTTGTCTTGAGAGACACGTACGACCCTCGGGACTATAGAAACCTGCCACAATATGTTCACAGACTGAAAGCCACTAACGTAATGCCGTTTTCAATAAGAAGATCGCTACTCTGTTCATGTTTTATATTTGATGTCATTGCCCGAAACATTGACAGCGAATATATTTCCAACAAAGTAACGATTAATGACCCAATAAGGAGAACTAGGTATACAAGATTTCTGAGTAAATCACAGCACTACACCACGTACGCTTTCAACGAACCAATTAACAGATGTTGTATGATATGTAATACTGTCAGCGAGCACAACCTACCACCTACGTCTAAATCCAATTCCCATTCAAGCGTACAATATCCAATCACCTCTTTCCACCCTAAGCATCTATCCTTATCACGATTACCAATCACCATCCATGCCTCTTTAACTGTTCCCTATTAATTATAAGATAACACAGTAGTTTTAATAGTCATTTTTTCTACTACTTTGTATAAAATATGTTAGTATGTAAGTTCCTTCTGTTTTTTATTTTCTTTTCTTCTCTCCTTTTCTGTTGGACGTGTTTTTGAATTCATGTAAGCAGATTCATAAGCGGATTACGCTTATTTCGATTAGCATGTATTTGTACACCAAAACAAGGAAAGGTGTGAGAAAAAAAAACAAGTAAAAAACAACCTGTTAGAATAAGTATATTGCCTTGCTTGGACAAATAAATAAATAACGAATGGCAAATTGACGTTCCAGATTCCAATAAATGGTTTTTTTTTGTCTATCAACAAGCAATTCTGCTTTTTCCTTAGTCAAACCCAAATCTCTCACTAAATCATTCAACTCAGCTTGTGTAAATAACTGTGGTTTTACATTTTTTGGAGAACATTGGAACTTATTAAAACTTTCATTAAATTCGGGACTGGATTGTAAAACGTCATCAATAGACTGGGGTGGCTCAGGCACAGGAAGTCCTAGTCCATGTTCTACCGACCGATCAGCTGAAGTGAGGTTAGGATAGGCAATTACTTTCTTATTTTTTGAGTTATATCCACAAACATCAATGCTGCAGAAATAACAATCTTTTGATTGATTTTTTTTTTTGTTCTTTCCATGCCATGAGAACTGCAAATTTAAAAGCTTTCTTCTCTTTGTTATACCATTTCCTAAGATTCTCGACACAGATATTAAATACTTTGTGAGGAACCCAACATTTGCCTTGATTAACGATTTCTACACCAAAATATGCAAAGTATACTTTTTTCGCAAAGTCACTAATGTTCCTTTGATGTTTCTTAACTACAAATTCACCATATATATAACAAAAAATGTTAGGAAAGTTTTAACAATCACGATTAGCCATACTTAGAGTGTTTAAAATCATATAGGTTAATCATGAGGATAGATTAAACATGCAATGCGAGGTTATATTAACTGGAACAAAACAAACAGCTGTGCCATTTATCACAACTACCAACCTAATAACATTTGATCAGGAAATAGACAACTGATTATGTACTAGACTGTCAACTCATATTGTATTGAATTGTACTGACAACAGTGCCATTTAGTTACTGATTAAATTTTGGCGGGGTATTTGATTTTTATTAACTCTTTTATTATATTATTTTTTTGTTGATATTAAATGTGAGAAATTGGTGGGTGATACGACTTTTTTATTATTATTTTCGGCATCAGCACACGAAACAACACCGGAATTAGGTACAATTATTGAACAAGCTTCTTCATCGTTGGCCTGTGTAATCTGGCGAATAAAAACATTTTTTTATAAAAGTTTACAAAAAAAATAAACCTAAATGTTATCCTTAAATTAAAACAAGTTCAATGTGCAGCGCTATCGGAGATCTATATTTTATTTGAGATCGGTTTGTAGTCATCTGATGAGCCGATTAACGAGTGATTAGACGTGAGTGCTTCATCATCGCTATATTCAATAGATAGAAATAGATATTGAATATAGCGATGATGAAGCACTCACGCCTAATCACTTGTTAATCGGCTCATTAGATGGCTACAATCCGATCTCAAATAAAATAAAGATCTCCGACAGCGCTAGTATAAAACGCAAGAGTTTGCCAACCAGTTCTGGTGAAGATGGATTAAAGAGTACGTGCCCATCATCTCGCGCTGAAGTAAATGGTTCACCAAGCAGCCGCCTATTAAAGTTGGCGATGCAGTCGTTATAATAGATACCGATCTTCCTATAAATTCGTGGCCTAAAGGTATGGTATTCGACAAGATACTGGCAAAAGACAGTCAAGTCAGAAAAGTGACAGTTAAAACAAAGGACTGCATACAAGAACGACCTGTGGCAAAGTTAGCAGTATATGACGAAGACAGCGTCTCTGACAGTAAACTTGGCTCATCAATTTCGTTTACGAAGGAGGGAACTGTTGCCGCAAATATTGAGTAGAGCACACAAATGTAGATCTCTACACTCTTCTTTTTATATTCTTTCCATTTTTTTGTATTTAATATCATTTAGTGAAACTAAATTATTTCTCCTACATTGCTTTATATGCACAATCGTGCAACAATAATGTACATGTCAAAAGGACAAAAAAGTTGGTTCCACTTAATAGCACATATCTTCAGAACCAAAAACAATAATCAAACAAATAATGTATCAAATTTAAGCTAATAAAATTTGCTACAAGCAATGTACACATTTTTTTTTAAGTGAAAACTTCTTTAGGCGCGTTGAACGATTTTGGTAGAGAGTAAATCTTTGGTTTCCGTCATCGTATTTTTCCGAGGAACTTTGTCATCAATACAGACATCAAAAATGTTTGCATGTATTTGTGCATAAAAATATCAACAATTATCGTCACTCTTGTTCTTAATCGGCCGCAAGCTCACAAAGAAATCACTTGGCAACTCTTGAAATTAATGCATATAATCTGTTTGTTAGTATAAGTTAAAGTTTAAAAACGAATTTTTATTTTAGGCACTATGTGCCACTTCTTTATTGAACATTCACTTAAAAACTAACTTATTAATTGAAAGTTACCCTAAGTTATACCTATTCTGGACACATTGAAGATGATGATGTAGTTGATGTACTTGTTGTTGTTGCTGTTGTTGTTACTACTGTTGATATTGTTGCTGTCGTTGGTGCTCTCTTTGCTTCATATTTTGGCTATTGTTATTGTTGTTGTTGCTGCTGGTTTTCTACATAGTGGATCCTCCCACGTTAAAAACCATGCAGCTGGCAAATTTATCAAAAGTCATGTACTTTTGAATGTAGCACAGATTTTGTCTTCTAAGCGATTTCGACAGAATCTTGTGTTAACTGCCCCCCTTCTAAGTCTAGGCCGTCCGCGGCCGCTTTAATAAATTGTGCTACCCTTTTAACTTCATTGGTTTTTTTCTTGTGAGTTTGCCATTTTCGGTATAGAAAAATTATAACAATAATTATCACTATGATAGTTAGTATCGTTGTTGCTTGAATTGAACGCGTTTGAATGACCTCATGCAGCTTCTCTAAGTGATTGCGATTATTAAGATGAGCTTTATGTAAGTAAGGCAAACTTAAAATTTCCAAATGCTCCGTAAAGTTAACAAACTGGGTCGATGGGACTCTAGGTTGAAGCATTGCAGTTGTTTTGTTATTTAAGAAAACTGTGCTATTTATGCGATTCATTTTTTCAAAAGTTATAAGAAAGGTGCCAGATACAGTAACTGAAGAATTGTTCGCTTCCAAAACTTCTACAGTTTGGTCATTAATGATGATAAGGCCACTGTCTACTGTAAGGACCCCTTTTGACGACTGTCAAAACCGGCCCTCACATTTAGGCGTTCGTTTTATACGGCCCACGCAACCGGCCCTCACCATAAACGGCCTCACTAAAATCGCCCTTGCAGCAAATGGCCCCACCGCAACCGGCCCTTAATATAAGCGGCGGCAATAGAACCGGCCGTTTAACAAACAACAATAGCCAACAGCTACACCAACGATGAGTCAACAGCTACAACAACAACAACAACACCAACATCAAATGCAGCACCTACTACACAAGACAACAGCTACGGCACGAGCCAATAGTAGCAACAACAACAACAACAAGTTACAGCACAAGTCGACATAACCGGCATGACAACCGGCGATAGCAAAGAGACGCCCCAATACAGGCAGACGCAACAAGCAGCTGCAGTAAGTCCCGCTGCATCACGCCATGTACGGTATTTGATTATACATAAGAATGCATTTTAAGTTGGCTGCTACGCAAGTACAGACAAAACAAAACATACAATATTTGTTATCAAATAATTTTTATTATTAGGAGTCTTAAAACTAACATTAGTTAAATCATCTTCTTTACTAAATACCTTTGAAGTATACATGTGTGATATTACACATAAACTATCAATACATATTATGAATTAAAATATAACGTCAAAGTATTCAACAGTTGAATTTAAAAATTAAGATACATCACCCTGTATCATCTACTCTAAGTATATAATAAGATTTCCCCTTAAAAAAGGCAACATACACACTAACATAGTTAATAAGTCAAAACATGAATTATTATCTTTATTTAGTTGCTCACTCGGGCAACCGAAACATGTATTGCTATCTCAATAGCATAAATATGTATTTGTAACACGACGCTGGTGCCGGCCACTAGTTAGTCATTTTGAATTCTGAAATAAATGATTCTTGTGAGAGACATCAAGCGGAGCAGACGTCTTTTTAATTAGCGCTGGACATAGTGAAGTATTAGTTTAACTATACAGGAAACAGGTCGGACGGACAACCGACACCAAGACGGTAAGGTATCCAATCATTCCCAATCCTAATCTTGACCATTGCGCTTACCAGAACATCGAATTTGAAGGTTGCGTCCTGCAAACCTCTGCGATTTCTGTCACGCACACATCCGGCTCTCTACGAAGCCACTCCGTAAGATATCCCAACTTGACCTTCGTGTCGTAACAAAGCTTCGATTTTGAAGGTTGCGTCCTGCAAATCTCTGCGAACTTTGTTTCACACACACCTCCTCAATCCTAATCCTACCCATTGCGCTGACCAGAACTTCGAACTTGAAGGTTGCGTCCTGCGAATCTCTGCGAATTCTGGCACGCACCATCCCATCTCTATACGAGAATACCTCACTCGAATCCCTGTGCAAACTGCACTCTCGCCAACCCCACCACCGAACCCCTCTCCTTTGACCAAATTGGACGAGGACAATTCAACGTGACCGGACCGACCACAAACATCGTCGCCAGTCACCAAGGGAACCATAGCCAACACCTACGATCTGCGCGCCGAATAGTGCTCCCTTAAAAAAGGAGTGCGAACGGACCATCACCAAAACCTCCAACCCTAATTCTTGGAAAGAACCCCGGACAGCCGCTGAGCATTACCCTGACTGGAAAGCGTTGTAGCGCCGGAGGTTCGTTACAAGTGGCGCCCGAGCAGGGACTCTGCAAGAAAACACTAAGCAAGCAGAGTCCAAGAAGAAAACCCAGGACCACCAGTCTTCACACACAAAGAAGGCTACAAACGTGATCCTCACCAACCGTCTTAAGACGGACACTTAAAGACACTTCTGAGGAAGACGCAGCGAACTCAACGCTCCAAAACTTCATCAGACACATTTCGTCGAACTCGTGTGACGCACCCGAGTACAACCAACTGCAATAAAGAAAAATAATCATCACACAACGTGATCATAATCATCGTACAACGTACATAATCAACTTTAACAAAATTAAAATAAAAGATAGCGGGATGCTACACATCATCATCAAACATTTTTAATCAACTTTAACCGAAAATTAAAATAAAAGATAGCGGGATGCTACACATCATCATCAAACATTTTTAATCAACTTTAACCAAAAATTAAAATAAAAGATAGCGGGATGCTACACATCATCAGCCAAAATTTTTAATCAAAAAAATTCTAAGTAGAACATCGGTACGCTACACTCATCACGCTGGCACGCCGAACACGAGGTTCCAACAAAACGAGAACCATCTCAACACGCCAAAGCATTTTTCCTCTACTACAGCAAGCACAACCAACTCTAAGCCAACTAAGTACAATCGTCTTCACACAAATCAACTGTCTCATCGCCATAACATGATCCGTACTTCCTGGATCCACCATCTACGAAAGGACGATCTCAACGCGTACAATAAGGAGTTCAACCTGGATGACACAGGTACCGTCGAAGAGCAACGCAAGAAATTTGCGGCGTTCGTTCATGAAGGCGCGTACCCAGACGGAGTTGTAAACCGGCTCCAAGAACTTGAAGCCAAGCATACGCGAGCCACATCTCCCGGAATCGGGATAACCGTCGACACTCCAGCAGACACCAAACGATCGAGGACACCTGCATCTGAGCAACTTACCATCCATATGGCACCTCAGCCTGAAGGT
Source organism: Dichetophora obliterata (assembly GCA_963920525.1). Lineage (NCBI taxonomy): Eukaryota > Metazoa > Arthropoda > Insecta > Diptera > Sciomyzidae > Dichetophora > Dichetophora obliterata. The sequence goes on from OY986436.1 coordinate 129,400,058, forward strand.
CCGATCTACCGATCAGCCCAACCTGCTGTTATTGACCAGGTAAGGAAGTGGTCGCTCAAGTTCGATGGAAACCAAGACCCCATCGGATTTGTTGAGCAAATAGAAGAACTGGCCGAAGTGTATGGCATCCAGTTACACTTCATACCCCGCACTATGCCCGAACTGTTAAGGGGCAAAGCGGCAATTTGGTACCGTAACAACAAAAAGCCATGGGACGAATGGTCACAGTTCAAGACAGACTTTCTGCGATTTTTCCTGCCACCACGGTTCGTAGAACAATTGGAGGACGATGTGCGACGACGTTCTCAACGACCACAGGAGAAGTTTAAGGATTACCTCCTAGCCATGCAAAACATGATGCGTTATCTCAATTATACGCCCGGACAAGAGTTGGAACGAGTATACCGAAGCATGCGCACGGAGTACCAACTCTACATCCGCCGCAGGGATTTCGAGTCTCTAGAGCAACTCACCAACCTAGCCGAAGAATTTGAGGGCATCGGCAATAAGCGGATTCAACAACCAACAAGTGTTCAACCGCCAGCGAACCAACGACAACCATATTCTTACGCAGAACGGCCACGAGAAGAGCAGTACCAGCCATCGAGACAACAGCAGGACACCAGAGTCAGCGCACTCGCCTGTCGCCAGTGTGCACAAAAGGGTCATTCTTCTGACCGATGCACTAACCGAAGAGTCATGTTCTGTTGGGACTGCGGCAAGCGAAATATCCGCACCATCCAATGCTGTCGACGAAATTCGGGAAACGCTTACGGATCACGCCCACAGTAGGGGCAGGCGTGATCAACTCTCTCAACAGCCCCACTCAGACAAATCGCAGTAATGAAAAACCGCCTACGAGCCCAGAAGCGCCACAACCAACCCAAGCTCCAGTCCTCTTCACGACCATAAGAACGTTGCCTAAACCATAACCACAACCGATGTCATACGGAAATTATTGTCCACTTCTAACACAGCCATCAGAACCTACTCCAAAGGCAGCCACAACTGTCGTTGACTTAGAAACCCCAAAACGAGTCGCAGGAAACCGCATAACCCCCCTTCAGTTTCGAATGCAAATGTTCGAAGAATTACGGCAGCAGCTCCAACTAAAGTACCAGCAGGAAGCTATACAAGCAGGCCACAGCGAGCCACGAGAAGAGCTGGCACCACCAAAACAGCCGCCCACTCCAAGATCGACCGCTCGGAGAGCTAAGAAGCCTGCTACACCGACATCACGACAAAAACGAGCGCTGGAGAGTTGCAATTATCCACAACTCCTCCCACCTCTCGAGAAGCACCAGATGCCACCCTGTACCTGCTGCCCACCTAAGCCACAGCAATCCGAACCCACTCTGAAGCCATCCGTACCACGCATCGTTCCTGAAGTTCCGCCAATCAACGTAAAAGCTCCCATGGACGCTTCCCACACACGAATGGAGGATCTAAAAGAAGTCCGACAACAAGTCAGGTTGGACGCCCCACAGGAAAACGAACAGACGCTCTACAGCAAACAGCAAGCAATTAAAACAACGTTTGCTGCAGCGAAACCAGCGGCCACGGTGATGCCCACCACGCCTATCACCAACGAGCCAACAACAAATGTAGCACCATCGCAACACCTGACGAACAAAGTGGTAACAACGCCAGAAGGTAATGAGCCAGATAAGCCAAAAATGCAGCCAACGCCAACCCTTCAGCCGCCAGAAGTACCAGACAAGCAAAGCGTAGAAAATGATCTGCAAAACAAATAGATGTCACTAAATAAGGACGTAGCAGTTACTGAAGATACGCCACCAGTGGCAGACCAGCTGCCCAGAGTTGAAGAAGCAGCAGCCGAACCGGCTAACACCATAAACATGGAACCTGCGATCACTCCAACTACTGGCGACCAGTCCACAGAATCCAGCGGCGCAGAAATCAAAATCTTCGAGGCAGCTTACGCTGCTAAGCCCACACACGCAGTGCACGAATCTATAAAAGCAACTACCAAAGCTATAGATACAGCAGAGGCCATGGAATCAACGATCTCAACCACATCTTCAAAAGATGAATCGCAGAACGATGCTGACATCATAGACCGGCAGATACTTCAGACGGGGCTCCACACGCCACCCACTGGCCAACCATCGCAACACACACGCCCGCCAGAAATCCAAGCGTGCATAATTCGAAGTGATGACGAATCACTTACCCCAAGTACACAGGATAACCTTGAAGGTCCACTAGCACCAGAAAAGCAGAAAACACATGAACTATCAACGCCGTTCAAGTTATCGGACCAGGAAGAGCTGTCACCTAACCCACACAATCGCGAAGGGCCACCAGCGCCTGACAAGCAGAGAAGTCACGAAGGGCCACCAGCTCCAGATAGGCAGGCCAAATACATACAGCGAACCGCAATATCTTTGCAGCCCCATTCTAAGGAACCGACGGCCCTGAAGGGCCACCAGCGCCTGACAAGCACAGAGATCATGAAGGACCGCCAGCTCCAGATAAGCAGGCCAAACACATCCGGCCAACAGCACCATTTTTGCAACCACATCCTAAAAGGCCACCAGCGCCACGCAACAATAATATCAAGATACCTACAAAACTACTTCCGATGTTCATGATCTTACTACTAGCTCTACTGCTCCCGCATGCAGTTTTCATGCCGGACGTCTCATATGCCACAGGAAAATGTTGGAAAACACAGCCACCTGACCCAGAGGACGACTGGTCAGCTGCAAAAACAGGATCCGTCACTTCTTCAACTAAAGTAGTGAATCAACAACGTCCTAAAGCAAAGACTTTCGCACAACACGGGATATGGGACCCAGGAATCCCACCGCAGAGCAGTATATGTTGCTGCTCAACAGTTATTTTATTATTTTAAACAACCATTAAAAGTTATTTAGATTCAATATGTTGCTGCTCAACAGTCAACAATAAATGCTGGCACCGCAGATCTTACATTCCAAGGCGGCGGACGGAAATTGCACAACAAAGTGTCAAGTTTCTGTCCGCTCACTTTGACAAAATGCATTATATCGTTTCGTTGTTAAAAGTGCATCAACAACAAAAGTGTATTGAACTTTTGTTTTTGTTAGTTGAGAAGCGGTATAATGCATTAACGACAAAGTGCATTGAACTTTGTTTTTGTTAGTTGAGAAACGGTATAATGCATTAACGACAAAGTATATTGAACTTTGTTCTTGATTATCAATAAATGCATTGATATTTATATTGATATTTGTGTGTATTTTGTGGTGCGGGCTATGTCTACTATGGGCCATTTATTGACTGTTGAGCAGCAATTATTATACAAGCAATTATTATACAAGCATTATTTACATGTCTTATGTTAGTGTAAGTAAGTTCTTTTCCTTTATAAGAAAAAGAAATATGATAATAAATCTCAGTTGTTAATTAGTTACGGTAAACATACGTGTTTTAATCAAATTTACTTTCAGCTAATTATTGCCAGTTTAAGTGCTGGCAAAATCATAACCAAAACTTCAATCAGTTCAAGTGCTGATTGAAGCCAAATCAAGGTTTACAACCTTCAATCAGTTCAAGTGCTGAATGAAGAATTTGTCCCTTGGCCTCTGCAACCAAAAGAGGTTGCAACATTTTGGTGACCCCGACGTGATTCAACAAGGATCACGTTACAACAACAAGGCCGTCAGGACAATTGAAGCAGCCTACTGCCAACAAGGCCCGTCAGGACAACAAAGCAGCCTGCAGCCAACAGAAGCAGATCGCTTAACAGTCACAAAGCCGTCAGGACAATTGAAGCAGCCTACGGCCAACAAGCCCCGTCAGGACAACAAGGCAGCCTGCAGCCAACAGAAACAGATTACTTAAACTGAATAAAAAAAAACCTTGAAATTAAAAGATGAGTGCCGTTGAAGAATTATTCGAGCTCCAACGGCTGACAGGTGGTGAAATACAAGCCGTTATCAGGAATTTTAAAAAGGATTCAGCTGATCGGAAAAGGACAGCATTCTATTTCGAAGACCGCTTACAACGCCTAGATGAGGCCTGGGCACGATTTGAAGAGCAAGACAATAAGCTCAGGTTGCTGCCCGGGTTAAAGTTAGACCATGAATATTTCGCGCAGAACTATTATGATGAGATAATGACTTTGGTAAACACATTCAGAGAAGAGTTTGAAAAACATGCAGCAATTATTAAGTCAAGATCTGTTCCCGAAGTAACTCCACGTCTGGCTAACGCATCAACTGATAAAGACGCTGGAAATTCTACGTTGGTCAACGTTTCTGGAATTATCCGAAAGCAAGCAGCAGCCATAATTTCACTACATAGAATTTGTGCGGGTCTGATTGACAACATCGAAGATCAACCATCACAATTCTATGAATTAAAAATAAACACAATCACTCGGTTATGGCGTCAGATTGAAACCCTTAATGCAAATATTTGGGAACATTGTGAATCTCCGAGCTCTCAAGGATATTGTCAAGATGAGTATAATAACATGGAAGATACAGTACAGCAGGTCCTTGTCCAACTATCAATCAATATGACCGCACATCCACCAGCTGAAACACCAACTGCACAAACGGCTATGAGCCCATTTCAGATACCCAAAATCACCATTCCGAAATTCAGCGGTGATTATCTTGAATGGACTCAATTTCACGACTTGTTTTCAGAAGTCATTCACAAGCAGCAGATACCACCATCACAAAAAATGTGGTACCTCAAAACAAGCATTGCAGGCGAGGCAGAGAAGCTCATTCGGCACCTCGCACTTAGTACTGAAAATTATGCCACAGCATGGAAATTACTGCAAGATCGATACAACAACAAAAGGGTCATTGTTTCAACGATTATTCAAAAGATGTTAAATCAACCTGGGGTGCCAAACAACCCTTCAGCTGCAGATATAAGATCTTTACATGACACAACACATGAAGGACTACTGGCGTTAAACAATTTGGCAATTGAGACAAGCTCATGGGGTCCATTGCTACTTCACATTTTATTGGCGAAGCTCGACAAACAAACTCGATTACTGTATGAACAGTCGCTAGAAAACTCAAGAGAACTCCAAGAGATTAGTCAATATCTGGAATTCCTAGAAAACAGATTCCAATCATTAGAGGCAGTGGGCAACAAATCAAGCCCAACTAAGACAATAGCAGCAACTGTGACTCAAACACAATCAAACAAATGTTCAGTTTGCAACAATGATCCTCATCCTCTATATAAGTGCAAGTCCTTTCTCCAATCTAACATTCAAGATCGCATAAAGACCGTGCAAAAATTTAAACGATGCATGAATTGCCTTCGGTCTGGACATATGGCTCAAGAATGCAGAAGTCGTCATTGCAATACATGCAACAAAAAACACAATTCGTTGCTTCACGACAAGAAACTATCAACTTCAGTCAACTCATCACGGTGCAACGAACCACAAAGGAGTCTAACACCAGCAGCAAACACATTGAACCAAACCTCATTAATTACAACTTCAAACAATGGCTATGTGTTGCTGGGTACTGTAAAAATCAAAATAGCTTCAGAAGATGGACAGACTATGGAATGCAGAGCAATTCTCGATTCAGGTTCGCAGGTGAACTTGATAACTGAAAAATTGGTCAAAAGGTTGAAATTACAAAAGGAACCAAACCCTATCTGGATAGAAGGAGTGTCAAGAGGGAAAAAGAGCTCACAGTATAGTGTCAACACCAAAATTCAATCACGAATAAGCAACTTCAGCATTACACTTAAGGCTTTTATGGTTCCTACAATAATTTCAGCGCAACCCACAAGAGCTTTGGATATGTCAAAATGGCCCATTCCACAAAATATACAGTTGGCAGATCCCGAGTTTAACATACCAGGACAAATTGATCTACTAATTGGTGCTGAATATTTCCATTCTCTCATGTCCATTGGCCAAATTAAGCTGGCAGACAACTTACCAATCCTTCAAAAAACTATGTTTGGATGGCTTTGCAGCGGAAAGATCGGAAGTGGTTATGACAACTTTATGGCATGTGGAATACATTCAACGGACGACGAGCTTAACAATCTTCTGACAAAATTCTGGCAACTCGATGATGTATTAGCTTCAGAAAGCAATCTTACAGCAGCAGACCAAAAATGCGAATCATCCTTCATTCAGAATACTCAACGCGATAAGAGTGGAAGATTCATTGTGAAAATTCCCTTTAAGGACGACCCATCAAGCCTAGGGGAATCAAAGCAGATGGCAATGAATCGATTCTTTTCTTTAGAACGACGGTTGAACAAATTTCCAGACATGAAATTATCATACGTCAAGTTCATGCGAGAGTATGAGGCACTTGGGCACATGGAAAAGATTGACGAAGAAGACATATTGTCGCCGCACTACATAATACCGCATCACTGCGTCATCAAACCAGACAGCAGCACTACTAAATTACGGGTTGTGTTCGATGCTTCGGCTAAGACATCTAGTGGAGTATCGCTTAATGATATAATGCACAGTGGTCCAGTGGTGCAGAGTGATCTTTTATCTATTCTGATGCGATTTAGATCACCGCGATTTGTTTTTACAACCGATATTGAAAAGATGTATCGCCAAATTTGCATACATCCTCAAGACAAAACACTTCAAACAATAATTTGGAGAGAAAGTTGCAGCGACAAGTTGCAATTCTATCAGCTTAAAACAGTAACGTATGGAACACGCTCAGCTCCCTACTTAGCTACAAAATGTCTCCAAACGTTAGCAAAAACAAACAAAATTCAATATCCACTTGGTTCAGCAGCACTAGAAAAGGAGTTTTATGTCGACGATGGGTTATGTGGATCAAACAAATTGACTGAAGCCTTAGAAATAAAACATCAATTAATTAAAATCTTAGATTCTGCTGGTATGAAACTTCGAAAATGGTGTGCTAATCACGCACAACTACTTCAGGGAATACCAATTGATGATCAGGAAGTAGATCTGGACTTTGATAACGACTCCGACAAAAGCATCAGAACACTCGGGATCACTTGGCTTCCAAAATCAGATGAGTTTTGTATAAGGACGAATGACTCTTCAAACACAAAAAATACGAAGCGATCTGTAACCTCCGATATAGCACATATTTTTGATCCTCTCGGATTAATGGCTCCAGTAGTAGTAAAAGCCAAGACTTTTGTGCAAAGGTTGTGGCAACTAAAATTATCTTGGGATGAATCGCTTCCATTAGAAATGGATGCCTCTTGGACCAAATTTCGGAAAAACTTAGTAGCGCTCAACGATATAAGGCTTTGTCGACATATTACAAACCACAAGAACGCCGTATCCTTCCAGATACATCTATTCACTGATGCCTCAGAACGCGCATATGGAGCCGCGGTATACATTAGATCCCTAATAAATGATGGCACAATTGCAGTTCATTTGTTATGTTCAAAATCACGCGTCGCACCACTAAAAACTCAAACCATTCCACGACTGGAGCTGTGTGCGGCCCTATTAGGGGCGCAACTGGTCTCAAGGGTAAAGCAGGACATGTCTCTTGGACACTGCACGACTTTCTTGTGGACTGACTCTGAAATCGTTCTACACTGGATAAACTCAGAATCATCGTCGTTCCAGACATTCGTATCTAATCGCATAAGCAAGATTCAGGAGCTCACCTTAGTAGAACAATGGCGACATGTTAGTTCAAAAAACAACCCTGCAGATTTGTTATCCAGGGGAGTTGACCCAATTGATATAAAACGCTGCTCAATGTGGTTTTATGGTCCTCTCTTTCTTCATGCAAAGGAGGATTCATGGCCCAAAGCATTCCGCAAGGAGCTTGCAGTACCAAACCAAACGGAGCTGAAAAGAAACATAAGTGTTCTTACTACATCAATAAACGAAGATTTAAGCAACATGATTTACAACATAAATCATCGTAACTCTTTTCCAACGTTGCAAAGAATAGTTGGATACATACTAAGATTCATCAGGCACATACGTCGAAGTGATAGAGCAATTAAGGCCACACTATTAGTCGAAGAACTCAATGAAGCGCTAACTGTCATAATAAAAACGGTACAACTTAGCGACTTTAGTGACGAAATACAACAATTGTCAAGAGGACAAGAAGTAAAGAAAACAAGTGCCCTTCACGGTCTATCAGTTTTTCTCGACAACCAAGGTATCATCAGAGTGGGAGGACGACTTCTTGAATCAAATCTGCAATATGATGCCAAACATCCAATGTTATTACCTTACAATGATCCAATAACAAAATTAATAATGCAAGACTTGCACATTAAGAACCTCCACTGTGGACCACAAGCACTTCTTGCTCAGATAAGACAGCGATTCTGGCCCATAAAAGGTAAAATTATGGCCAGATCTATTGTTCAACACTGCATACGCTGCACGCGTGCTCGCCCTCATACATTCAATCAAATAATGGGCAACCTTCCTCATGACAGAGTGCAACCAGAACGTCCGTTCTTTAACTCGGGTGTTGATTTTTGCGGCCCAATTTGGATACACTACAAAATAAGAGGAAAACGGCCTTGCAAGGCTTATATCGCCGTATTCTGCTGCTTCAGTACAAAGGCAGTTCATCTGGAAGTTGTGAGTGATCTGTCCACCGAAGCATTCATTGGCGCACTCAAACGTTTTACTTCACGAAGAGGAAGATGTCAAAATCTGTACTGTGACAACGCCACCAACTTTGTCGGTGCCAAAAACCAACTAGAAGATCTGAAGAACACCATCCACAATGATCATTCACAAGATGCAATCATTCGGTCATGTACAGACCTGGGTACCACTTTTCATTTTATACCACCAAGGTCGCCACATTTCGGTGGACTGTGGGAAGCAGCTGTAAAATCTGCGAAACATCTTCTGGTAAGAAGCGTAACAACCATGTCTCTCACTTATGAGGAGCTAGAGACAGTTGTAATCCAGATTGAAGCAATATTAAATTCTCGACCTCTAACGCCAATGTCATCTGATCCAAATGATCTCGCTGCCTTGACACCAGGACATTTTCTCATAGGCGAGCCATTAACAGCGATTCCTAGTGGTAAGAAGTGCACAACGAACCCATCAACTCTTGCTCGATGGAAGCTAGTAAATCATATAAAGGACGAGTTTTGGAGCCGGTGGTCAACTGAATACTTGAACGAGCTCCAGTGTCGCAGTAAGTGGAAGGATCAAGCTGCTAATGTAAAAGACGGAACACTGGTGTTAATAAAAGAAGACAACATCACTCCGCTGCAGTGGCCAATGGGCCGAATTATCAACACATATACTGGTAATGATGGTCGGGTTCGTGTGGTTGATGTCAAGACAAAAAACGGTATCTTTAAGCGCCCTATTCACCGTTTAGCACCACTGTTGATGGAAGAACAAGAAGATAACAGTGGCACAGAGTCAAATAATGGTGTGTCCACAAGAAAACGAAGGGACGAAATAAAAAAGGATCAACCAAAGAGAACAAAAACAGCACTACAGTACAGTTGTATAACGTTATTGGCAATATTACTAATGTTGCCGATAGCATGGTGTGAACCAGTCCAGATCACAAAATTTGACCCAAATGCTGGTATTCATTTTGAACACATCGGATCGAGCAAAATCATCACTAGTGAATGGAAACTGGTTGTGTACTATGATCTCAAACCATTGCGTGCTGAAATCCAACTACTAAAAGATGGTACTACGACTATGAACCACATGTGCGATCAAATACAACCCACACCAAGATGCGATGAATTGGTCACACAGTTTCAACACACAAATGCGGAGCTGTATCTCGATAAAGGGTTGTTAGCAAGCCATCGTGAAAAAAGAGGTGCACTCAACTTTGTAGGAAATGTTGCTAACTCGCTGTTTGGAGTTTTAGACTCAGAGTATGCCCATCAGATGTCAGAAACAATAACGGCCATCAATGACAACGAACAACATCTGACAAGCATGATGAAAAAACAGATTTCGATAATTGATTCAACCATTAACATCATCAAACGTGACCAAACTTCAGCTCAAAGCTCATTCGAAAGGCTTGAAGGAAGATTGGCAAGCATCAACGATCAAATTCGTCATAATGAACAGGAGGCACAGAAGGAGCAAACATTCCAAACATTCTTATCGTTAGCCTTTCAATTATCCATTATGACATCAAACGTTCATCGTGTTCAAACAGCACTCATAAATGTCCTTACAAATGTTCATCACGGACAGATCAGTCCTCAGTTACTATCACCACAGCAGCTCAACGATGAAATTTTAAAAATCACAGCGCATTTGTCACCAACCATTTAGATCCCAGGTTATCAAGGCGATATACTATCAATATACAAGTTAATGAAGGTTAAGGCGGCGATAACAGAGAACCACGCAATTTTCCAGATAACAGTACCATTAACCAGCTTGGATCAATTTAACTTACATCGGCTAATACCAATTCCCACAAAGATTAACAACACGATGATGGCAATAAAATTATCTACTACAGTTCTGGCAATAAATGTACCTCGAGATCAATATTTTCCAACCACAACAGAAAATTTGCAATCTTGTTTTAGAATGGAAAATGAATTGTATCTTTGTGCCAACAATCAACCCACATACAATAAGGGATCAGAAGTTTGTGCTTGCGAAGTGAGTTTACTCAACAATGAAACCCGATCCCACTGTAAGTTGGAGCATAGGGAAAATCAAGTATGGACACAAGTCAATGATAGGAATAAATGGATGTTTGCTCTAGCAACGCCAATACAAATTACAACAGTTTGTGACAACCAAGTTTCGCGAATCTCGTTGGACGGGTCAGGATTTATCGAGCTAACGGCAGGATGTACATTAAAATATCAACTCCTTACGATAACAAGCAACCCAATACTTTCCTCATCTACAAACATTTCCTATACTGCATTTGGACACATTATCGATGTTAATTCAACCAAACCAGCATCACTTCCAGTCTTAGAGACCACAGAGATTGAGTATGAACCAGCACTAAAAGAACTGTCAAGGCTGCAAGAAATTTTGGAAGCACACACAATCATCGATCTTCCTAATAAACTGCAAACTCATCAATATCATAGTTTTGCAGTGAGTTATTCGGGTTTGTTGCTAAGCACAGCCGTCATTCTGGCTATATGCATCTTGTACAAGCGGCAACAGCATAGAGGAGCTTCATCAGAGAATTCTCAAGCAGCACCTACAAATTCTCCAGTGAAAGAACATCCACTGTCAGAGACCATTTCCAACACCCCGCCACAAGTAGCTCCACGGTGTTATAGAAGTTTCTGCGTGGATGTATAAGGTTACGTCTGAATTGTTGAACACTCGTTCAACGCGGGGGAGGATGTTGCTGCTCAACAGTTATTTTATTATTTTAAACAACCATTAAAAGTTATTTAGATTCAATATGTTGCTGCTCAACAGTCAACAATAAATGCTGGCACCGCAGATCTTACATTCCAAGGCGGCGGACGGAAATTGCACAACAAAGTGTCAAGTTTCTGTCCGCTCACTTTGACAAAATGCATTATATCGTTTCGTTGTTAAAAGTGCATCAACAACAAAAGTGTATTGAACTTTTGTTTTTGTTAGTTGAGAAGCGGTATAATGCATTAACGACAAAGTGCATTGAACTTTGTTTTTGTTAGTTGAGAAACGGTATAATGCATTAACGACAAAGTATATTGAACTTTGTTCTTGATTATCAATAAATGCATTGATATTTATATTGATATTTGTGTGTATTTTGTGGTGCGGGCTATGTCTACTATGGGCCATTTATTGACTGTTGAGCAGCAATTATTATACAAGCAATTATTATACAAGCATTATTTACATGTCTTATGTTAGTGTAAGTAAGTTCTTTTCCTTTATAAGAAAAAGAAATATGATAATAAATCTCAGTTGTTAATTAGTTACGGTAAACATACGTGTTTTAATCAAATTTACTTTCAGCTAATTATTGCCAGTTTAAGTGCTGGCAAAATCATAACCAAAACTTCAATCAGTTCAAGTGCTGATTGAAGCCAAATCAAGGTTTACAACCTTCAATCAGTTCAAGTGCTGAATGAAGAATTTGTCCCTTGGCCTCTGCAACCAAAAGAGGTTGCAACAGTATACATCAGCGAAGTAATGAAGTTCTTTTCCGACAACGAATCCCGCTACATTTCCTCATAAGTCTACATGTTTTAAGTACAGCGGCCCTATTCCTCACCAACAACTGGAAGCCACCGCGGCCCTAATCCGCGTCAACAACTGGAAGGTACCGCGGCCCTAATCCGCGTCAACAACTGGAAGCTACCGCGGCCCTATTCCGCACCAACAACTGGAATCCACCGCCGCCCTAATCCGCGTCAACAAATGGAAGCTACCGCGGCCTTAATCCGCGTCAACAACTGGAAGTCACCGTGGCCCTAACCCGCGTCAACAACTGGAAGCTACCGCGGCCCTAATCCGCGTCAACAACTGGAAGCTACCACGGCCCTAATCCGCGTCAACAACTGGAAGTCACAGCGGCCCTAATCCGCGTCAACAACTGGAAGCCACCGCGGCCCTAACCGCGTCAAAACAACTGGAAGCCGCAACCCAACTGCGTCATCAATTGGTCATTTCACAACAACGACTGCACCCAAGCTGCATCACTACACAGACCCTGCATCATCAAGTGCCACCGCAGCACCGCCTGCGACATCAAAAGGGACCCGCAGCACCATCTGCGATACCAACTGGGACCTGCAGCACGTATCTGCACTAAAAACTACCCCTACTACCTGAAACGACAGCTACGTGCACCTGCAGCCAGGTCACCATAAAGCATCATACGAAAGGCAACGTAGTAACACCAAACACACAAGGCAACTTACTACAAATACGGCAAACCCCATCATCATGGCCACGCACAGTGCCATCAAGATGTCACAGCACAGCAGGAAGTGTGATGTCACGGTTCATCACACTAGGCCATCACACCACATGTCCCTGCCGTCAACAAGATATGGTTACAATCATGCCAATCGCGTAGCCATCAAAAAGAGAAAATCTTCAAGTGGCACAAGTCAAGATTTTGCCACTCTTCAACTGGTCATCAAGTGCCCAGAAGCAACGCCAGTCACCGCCCACCTACAGGGCACACCTTCAGCAAGCATCAAATGCCGTAAATCACGATCCAACATGCGACCGTCACAAAAATTCATCAACCAAAAAACGACGTAGCAAACAATGTCCACTACACAGCAAACGCCAAACTCGAATCGCCCACAAACGTTCAGCAAAGGTCAACCACTACAGACGACCTCACAGTTAAAATATGGTCAACAGGTGACAATTACCCATCAAACCGTCAATCAGCGTCAAACACAACAGCATCGTTGGAAACACCCCTTCCCTTATTTCATACAACGAGAAAAAAACTGCATACTGGCAACACCCCAGCGAAACAGACTCAGAGCTTTGAATGTAAAATTCAAATCAAATAAAGTCATTGTGATCTGAGCCGTTTCAAGTGCAGCAACGCAATTAGCCACCAGAAAGCAATAAACAGTAAACTTTCAAAGTGAAATTTAAAACAAACAGTTCAACAACGTGTTTTGGAAAACCAACCAGCAGCGATCTCACCAAACTGTTTTTATTAAAACACCTGACGTGAAGTGAAATCACTTGCAGCCAAATGGACCACCCACACTAGGAAGGTTCGACCAAGCAGGCGAACACAGGAGAAGGACGAAGCAAACGCGCCCCTCGGTTCGACGCAACGTCGCCGAAGCCGCGACATCATAAACGCAGACACCATTGCAGCAAAAAGCACTCAAGGCAGCCAACCAAACCAGCCATAATACACTGCGGAAACATTCAGGTGAGCCAAAGCACCCCACATGTCCACGCCAGACCCATTGGTATGGCTCCAGAGCCACTACTAGAAGTCTCTATCAGGCCAACTGGAAAAAAGCACCCAACCATAACGGCAAACTCAGCTTGCGAGCAAGCGCACCCACAGCAGCCAGGACAATCGCCAACAACCGATTCGCCGACGACTGTCGCAGTGGCCATCGAGCTATCTAGCGACGACGACGATAAAGAAAATCAAAATCATCTCTTCACATACCCACCAGGTCCGGGAGGTATCACGATCAGCATAAACGACTATGCCTGCCTCGCCACCAACGAGTACCTCAATGACAAAATCATTGACTTCTACATGCAATGGATTCAGCGAGTCTTGCTGCCCAAAGACCAACAAGAGGACTACTTCTTCTTCAGTCCACACTTTTTCGAAGGCCTCACACGCCCCAAGCCACAAGCAGGCGATACAGCATTGTCGCTCGCCCAACGAAGCTACGCAGGAGTACGGTCTTGGACACGACGACACGACATCCTGACCAAACGGTACATCGTAGTACCCATTAATCAAGGCCAGCATTGGTTCGTGGTCATCATCTGCGCGATAGCTACCACGGCACAGACGTCATGCGTTACCACACAACCGTCACCACAGCAATCAGCACCGCCAGCGATGCTACTTTTCGATTCGCTTGCGCACACCGACCGTTCACACGTGTTAACATGCAATAACAATAGAGTTCAGCTACTACAGCTTTTTCGCACTTTCTCCGCATTAGATCATCTTAAGAACCAGCCCAAATATCATTAAAACATCTCAATAAGGCCATTCACAGTTCGAATACGCTGGTCTGCCATTTGTTGGATCTGCTATTTGTTCGCCAATTTACGAAAACGTATTTTGCTTCGTTGTTGTTTTGCATACAAATGCAAATACGCAGGCACGCGTAAATAAAAGCAGCCCTTGGACGTGCTCTTTGTACCTCGTATTTTTATGCTCTGTCTACAGCCGCATAATCACATACATCACAAGGTTGAACAATCTTTTTATACGACAGTCACATGGCGAGGTGCTCACAGTTTGAACAATAACAAATTCTATAAATATGATTTGTTAAAAGTACGCTCAAACCGTGAATAGCCTTAATGATACTGATAAGAGTGGTCCAAAACAATCCAAAGTGAGAAAAATTTACCCACCATAATATGGGTTGGGCTCAAGGACAACACAAGACATAACAACTAACCATGCGTTTACATAGATCTAATCATACATTAGTTTTCAATCTACTTTTGAGTTGACCTTTCGATAAGTTAACATCAAAAAAGCTACAGTTGTTAACAAAGGTACTCATGCGATGTAAAGGAGCAGTAGCCATATAATTTGTTCTACTAAAAGGTAAGTAAATTAAATTGTTAGCATTTCTACTGCTTCTACGGTTAGTGTTAAAATTTATAAGAGTTAGGAGTTCTGGTGAATCGAATACACCAGTTATGAGTTGGTGTAAATAGACGATATCTGCAGACTTCCTTCTCTCGTTCAAAGATTGCATTTTTAATAGTTTTAAACGATCCTCATAAGGAGGAAGGTTTAAAGTGTCAGTTGCACTTAAGCCCCTTAGAGCAAACCGAACAAAACGTTTTTGGATTCTCTCTATACGTTCAACATGTACATTGTAACTTGGGGACCAAACTTGACTTGCATACTCTAAGTGAGGTCGCACAATTGCATAATACAGTGTTGTAGTTGTGATCATACTATTAAATTCATTTGCCCAGCGTTTCATAAACCCGAGCATAGAAGATGCTTTTTTACAAATATAATCAATATGAACGTTAAACGATAGCTTAGAATCCATGCATACACCCAGATCTTTGACAGCATCTACACGACTTAATGCAGTATCTTTTATCTTGTACTCAAAAATTAAATTATTCCTTTTTCGCGAGAAGGTCATAGTTTGGCATTTATCTGGATTTAGAAACATATTGTTTTTAGAACACCAAATTTCAAAGGATTTCAAATCAGACTGGAGCAGATCTGAATTGTCTTTAGCATCTATTGTTCTGTATATTTTCATGTCATCTGCATAGATAAGTAGATGAGAGTGTTTGATGATGTGGGTTACATCATTAATGGCTAAAATAAACAGAAGTGGACCAAGGTGGCTACCTTGAGGAACACCTGATTCAGCAATAAATTCAGCTGACAATACGCCTCGAAATCGTATTTGATAAGATCGCTCTGTCAGATACGATTGAATCCAGCTTACAAAAAATTGTGGAAAACCCATTAACTTAAGTTTAAATAGAATTAAGTTGTGGGGCAGTTTATCAAATGCTTTACTAAAATCAGTGTAAATACAGTCGACCTGGTTACCTGAATAAAATGAATTTAAGCAAAACGTTGTAAAATCGAGGAGATTAGACACAGTGGATCTGCCAGTAACAAATCCATGCTGACGAGTTGTCATGACCTTCCCACAGTGAATTTTCACACGATCATACACGAGGCGCTCAAAAAGTTTTGGAATCGACGAGAGTTTCGCGATAGGCCTGTAGTTGTTTATATCGTTCTTACAACCTTTTTTATAGATAGGACCTATAAAAGATTTTTTCCAAAAAAGTGGAAAAATACTTTCGCTAATTGATTTATTGAATAACATGGACAGTGGTTGACTTAGAACGGAACCACATCGTGTTAACACTGCGGCAGGAATTCCGTCAGGTCCAGCATTAAAATCCTCATCGATCAATCCAATATACTTTAAAATATCCTCTGAAGTAAAGGATATAGAATCCAACGAAACCCTGGGTGTAGAGTTCATATATTCAAAGTACTCTTCATCAGGATTAAAAGAGTCTGAACAAAATGACTCTTTAAAGAGATTGGCAAATAGACCACAAATTACGACAGGATCGTCAGTAAATCCGTCAGAGGTTTTAAATGATGAAGGGAATCCATCAGATTTTTTTTTGGTGTTTATGAAACCCCAGAATTTCTTCGGATCAGACAATATTCTCAGCTTAGTACTGTCTAAATAATTTTGATATAAGGTAGCTGAGCAATTTTCAAAGTCCAGAAACAAACGCTTGTAGATTTCTAGGTCATTCAAGTCCAAGCTACAGACATATTTTTTCCATGCCCTATTCCTGCTGTTGCGAAGAATCTTTAACTCCTTTGTGTACCAGGGGTAAGAACAATTTTTCGTAAATTTGAGGCTATATGGCACGGACAGAGAAAACATAGCAAAGATTTCCATATAAAAAAAATTAATTGAATCATCAAGAGTGTTATTATTAACATATTCTAAAATAACATGAAGCTTACTTTGAAGTAAATGATTCAACTTCAAAAAGTCAGCTTTTTTAAAATTGAATTCATAAACTTTATCTATTGAGTTAGACTTAACTATATTTTCCCTGTCTGATTTGTACCATATTCTCAATGGTGGATGGTATTCATCAACAGCAGTCAAAACATGAGGGGCCCTCTCAACAATCACATTGTTACTATCTGTAGTTAAGACCAGGTCAAGAAGTCTTTCACGACTATTATAAATACAACTCACTTGTTGTAAGTCAGAACATATATTATCAACAAATATATGCTCTTGGCGAGTCTTCGAATTAGATGCACAAAAATATGTATCATCGTCAGAAGATTCCCATTTCAAGTCAGGCAGATTAAAATCACCTAACAATAAAATGTCGTCATTAACGTCAATTATGCTTATGACATATTCTATGCAATCCGCAAGGCTTGCATAAACTTCTACACTGCTCTTAGGAGGAACGTATGCATTAATAAGATATACATTAGAATTGCAATGTACAACCTTGACGCATATAAGTTCGATGTTAGCAGAGCAGGGAATAACAATAATGGAACTAACTAAGGAGTTCCTTACAGCTAATAAGACACCTCCACCGACAGCAGAAGTATTGTCAGCATGTCTATCTCTTCTATAAACTTCAAAACTGTTATCAAACAATTCTAAGTCAGTAATGCTTCCGTTTAACCAAGTTTCAGTCAGTGCGATAATATCCTCAGAGAAATTCTGAGACATTAAAAATATGTCTCGCGTCTTAGAGCGTAGTCCCCTTACATTTTGATAGTAAAGGGATAACCTATTCAGTTTTTTTGGGATTGACGAGCGGCTTGAGTCGTCCCTCTAGGTTTGCGCCCATTCGCGATTATCTCACCCAAGAGATGCGCGCGAAACATCCGGAGCAAAAGCACTTATCATTTAACGCAGAAAACCTACCAGGTCATAGGATGATAGTGCCCCAACAACAAAATTTGACTGACTGCGGCCTCTACACATTACAGTTTGTAGAAAACTTCGTGAAGGACGCCCCTCACATTCCGCACAATCACATCGAGGGCGCCACATGGTTCGCCACCGAACTCGTCAACAACAAAAAAAGGAGAATCAGTGAACTTGTGCAGGAATTGGCCAGCCAGCAGCTACCACAAATCCCACTACCAAGCCCACCAACAGACATCAACGCGACCACAGCCCAGCAGGAATTCTGGACGTCGCCACAACTCCACTACACCTCGCCAGATGCCACAAATATGCCGTCACCCATGGACGACGACATAGCCGCCTTCGAAGTAGTACCCATGCAGCTAGACGCAGACATAGATTCTGCGCCAACAGACGTCGAGACAGCAGCCAGCCTCTGGCCATCTTATCAACTCGACGACAAACATATGGTATCATCATTCATGCCAAACCCGGACATCCAGCAAACGATCAGCATCCTGGAGCAACTATGCGTCAACCCGCGCGAACAGCCAGACGACGAAATACACAGCCTACAGCCAACATACTACGCCAGCTGGGATTTAGAACCGGCCCCATACTTCGTCGAGCCAGCGGCCCAACACTTCAACGACGATACAGGTCGCTACCATGACACGGACGACGAAAGCCGCTCTGGATCCTGCATAGGTTGGCTCATCCAGCCTGAAGAGCCCGCTCTCACACCAGGAGACCCATCGCAGGTCGAACACGTAACCGTGACCACATTGAGCACCACAGAGCCCACCGACGTACAAGATGTCGGAAAAGTACCAACACTCCAAGGAAGCCTCCAAATCGAAAGCCACCACGGAATCAACCCAGCTTGGCCAGCCAAACTGCAACAGCGAATTCGCAACGCTCAAGCACGGCATAAGCCTGGGACCAGGAAGGTCATCAGCACGCTCATCGAGAACGTCCTTTCGGATCCGTTTAGGACGATCCGGTAGAGTAATAGCGCTTTCTCCCCGGGACTAACAGGGGTGTGTAAGGACCCCTTTTGACGACTGTCAAAACCGGCCCTCACATTTAGGCGTTCGTTTTATACGGCCCACGCAACCGGCCCTCACCATAAACGGCCTCACTAAAATCGGCCTTGCAGCAAATGGCCCCACCGCAACCGGCCCTTAATATAAGCGGCGGCAATAGAACCGGCCGTTTAACAAACAACAATAGCCAACAGCTACACCAACGATGAGTCAACAGCTACAACAACAACAACAACACCAACATCAAATGCAGCACCTACTACACAAGACAACAGCTACGGCACGAGCCAATAGTAGCAACAACAACAACAACAAGTTACAGCACAAGTCGACATAACCGGCATGACAACCGGCGATAGCAAAGAGACGCCCCAATACAGGCAGACGCAACAAGCAGCTGCAGTAAGTCCCGCTGCATCACGCCATGTACGGTATTTGATTATACATAAGAATGCATTTTAAGTTGGCTGCTACGCAAGTACAGCCAAAACAAAACATACAATATTTGTTATCAAATAATTTTTATTATTCTTAAGAGTCTTAAAACTAACATTAGTTAAATCATCTTCTTTACTAAATACCTTTGAAGTATACATGTGTGATATTACACATAAACTATCAATACATATTATGAATTAAAATATAACGTCAAAGTATTCAACAGTTGAATTTACAAATTAAGATACATCACCCTGTATCATCTACTCTAAGTATATAATAAGATTTCCCCTTAAAAAAGGCAACATACACACTAACATAGTTAATAAGTCAAAACATGAATTGTTATCTTTATTTTGTTGCTCACTCGGGCAACCGAAACATGTATTGCTATCTCAATAGCATAAATATGTATTTGTAACACGACGCTGGTGCCGGCCACTAGTTAGTCATTTTGAATTCTGAAATAAATGATTCTTGTGAGAGACATCAAGCGGAGCAGACGTCTTTTTAATTAGCGCTGGACATAGTGAAGTATTAGTTGAACTATACAGGAAACAGGTCGGACGGACAACCGACACCAAGACGGTAAGGTATCCAATCATTCCCAATCCTAATCCTGACCATTGCGCTGACCAGAACATCGAATTTGAAGGTTGCGTCCTGCAAACCTCTGCGATTGCTGTCACGCACACATCCGGCTAACTACGAAGCCACTCCGTAAGATATCCCAACTTGACCTTCGTGTCGTAACAAAGCTTCGAATTTGAAGGTTGCGTCCTGCAAACCTCTGCGAACTTTGTCTCACACACACACACACACACACCTAAACCTAACCTTAGCCCGTGCGCTGGAACAAAGCTTCGATTTTGAAGGTTGTGTCCTGCAAATCTCTGCGAACTTTGTTTCACACACACTCCTCAATCCTAATCCTACCCATTGCGCTGACCAGAACTTCGAACTTGAAGGTTGCGTCCTGCGAATCTCTGCGAATTCTGTCACGCACCATACGAGAATACCTCACTCGAATCCCTGTGCAAACTGCACTCTCGCCAACCCCACCACCGAACCCCTCTCCTTTGACCAAATCGGACGAGGACAATTCAACGTGACCGGACCGACCACAAACATCGTTGCCAGTCACCAAGGGAACCATAGCCCACACCTACGATCCGCGCGCCGAATAGTGCACCCTTAAAAAAGGAGTGCGAGCGGACCATCACCAAAACCTTCAACCCTAATTCTTGGAAAGAACCCCGGACAGCCGCTGAGCATTACCCTGGCTGGAAAGCGTTGTAGCGCCGGAGGTTCGTTACACTACTTCAACAAGTGAGGGAAGTTGATTAAATATTGTTTTACATGATGCTTTATGATTGTTGAAAAGCTGATGCACGCATACGGTATCCGTTATTATTTCGCAGAAACTGGCTGTTCGTGCTGCTGTACAATTTTTTACTGGAATTATTGAATCACCACAATCTGCAACTGTATCAGTTTCCAAAAAAATTGTTTTGTTGCCTTGTGCCACCGGAAATACCTTAACTAAACTACATAATTTTTTAATTCTTGGAAATTTTATTATAAAATAAATTACATGTTCATTTTGTAAAATCTTAAGCTTAGAATTACTTATTATATCACTTATACTAACATTTACGTACTCAGTGATCATTATTTGCGAAATTTCTTTAGAGTCTAAGATAACAGGATTAACAGCTTCAATAAGTTGATTTTCCTTAATTTTAACCTCATTGAAATCGTCAAAATCAGGGGTGCCGGCGATGTACTTGAGTGCAGTGCCAATTATATTTATACTACGGGCATGCCTATGGTGGATTTGTAGGGTATCAAGTAGTCGGAAAATCTGATCAACGTCCGATTGAAGGAGTTTCCGCATATGTGATTGTGGAAAAAGGTGGGGTATGTCTGTGGTCTCACTTAAAACATTACTATAAGTTGTTAAATTTGTACAATGTACAATGTAGTCATAACTTTCCCAAATTGCTACTTTTCCATCGGTAATTGGTATGAAATTTGATTTTGAAAAATCAGTTATTCTACTGTTCGATCCCTGAGCACTTACTAACATGAATAGTAATCTGAAAAATAAAAAAATAAAAATAAATAAAAAATACGTTCTACCTCAACAGATTATTATTAATTAAAATAAATCTTATTACCTAAGGTTGCACTTGTGAACCTTCCTATTGTCAATTAAAACAGTGGAGCCTAAATCCTTCTGAACCGTTTTTTCTATAAATACTTTAGTAAACTTATTACCTATTCTCTTCTTGGTCTTAACGTAGACTTTGTCTCCTGGTTTGAAATTTCTAGTCCTTTTGTTTTTATTGTTTCTTTTTAGCTCAATTTCCTGTGCTTTATTGATTTTGGATTTAATTTCTGTTTTAAGGGCACTAGGCATAGAAAATATTAATTCGATTGGCTTCCAACTGGTAACAGAATGAATCGATCTATTGTATTTTGCCGTTGCAAGAAGTAATAACTCATTCGTATCACTTATTGCTTGATCAAGCTTAGTACATCTTGCAATTTCTGTGAGGGTACTATGAAATCTCTCTACCTGTCCATTGGTTGTACTATGGAAAGGAGGAGTTGTGAAGATGTTTGCACCGAAATGGTCTCTAAGAAGAAACTTTACTGTTTGGGAATTTAATGATTTTTCATTATCGAATGTAACATTTTCTGTTTTATTGAAACAATTAAGAATTTGCAATAACGCTCGTTTAACGTCAACAATGGCTCTACTTTCAATATGAATAACTATAGCAAATTTTGAGAATTTGTCCACGCAAGTTAAAAAGTGATGCTTATCGGTGGAATATTTATCAATATGTATCATTTCACCAGGACGAGATGGTATCGGAGTTTCCCCTATTTCTGGATCAAAAACCAGTATTGCGTCACTATCTAAATTAATTTTAATATTTTTCGATTTATTAGCCCCTATGTGGCCATTTTCTCCTCTCAAATATTTTGTAAGAGGTTTTTCTATAGAAGCGTAGTCTTTAACAAACCTTCTATAGTATCCTGATAGTCCTAAGAACGATCGTAAACCACGATGAGTACAAGGAGTTCTATAATTTATTATATCATTGATCTTATCAGGACATGTTTTGATTCCTTCCTTTGAAACAATAAACCCCAAAAATTCAACCTCTTCTTTCAAAAATTTCGACTTTTCCATTGAAACTCTCATATTTGCCTGAAACAACTTTGTTAAAATTCTTTTTATGTCCCTGTAGTGTTGTTCTTCATTACTTGAAAAAATTATTACATCATCGATGTAAACATGGCAGCATTTTCCGATTTCATTTCTCAGAACATCATCAATTGTTCTCTGAAAAATGCCAGGGGCATTCTTAAGTCCAAAGGGAAGTCTACAAAATTCATACTTCCCAATATTTATGGAAAAAGCTGTCTTTTCCCTATCTTTTTCCGCTAACTTAATCTGGTGAAATCCAGATTTTAAATCTAAAGTTGTAAATAAAGCTGAATTTTCCATATTTGTCAAAATGACAGAAGTATCGGGGATGGGATATTTGTCACAAATTGTTTTGCTATTCAGCTTTCTAAAATCGATCACCATTCGCATTTTCTTTTGCCCATTCTCATCAACCCCTTTTTTATCCACAACCCATATAGGATTGTTGTATGGTGATTTAGAAGGGCGAATAATGCCATCTCGCAATAAATTAGCAATTTCTTAATTTATAAATTTGGAAGCAGCAATTGGGTAAGGATGCGATTTGGAATACACTGGCTCATTGTTGACAGTTCTTATTGTAGCAACCACGTTAGTATTAAATGGCAATGCTTCATTTGGATAAGCAAAGACCTTTGAGTGTTTTTCTAAGATTAGTGAAATCATGTCGCTCTCATTGCGTTTAACAATCATTGCGTTTAATCTCATTGCGTTTAACTGTAGGATTTTCACGTAATACTACGTTATTAACATCCTTACAGTTGTAATATTGCAACTTCTCTTGACCACCCTTGTAATGCAATATTCCTGTTTTAAAGTCCAATTTAGCTTCGATTTCTTTCATAAAATCAAACCCTATTATGCCATCAAATGTTTTTAATTCAGAAAGGATATGTATTTCTTCCGAAAATATTAACACAACATTTTTCATATATCTCGGCGGTGCCATGAATTGATTGTACTCTAAATGGTTTATCGATTTCCTTTAATCCTTTTAGATTTGTATTATGTTTCATAAAATTTTTTCCCGCACCTGTATCAATTAAAAGCTTTATTGATCGCCCTGCCAGCTCTCGGCTTACATATGGCAGAAGCGATTTTCTCCTAAAAAATTAATTTCTTCAAAAAACTCGCTTTGGGCTTTGTCATAACTAAAATGTTCTTCATCGGTATTTTGATTTATATGGTTTATTCTTTGAATTTTAGGGAGAGTCTGCCTATCGCTGTCACGCTGTCTTTTAAATGCCTCTCTTTGATTATTATTAGGCAACGGCCTCTGATATGATTGACGAGTTTCGGAGGAGTCCTGTGAGATCCTCCAGTTTGGATTGAAATTGGTTCTCTGTCTCAAATTTGAAGTAGAAGGATCAACATCCATGGGGGTAGGATTCTTCTGAGGGTGTCCGTTAACTTGCCTATAGTGAGGAGAATATTGCGGCGCAAAGGATCTTCTATTATTATGTCCTGTCTGATTAACTTCATTTCTATTACTAAAAGAATTCGCGAATGAGTATCGGGCATGGTTAGCCTCCAATTCTTGCGCTAACGCCAAAGCTCTGGGCATATCCACAGGCTGTGACGAAAACATTATGTCGCTCATGGGCCTACGTAATCCTGATATGAATACCCTGAGAGCATCTTGCCTATACTTCTGGCATAATGACATAATGAGATCATTATTACCCTCGTGTGACATTATAGTTTTATTTACAATAAGTGTTAATTTTTTTTCCACTTCATCATAAAATTCTACAGGAGTCCTGTGAGATCCTCCAGTTTGGATTGAAATTGGTTCTCTGTCTCAAATTTGAAGTAGAAGGATCAACATCCATGGGGGTAGGATTCTTCTGAGGGTGTCCGTTAACTTGCCTATAGTGAGGAGAATATTGCGGCGCAAAGGATCTTCTATTATTATGTCCTGTCTGATTAACTTCATTTCTATTACTAAAAGAATTCGCGAATGAGTATTGGGCATGGTTAGCCTCTAATTCTTGCGCTAACGCCAAAGCTCTGGGCATATCCACAGGCTGTGACGAAAACATTATGTCGCTCATGGGCCTACGTAATCCTGATATGAATACCTTGAGAGCATCTTGCCTATACTTCTGGCATAATGACATAATGAGATCATTATTACCCTCGTGTGACATTATAGTTTTATTTACAATAAGTGTTAATTTTTTTTCCACTTCATCATAAAATTCTACAATTGAAAGCTTTCCTTGACGGAGAGTCGACATCTCTTGTTCAATTAAATAAATGGGTCTTTTGTCCGCGTATGTAAAGTCTAAGCGCGCAATAATTGCGTTGAAATTAAGGATTGTGTTGAATGATGATAATACCTGATCAGCCGGGCCTACAATTTTATTTCGCATAATTGCTACCGCTTGGTAGTGCCTCGAGCTATTTTCATATTTATCAAAAAGCTTATAAGCTGCAAAGGCAGCTTGTCTCGAACTAACATAGCGTGTCCTGTCGCCATTGAATTCAGGTAGTGACTTTACGATATCTAGAGATTCTTCGCATTTCACAGCCGGATTTATCTCAACTGGCTTATATTGCTCTACCCTAGCTGAAGTTTCTAAAGTCCTGATTCGTTCCGTCAGTTGTTCTATTGTCCGTTCAAATGCCAACCTAGTTCTTTCTGTTGCTGTGGTAACAGCAGCAGAAATTATTATTCTTAGTTGTTCGTCGGACATTTTTTTTTTTAAATGAAAAATAATAATTTTCAAATTTTTTTATAATTTCTATTTTTTATAGTTTATTCTTACAAAAAACTTTAAATAATTTAATTCAATATGTAACCTCAAAAAAAAACAGATCACTGAGTACTTACATAAACATAATCATATTAACAGTTTATTTCCTTATCTCTTGATTTTTTTTTTTTACTTTGTTTGCTGTGTTCTTCTCCTTTTGCTATGTCGATCGTATAACTCTCGTAAAGTTCTCCTTCGTTGTTTATTTGTCTTATTGTATTTTAATTGATTGTTTATCTTTAGTTCTTTTAAAGTACATTTAATTTTCTTTCAGTTTGTTTTTATTTGCCTTATGGTATTTTAGCACATTAATTTTCTTTCAGTTTTTTCTATTTTATGGTATTTTAATTAATTTTTCTTTCAGTTTTAAGTTTATTCTTTATAAGAACTTCAGTTTTCGTTGGGCGCCAGTTAAAGTTTAAAAACGAATTTTTATTTTAGGCACTATGTGCCACTTCTTTATTAAACATTCACTTAAAAACTAACTTATTAATTGAAAGTTACCCTAAGTTGTACCTATTATGGGCACATTGAAGATGATGATGTAGTTGATGTAGTTGTTGTTGTTGCTGTTGTTGTTACTACTGTTGATATTGTTGCTGTCGTTGGTGCTCTTTTTGCTTCATATTTTGGCTATTGTTATTGTTGTTGTTGCTGCTGGTTTTCTACATAGTGGATCCTCCCACGTTAAAAACCATGCAGCTGGCAAATTTATCAAAAGTCACGTTCTTTTGAATGTAGCACAGATTTTGTCTTCTAAGCGATTTCGACAGAATCTTGTGTTAACTTATATAAATACTTAAGTTAGGTTGCAATAAGATGTTTGCAACCAAAACTTATTATTTATTCGCTTTAAATTGGTCTATATATGCTTTTAAAGTTTGGCAATTTCTTCAGTTGTTGTATTTGTCAACATTTTTGAAAAATTTGCTTTTACTTTAACAGCTGCTGTGCATGGTGAGATTTAAAAATGGAGCTGTTGAGAAAGATGCAGCCCTGTCATAAGATGCAGCCCTGTCATAAGATGCAGCCCTATCGTCATCTTTCTCTACTTTGCTTTCCATTCACGCATACGTATTTAGAAACAGAAAAACACAGTTGAAGTGTATTTGAAGTTGCTTTGTTTTTGGGGTTCTTTTTTTTTCTTTGGTTGCTGTTTTAAGCGAACACGTTTTTGATTCTGGCTTTCAATAAATCTGTTTAATTGAAGACAACAATTACATTTCTGTTTTATTGAAGAAGGTTTTCTAGCCAGCTATTGTCATCGTTGAACATTTTGGCATCCCTTGCGGGGAACCTGATTCCTCAAAAACACTTATTTTATCAAAACGATTTTCAATTATCAAAGTAGCTGACTAAAAGATCTAAGTGACGTAACCTCACTTTGCAGTAAACGCAACGTGAAAACTTCTCAACATCTTGCGTTGCAATGGCTTTGGCAAAAGAAGAATCTGTTGCACGATATATTCAGAAGTTTTCTGCAAATACTCATAAGACGGCAAAAATCAAACAGACGAAGGGATTTCTTGTTGGAAGAAGAAAGCTGCTTGAAGACTATTGGCAGAAATTCATTACAGCGCATGCTGAAGTTTTAGCGTTGGAAGTCACTGCGGAAAACGAAGAAGAGATGAAAAGGATAGTTGCAGACAGCAGATTTACAGCAATCGAGGCTGCTTATTGCGAAGCGCTAGGCGAATTGAATGATTTAATCGATGAGGTTACGCCGCATGGCAACGATACAATTCATCATTCGACACTGAATCCTGGCCCAGTGATTCCCATGAATGCTTCAACGTCAAGGCTACCTAAGATTGAGTTGCCAAAATTCAGCGGCTCCTTTCAAGAATGGCTTACGTTTAAAGATATGTTTTCAACATGCGTAATCAATGACACATCTCTTGCTGACGTTCAGCGGCTGCACTGTCTAAAAAGCAGTTTGCATGGCGAAGCTGAGGCCCTACTTAGAAATCTGTCCGTCATGGAAAACAATTTTCAAATAGCTTGGGAAATTCTCACACAACGCTACGACAACAAACGTCGACTTGTCAAAACATACATGCGAGACATTGTCGCACTTCCATCAATGAGCTGTGAGGCTGCTTCGTCAATGCGTGCAATTTTGGATGGTATCACTGAAGCTATTCGTGCTCTGGCGCAATTAGGGCGTCCGACTACTTACTGGGATGACTGGCTTATTTTTATGGCTACTGAGAAGTTGGACCCAGTCACCGTCAAGGAGTGGGAAATGTCACTAGAATCTCCAAATGAGATTCCAACGTATCGCGATTTGGTCAAGTTTCTAGAGAATCGCTTACAAGGTCTCGATACCATGGTCATTCCTGCCCGACCTGAGTCAAACTACGGAAACTCGAAACAATTGCAATCAATACAGATTCGAAGCCATCAAACTAACATTATTAGGTGCCCAAGCTGTGCAGGTAAACATATTCTAATGTTCTGCTTAAAATTCAGAAATCGGTCGCCGGCAGAGAAGCTGGATTTCGTGACCAAAGCAAAGCTCTGTAGAAACTGCTTCAAAGTTGGCCACAGTAACGATGAGTGCCCATCCGTATACTTATGCAAAGTATGTCAACAAAAACATCACACCATGTTGCACGATAGCCTTCAAGTATACAGCGTAAATGGAAATCACACATGCACAGCAAAATCCGAGTCTAATGGCACAGTTGGTTTAGTTCCTGTAATGTTGCCAACGGCTCAAATTGGACTTCAATCTGACTCCGGACATTTTCTTCAACTCCGAGCGCTTCTAGACAGCGGCTCACAGGCGTCTTTTATAAGCGAGTTTGCTGTGCAACAACTACAAATACATCGCCACAGATTTCAAGTTCCTGTGACTGGAGTTGGTGGTTCACATGTTGGAAAAGCCACTGGTCTGGTACACTTTTTTGTCAGTTCTATAATCGACTCAGATTTCAGGATTCGTTGCGCAGCTTTAGTACTACCACGTTTGGGAAACCTGATGCCCTGCGAACGTGTGAATCCCAACCTGTTTGGTGATTTCCTAAAGCTAAAACTAGCAGACCCAAAATTTTACAAGCCTGGATCTATCGACGTCATTCTAGGAGCCGACCTGTTTGGTTCCCTGCTTCGAGAAGAAGTAAAGAAATCAACAACTGATGGTCCTGTAGCGCAAAATACTCACCTCGGATGGGTCATTTATGGACGCTTGTCCGCCTCAGCGACTCTACAGCTGAGCACATTTTTTAATGCATCAACGATGGCGGAGCTTAATGATTTAGTGCAAGATCTCTGGAAATTCAATGACCATGAAGATGTCGCATCACAAAGCGCCCTGACTAAAGACGAGATTTACTGTGAAGACTTTTTTGAGCGAACTGTACGCCGCAACGACTCCGGACGATACGTTGTAAAGTACCCTTTCAAAAATCGCCTCGATCTGGGCGCACTTGCGGGTACAAAAGCTGATACCTGGAAGCTATTCCACTATCAGCAAAACCGCCTGGACAAAGAGCCTAAATTAAAGATGCTTTACAACAATTTTATGTCTGAGTATTTAGCTCTTGGGCATATGGAGCCCGTTCTAGAGACAACTGAACCAACACCCGTGTGCTACATCCCTCATCATAGTGTGTATAAGGACTCAAGTTCTACAACTAAGTTGAGAACAGTCTTTAATGCTTCCAGAAAGACTAAAGAAGGTGTTTCATTAAATGACTACCTGCATGTGGGACCCAAGCTACAAAGTGACTTATCATCAATAATTTTAAAGTGGCGAACACACCGAATTGGATTTATGGCCGACATCGAAAAGTGTTACCGGCAAATTTTGGTAGACCAGGAGGATGCTGACATGCAACGCATTATATGGAAAACCGCAGAAGGTTTTCCTGCTGTGTACCGTCTACTTACAGTCACATATGGCTTGAATTGCTCGCCATATTTGACCATGAAAGTGTTTCAAACGTTAGCCAAAGATGAAGAGTCAAAATTCCCTGAAGCTGCTAAAGTTCTTAGAGAGTCCTTCTACATGGATGATTGCCTTCATGGCTCCGAAACAATTGAGTCTGCCCTTGACCTTCGCAACCAACTTCAACAATTACTGCAGCGCGGAGGTTTTTATCTTAGAAAATGGAGTTCGAATTCTACTGAATTTCTTCAAAGGCTTAATTTTGAACATTGTGAGTCGGACGTCTGTTGTGATCTTAATTTGGATCGAGAAACTAAAGCTCTTGGGCTCTATTGGTTTTGTCAATCTGATTGTATTGGATACAAAGTTCAGGTAACCCCTCTCTCAGGTCCCCTCACAAAAAGACAGCAGCTCTCCGATGTTGCAAAAATTTACGATCCACCTTGCCTTTTGGCACCAGTTGTTATCACTGGGAAAATTATGTGTCAACAGCTTTGGCTTTTGGGCTGCTCTTGGGACGATCCCATGCCTGAACCGTATCAACAAGATTGGAACAAATTTCGTGACGAGCTTCAACTGATCGAGAGAATTAAAGTTTCACGATGGATTTTCTCATCTCCGGATGTCAAAAATTATCAGCTGCACGTCTTTGCAGATGCGTCAACTTCAGCGTATGCAGCAGTTGCATATCTACGAGCAGAAACAGCAGAAGGCAGAATTAAGATCTCAATTCTTACGGCCAAAACTAAGGTAGCACCTTTAAAAAAAATAACAGTGCCATGCCTAGAATTAAATGGCGCACTGTTAGCGGCAAAAATAACCAAAAATTTACTGCATACACTTAATTTTCAATCAATAAAACCGTATTGCTGGTCGGACTCTAAAACTACGTTAAGTTGGATAAGATCTAATCCTGGTATTCACAAGCAATACGTGGCCAATCGAATAACGAAGATTCAAGAGATGACATCTATTGATTCATGGCGGTACGTGCCTACGAAAAGCAATCCAGCTGATGTCGCATCTCGTGGTGTGTTTCCATCGCAACTAGCAGAGCTCGATATATGGTGGTCTGGGCCCTCGTGGCTACATTTGGACAAAAATAAGTGGCCATTGCAAGAGCAGTTACCGAGAACAGAATTAGTCGAAGTAGCAGCACTAATGTCAGCGGTTTCTTCAACGGCGGCAACCAATGATTTGGCCAATACTCTTCTTAGCAAATATTCAAATTTAAACACTCTGTTAGGAGTAACATCGTGGTGTCAGAGGTTTATTGCGGCTAGATTTTCGCTGCCACATGAAAAAACGTCATGGATCACATCTATGGAGCGAGAAAACGCTTTGAAGTTTTATATAAGGTATGTTCAAAATAGTGACTTTTTTAATGAGGTTTTATGTCTTCAGCAGAGAACACCTATACGCAATAAGAGCAAGTTGTTGAAACTCAACCCTATGATCGACGAAAATGGTATTCTTAGGCTCAATGGCCGCCTCAAGAACGCATTGATACCCACCTCTGAGCGATTCCCTATAATATTGCCTAAAGAGAGTCCGCTTACATCGGCTCTTGTTGCCCAAGCTCATGAGGCTACTCTTCATGGAGGTACCCAAGCCACATTAAATTTCCTGCGAAGGCGTTACTGGATTATTGATGCGCGCTCTGTAATCAAAGGGTACATTCATCGGTGCCTTAAATGTTTTCGTCAGAAACGTAGTATCACCAGTCAAATCATGGGAAGTCTCCCCATACATCGCTGCACGGCGGCACCTGCATTCCAACATTGTGGTATAGACTACGGTGGGCCGTACAAGATCCGCCCTATAAAAGGACGTGGCTATCGTGGCCATAAAGGATATGTGGCACTCTTTGTGTGTCTTAGTACACGAGCTATACACCTTGAACTTGTTAGTGATATGACAACCGACACTTTTCTTGCTGCTCTGCGACGATTTTTTTCTCAGCGAGGGTACAGTCACGATATCTATAGCGACTGCGCAACAACATTTACTGGTGCAAATTTCAGTCTAAAGGAAGATTTCTGTGCCTATCGTCAGCAGCTAGAAGCTGGCGCTCGATTTTTCGCATGCCATGGAGTTTCTTGGCATTTCATTCCACCAGGATCTCCCAATTTCGGTGGAATATGGGAGGCCGGCATTAAAAGTATGAAACACCATTTAAAGCGCACTGTAGGAGAGGCTATTCTAACCTTCGAGGAGTTTTATACCGTGCTTAAACAAGTGGAGGCCGTGCTGAGTTCGAGACCGTTATCTGCTCTTTCTGACGACCCTACAGATATAGTAGCGCTCACGCCTGGTCATTTTTTGGTGGGCGGCCCTCTCACTGCGGTTCCTGAGCCCAACATTCTTGACATAAACATGAGTCGCCTCTCTAGATATAAGCAAGTCCAACAAATTCAACAAGACTTCTGAAAGCGCTGGCATCGGGAGTACCTCCGCGAGTTGCAAGTCCGGCCTAAATGGCGTTTGGCGAAGGACAACCTGAAAGTGGGTAACCTGGTTTTAGTTAGAGACGAACGTTTACCACCCACACAATGGGCGTTGGGTCGTGTAGTGGAAGTCCATGCTGGTGACGATGACCACATACGCGTTGCAACAATCCGTACTCAGTCTGGAATACTCAAGCGTGCAATCTCCAAACTAATCGTACTACCGATCGATGATGAACATACTGGCGCATGCGGTGGGCGGATCCAGGAGGATCCAAACATGTCGTCCCGATCGGACGAGGTGGGCGGAAATGTTGAGAAAGATGCAGCCCTGTCATAAGATGCAGCCCTGTCATAAGATGCAGCCCTATCGTCATCTTTCTCTACTTTGCTTTCCATTCACGCATACGTATTTAGAAACAGAAAAACACAGTTGAAGTGTATTTGAAGTTGCTTTGTTTTTGGGGTTCTTTTTTTTTCTTTGGTTGCTGTTTTAAGCGAACACGTTTTTGACTCTGGCTTTCAATAAATCTGTTTAATTGAAGACAACAATTACATTTCTGTTTTATTGAAGAAGGTTTTCTAGCCAGCTATTGTCATCGTTGAACAGGAGCGATCTTCTTTTTCTGCTGGAACTTCGTTTGCAAGCAAGAAAAATAATGTATGGATTGAGTGTTTTAGCATTTTAATCTTTAAGTTGTGATAAAGGAATATGTTGAACATTCAAATAATTACATGCATGCTCTTATTTTATTATATATCATCAAACAAAGTTTAACAATTTTCACACTTGTTGTATTTGTACGTGGCTTTTTATTTTCAAAACTGCGGCATTTTATTTTTAGAGTTGCCAACTATCATTGTTTTGCTAATAATTTTTTCATAACACGGGGGTTACACGAGACAGTACTGTTAAGACAGTGAAAAATACGTTTTAATTGTCAAACTTTGTGTCTGTGAAAAAGAGTACAGACAGTTGGTAAGACAGTTGGCAAGACAGTAGACAAAATAGTAAAAAAATTCTATTTTATGAAGAAAATTTTTGTTAAACTACGAGTACGCCAAAGTATTGCAAATTTTCCTTTAATTCTATTAAATTTTCACGTATTTTGTCACTTGATATGCTAAATATCATTCTACTTTCCTAGCTACTGTCCCGCCAACTGTCTACAAAAAACTTAAGACAGTAGAGCAGACAGTAGCAAAAGTTAGCGTGTGTGGGTAAAAATTTGTGAATGTGTTGTGACTGTCTTAACAGTACTGTCTCGTGTAACCTCCGTGTAAAGGGTAAGGTCAAAGGGAAACTTTTCAGTCGTAGTAGGATAGAAAATATCAGGTTGAATAAAATTTGTGTGTGTTGAAGTAAATTTGTCTTTTTTGCTGTGTCAAAAGAACGATAAAATTTTGACAATTGCAAAATTTGACGTTACACATTTCGATCGTGTCTTAGCGCAAATATTTTATTTAATTTGCATTTTATTCACTTTGCGACATATTTTATTCGAGTGCTTGTACTTGCAACTTGTACACTTGTAATATTGTAAATTTGAAAAACTTAAAAAATAACAAAATAATAAAAAATAACGAAAGTGCTTGAGTTTGTGTGTGCGTGTGTGTGGGCCAACGATCTCCCGGTGCATCAGCAAGTGCAGCAAAGTTAAATTGGCTTTCTGTGCTGGCGAACGTCCTCCAAGTGCCACCACCACCAAGTGCAGTGCAAAATTTGTTGCTAGCCAACATCCTCCAAGTGCCATCACAAGCGGCACCAGCAAGTGCAGCACAATTCAATTGACTGGTCAACTCTCCAATATTTCTGAAGCACCATTTCAGCATGTCTCAAGCGCAGAGGCAAATTTCTGCCATTACACTCCGGCGTGCATTGAATAAATTGAAAGCGGAGAATTTGCGCTTCATTTGCTTGTGCTGTTGCTGGTGGCACTTGTTGGCACATGTTGGCTAGCAAGAATTTTGCGCTGCACTTGCTTGTGCTGTTGCTCGTGGCACTTGGAGGATATTAGCTAGCTACAAATTTTGCACTGCACGTGCTTGTGCTGCTGGTGGTGGTACTTGGAGGACGTTCACTAGCAAAGAAAGCCAATTTAACTTTGCTGCACTTGGTGATGCACCGGGATACGTTGGCCCACGCACACACAAACTCAAATAACTTTCGTTATTTTTTTGAAGTGAAAACTTCTTTAGGCTCGTTGAACGATTTTGGTAGAGGGTAAATCTTTGGTCTGCGTTATCGTCATCGTCATTTTGCGAGTAACTCTCTTCATCAATACAGACAGCGAGTAGTTTTTTAAATGACGCTCTTGGATCTTGACTACAAGGCGCTCAGCAAATGTAGCAAGCAACCATCAATAAGTTCCTCTGCTGATGCATCGTTTTATTCCCTCCCTTTGCTCCGCTGCGAAACTTTGAATGATACTGTTTTTCAATGTATATGTAGAGATGCTTTAGGTTAAAATAAAATAAATTTAAAATTGTTGATATTTGGTTTTTGTTTGACTGGCCGTGAAGTCTTTTTTGATGCCACCACTCATAGTACAACTAGATAAGGTAGTGTTAGGGCTGAATGTGTTCGCCTTCTTAGTGACCATAACTGTCAAACTCAGCCATTTTGGTATTTTGGCCAATTTTTGCTTTCATATTGCATTCTCATTGGCTGCAGATTTTGTGTGAAATGTCAACTTCATTTTGACAGTTTCGGTCACCGGCTCTCCGCCCTAATACTACCTTGTCTAATTTTTCCATTCCACCACTTGAGATTTTGCTAATTGTTGTTGTACAGTTAGCTGGACTTTTTTTTAGCCTTTTTTTGTAGCTACAGTCGGCATATGACAACTGATTTATTTTAGATAAGAGCAGGCAAACAGAAAATATAGCAGGCAAAGTGCTGTATATTTTCCGCCGCCAATTTGGTTCATCCCCTCTAACGCTGCGCAACGCTGCGTTCTTGTTGTAGACTTGCTTGGTAGTTATTGTTGTACAGTAAGCTTTAATTTTTTGTAGATGTTTATTTGTAGCTACAGTCAGCATATAACATCTAACTATTTTAGAAAACAGTTTATACATATGAATTAAAGAGTATATATAATATTGGTAAAACTATTTGTTTTTAGTAAAAGTGTTACCGTATTGGAAATATATATTCAATATATATGAACAATTTAAATTTAGCTCATTGGGGAAATTTAAAGAGTATTTATGTATATTTATATAATAACAATTACGTAATAAACCTGCAAAATAATTAATATTTTCAGTAGTAATTGGATAACTAAAGTCTGCTTATCCTAAGCATTCTATTTTTAAACGGTTTGGCATCAATTTCTTATATGAATTATGTATAATTTATATGCTATAGATATTTCTTAATTTTTGAATATTCTATTTCTAATACACAACTCAATATAGATATGGTGAACATGTATATTGTGTTAGTGTTATGATATAAATAGATATAAATAAGCTTTAATTTTTTATATTAATTCAATAATGAAATAATTTAAATAAATTACTTTAATTATATGTATTTTTGATATGGTTACACTTTTGCTTTAAAGAAATAGTTTCAGTAATATATAAAAAATTTAATAAATTGCTATAAGCTCTTAACAAAAATAATTCTAATTTCATATGCCGACTGTAGATAAACAATTAGAATTCACAACGTCTACAAAAAATTTCCAGCTAACTGCACCAACAACAATTACCAAGGAAATCTACAAACAAGGACGCACAGAGAAGAACAAGATCATAACGGAACTTTTAGAACTTTTTGATTTTCATCCTACATGTAGGACGGGCTACAGTATGAGCTTTCGCACATCCAAATGTCCGTCCGACGTGTCAAATCCATCCTACATGTAGGATAGTCCGAAACCCATTAGCATGAAAATTCTTATATAGCAGTAAGGCGGTCCGTGGCAGGACAACGTCTTTCAGGGAATACTAATATTTATATATAGGTTTTCGCTTCGGTCGGCAGTCCTCTCACTGCTATACTTTTTTTATTCAACCGTTAGTTTCGGCGAAATTTATTTAACTTTTCGTGTTTTTCAGAAAAATTTACAATAAAAACAGAACTAATTGCAATCTTTGATAAGAAATCAAAATACTATGTCAGTTTTGATACTTTTTGCTTTAATCCTATATTTTTCTGAAAAGAATAAGATATTGTTGAAGAAAATCTATTGAGAAAAGAAAAAGTTGTGTTTATTTGAACGAAATCCCCCAAATTGAGTGATTGTCTATTTATGCATTTCGTCTTATTTTATTGTCATATAAATAAACAACAAGTAAAAGTTGTTGTAATAGTACGGTTTTTACTTTAAATTTTTCTTTTTCTCTTCATGATTTACTTTGTTTTTTACATTGTTTACTTTGTATACAAAATTTTTTTTTTTCGTTTTTATTGTTCTTTTAAAGATTTACATTTTTTTTTTCATCGACTACATTGTATTCAAAATGATTACGATTCTTGTTTTGTCGTTTATTCAATTCGAGATCGGTTTCTCTGATAAAAAACCAACAATAGTCCCCCATCTTACCTTCGTCCCAAAATCCTTGGTATCGATTTTCAATTGACCTCAGCTGCTTGTGAAATATGTCCCCAAGTTCGTCAATCTCGTCACCAAGATTCTTCGCAAAAAATTTAAATGGGAGTGCAAAAAGTGCACTTTTAAAACCATATTTACTTTAATTTTTTTATAGTTCCTGAGCAAATCGTTGACTATTTTCTCATAAGATTCACTTTTATTGTTCCCGAGGAAGCTAGAAACAATCATTCTAAGAGAAATATCAGCGCTGCTGCCTCAACTGGTTACAATAATTCTTCGAATTAAAACTCGTGCAACACATTAAATGACCATGTTTAATGTCCAGCGGTGGGAGAATTATGTTTTCCTTTTTGACAAGTGGAACGTTTTTGACATTGCTCTCTCCAACTATAGATTCAGTTCTTTCTGGCCAATCCTTTTGGTAGTAGTGGTGTTCAAGTGCTCGACTGTCCCACTTGCAGAGAAAATACCAGTATTTTGTGTAGCCACTCTGTAAACCACATAGCATGCCAACAATTTTGAGATCAGAACATATTTTCCAGTCGTGTTCTTCATTTTTAATTCATGTCAATTACATTATTATTTCATTATTTCGTACGTTTTATTTGTATTTACTGCATGTGCGATCGGAATCGATTGTTTTTTGTTGCCTATATGCAATAATACACCTTCAAGCTTAGTTTGTTGCTATTGATAAACAAGCGCCACTCTTTGGGATCGTACGGCTGACCGAAAGTATCAACTAAACCAGGAATGTCTTCGTAATAGCATACATTGTCTTTCTTAGTAAAGTGTCTAGAAAATAGGTTTTCACGATGTCTGTAGTATGTCACCTTAACATCGGGTCCCAAAAAATTTAATTGTTGCATACAAAATACATGCAATTCCGATTTTTCCTTTGACAGCACCAAATCTCTTATCCATTAATTCAGTTGCGCTTGCGATAAACTTAAGTTTTGATCTCAGTTGTAAATACACTTCTTCTTGTGGTTCCTTCCGACTTCACGTGTTGAATCGTGTTGTTTTGACGTGTTGAATCGGGACAAGTAGGATATGGAACATCATCAGAATGAGGAACTGGCAATGAAACGGTCTTGATAGTGGCTTATATAACTCGTTTGTGTCTTCCAACACCAATCACTTTGGCCAGACAAAAATAGCAATCGCTTAGGTCAAATAATAAGTAAAAAAGAAATATTTAAAAATAAACTTTTATTTAAAAAAGGCGTGAACTAAAAAGAAAAAATAAATTTAAGTGACATTTGTCATATATGTATTATATACAGTCATGTGAAAATAAATAATGGCACCTGTATTTTTATATTTAAAGCTGCATGAATCACATACAAGGTGCAACAGATATAGCATTAATTCCCTCGGGTGGTAGTTCCTCTTGGTAAGGCGAGTATAAAACTTTGTGGAGTTTCCTCCCACATTGTAAAACTTTCAAGATACAGGGTGTTTTACGGTTTTGGTACGTGTTTAGTATTATTGATCTAGAATCTAAACTTCTCACCATAAAATAAAAAATAATAATTTGTATTTTAGAAAAAATATCAGCTTTTCCATCTATGTATCAACCACTTTCGTGTCATGTGCTACAGCGGAGCTAAAATTTTGAGATTATCAAACGAAATATCAACAAATTTTGTATCTTTTGTTTTAGCGGAGCTTTAATCGTCAAAAATTAAAATTTCTGTTTTTCATGTTAAAAGACACTTAGTCAACAGTTTTTTCTAAATTCTAACTTTGGATGATAACAGCTCCACTAGAAGAAAAGATACAAAATTTGTTGACTTTTCGTTGGATAATCTCAAAATTTGAGCTCCGCTACAGCACATGACACGAAAGTGGTTGATATACTGATGAAAAAGCTGATATTTTTTCTAAAATAGAAAATATTATTTTTTATTTTATGGTGAGTAGTATAGATTCTATATCAATAATACTAAACACGTACCAAAACCGTAAAACACCCTGTATCTTGAAAGTTTTATAATGTGGGAGGAAACTCCATAAAGTGTTATACTTGCTTATCAATAAGAATCACCAGCCACGGGAATTAATGCTATATCTGGGGCACCTTGTATATAATTCATGCAGATTTAAATATAAAAATATAGGTGTCCCTATTTATTTTCACATGACTGTATAATAGCAATAGGCGAGTTTTTTGCCTCCCCACAAATCGACCCGGCCTAATGTATATAGTAGGTATATTCTAGGTGCAGAAGAACCCCTCTCTTGGTTACTCATCATCATAATATAAGCGTACGTAAATTGGTAAGTTCTAAGGACTTATATAAATTTAGAATTTTTCAAATACATTTATATTTAAAAGCTTGAGGCACTTATATTGTGTAGTAAACTAGTATAATGAATCGCAGTTTATATACAGGTAAGCTTACTTAAAGATTCAATACCACTGATAATGTGTAGTAAACCTGTATAGCGGATCTCGGACATCGGTGCCTCAAGCTTTTAAATATAAATGTATTTGTATTTGTTTTTATTCATAAGACATTAGTATAAATATTAGTTAGTTAGTATTTGAAATTTTCTAAATTTATATAAGTCCTTAGAAATTATCAATTTACGTACACTTATATTATGATGATGAGTAACCAATAGAGGGGTTATTCTGCACCTAAAATATTCCTACTTTATACATATATGACAAATGTCACTTAAATTAATGTTTTTTTTTTGTGCACGTCTTTTTTAAATAAAAGCTTCTTTTTAAAAATTTTTTTTTACTCTTTTTTTTATTTTTTAGCCTTAAAGGTTTATTAACAACTTTTATTTCAAAACTTATGGATATATAGCATTTTTATTGATTTGTGGGCGGTAAAAGGGGGTGTGGTGTTGTGTGTACAACCCAGAAGCAAATAAAAACAAACAAATAATAAACAGACCACTTAGTCACAAGCAAGGTCATCAACGTAAACAAACCTTGAAACACTGAGCACATGTGAGTGCAATATGATCAAGCTGAGTCACATGTGCAATATGAGCAAGCTGCACTAGCATAAGTTAAAACAATAAAACGGCATGAACGTAAAAGAAATAGTAATTCTGAATGAATCAATCACGAATTTTAGCCAAGCACAAGCAGATACTAGCGGTGTTGACAAAGAGCTGATGATACTGTATTTAGAACATGTAGGTCAGTATGTAAACAAATGTTTGTTATTGCATTTCTGCGGAAGTACAAATGCAAGTCAGCACATTTGATTCACAACAATCTTAAATGATTGGTTAAATTAAATGTATGGGAAATGTGACTGGAAAATGGGTGTGTCCTAGGTTAAGAAAATACTGTAACCAATTATTATAAAATAAACTTTTATTTAGAATAAAACACAGTTATTTTATGAATGACAGACTGGCAGCATTGCCTTTCTTTTTTTTTATTTATATAAATCGGCCTTGTGGCCTTCACATACAGCGTGGCAAGCTTAAAGCCAAAACCCTTGTTGAAAATATTTAGTTATTATTTTAAAAACTTTTAAACACAGCACCAAACATAACATGGCGATCCTGCGGACTCGATCCTAGTGCATTTCTGATTTGAGTGCTGTCTATACGTGTAGTTTCAAGCCAGATGTCCCAATACTCCAGAGAAGAGCTGTATAAATTGTTCCAGCAACTGAATCCCAGAATTTGTGATTGAGACCTCTCAACAAAGGAATATCAACAGAGGCAGCAGTGATTCAAAGAACAGCAAGAGCAGCAACCACAGAAGAAAAATAAGACAAGAGGAGGCAAATAAGTACGGTGTCGAAGGGAACCCGACAACCTATACAGGATGATCCATATAACAAAAGGGGCTTAGAATATAAATTTCATTCAACAGCTGAAAAAATTGCAATCGCTGCCGTTGTAAAACTCACACGATTCAAACATGGTATGGACGATTGTACTCCCGAAAGCTAAGGAACAAACGAAAATCACCATGAATTTAGTAATAATAATATAGGGATAGTATCACCTCTTTTCATAGCAATGGTAATAATTTACTTTATAAAAAGGCATTTTAAAACTTATGTAAAAAAACAAATAATTAAAAATATAAATTAAAATAACACAATAACTAGCACTGTTTAAAAAAAGAGAATTTTTTTATTAATAAATAAGGATAATTAATAAACAAGTAGGATAGGAAAAAACATAGTTACATTACACATCAATAAAATAATAAAAAGGGTCCGCCAAATAACTTTTTTTTTAAAAAGTCTATAAAAAACTATTTAATATTTTCTCAAATTTCTTTTTTTATTTGAAGTACAATCCTTCCGGTTAAAAATGGAAAATAATTTCATTCAAATGGCTGCCTCGGCTGGCCATGCAGTAGCCTACACGATCGGTCCAATTTTTAAGCACATTATCGATTGTGTGCAGCTGTATTTCACCAATGGCTTCACGAATATTGTCCATTAAAGCGTCAATTGTCTCTGGCTTGTCGGCGTAACACTTATCTTTGAGCGCACCCCACAAATAATAGTCCAACGGTGTCAAATCGCAGCTCCGAGGTGGCCAAACGACATCAGCTCTGCGGCTGACAATGCGATCTTCAAAAACAGGGCGCAAAACATCGAGTGTAGCTTCGGCTGTGTGGCACGTAGCGCCGTCCTGTTGAAACCAAATGTTGCCAATATCCTCCTCTTCAATTTTTGTGAACAAAAATTCGTTCAACATGGCCTGATAAAATGTAAAACATGGCCAAGAAAATTGGCCCAATTATGCCTCTGGACCAAAATCAGCACGAAACAGTGACTCGTTTTGGGTGCAGCGGCTTTTCAATGTATGCGTGCGGTTTTTCTGTGTCCCAAATGCGACAATTTTGCTTGTTTGCATACCCGCCAAGATCAAAATGAGCTTCATCTGAAAAGATGATTTTTTTGGCAAAATCAGCATCTTCTGTAAGTCGATCGCAGGCCCACTTAGCGAAGCGAAAACGCATTGGATGGTCAGTTGGCTTCAACTCCTGAACCAATTGGACTTTGTATGGCGTCATATCAAGGTCTTAATGCAAAATCCGTCTCAATGATATCTCCAAAATGTTCAATTGTTGAGAACGACGGTGAATTGATGTTGATGGCGCTTCACGCACACTTTCTGCCACAGCAGCAATATTCTCGGGTGTACGCACTGTTTTTGGCTTTTCACGCTTTGATTTATCGATGAGGATGCCAGTTTATTTCACTTTTTTCACAAGATAACAAACATACGGAGCTGACGGTGCTTCTCTTCTTCCAAAATCCATACGCAATTTTCGCACACATTCTGCAACATTACCATAATTTTCAAAGTAATGTCGCAATATTTCCCAGCGTTGTTCAAGCGTATACACAACCATGTTCGTTTAGCGGAAGGATAAAACTAATTATCTGTCAAATCAGACATAAGCTAAATGTTACCATTCACGAAATAAACACTAGTTGAAAAAAAGCGGTAGATGGCGGACCCTGTAGATACTGGAGCAGACATTTCTTTATTAAAGAGTAAGGTAGTAAATAATAACGTTGATAGTAGTGAAATCTAATATATAAAAATGAATGTTTGTTTGTTTGTTGTTTTTTTGTTTGTTCGTTCGCTATTCGCTGCAATACCGTTCTTCCGAGTGCGTTAAAACTTTGTCAACTTATTGCTTGCACTTACGCAAACAATATAGGCACATTTAAAAATTGCCACACCCCCTTTTACCGTCCACAAATCAATAAAAATGCTATATTTAAGACAATTTTTGTCGTATTAAACTAAAATTTGGTAATTAAGTTTGTATGATCACTATCGGTAATTATACTTAAAATGGACGTGGTCCCATTATAGCTACGCCTACTTTTAATAAAAGATAAAGAGACTTCGAAATTACTGGTCCGATCGAGCTAAAATTTTGGCCGTGGATTTGTTTCGAGTACGAGATGGTTAAAGAAGAAATTACCACACTTTTACCGCAAATATTTACAAATATATAAAATATTCGCGATATCAAATTGCTTTGGAGTTATGGGTCACACAGCCTAGAAATTTAATATTCAACCACAATTTACTCACGTCGTTCCACCGATGACATTTTATGGGAGTTAAACAAGGGGGAGTGGAACGTCCAATACAACCAAAACTTGCGATATCGAATAGTTTTGGAGTAACAGGTCACACAGCATCGGAATTCAGTATTCGACATCAATTTATGCATGCAGTTTCATTAATAACATTTTATGGGTTTTGGAAACGGTGGAGTTTCACCTCCCCCTATACAACCAAAATTTGTGCTATCGAATAGCTTTGAAGTTATAGGTCGTACAGCATCGAAATTCAGTAATCAACCTAAATTTACACATGCAGTTTTACTGAAAACATTTTATGGCGTTGGACAAGTTCAAACCAAACATGCAAAATTGAATAGCTTTAAAGTTATGGGTAACACAGCGTCAGAATTCAGTATTCAGTATTCATACATGCAGTTTTATTAATAACATTTTATGGGCGAAGGAAAAGGTGGACTGGCATCTCCCATACAACCCAGATTTGCGCTATCGAATAGTTTTGGAATTATAAGTCGCACAGCGTCGGACTTCAGTATTCGATCCGAATTTACACATACACTTTCATTGGTAACATTTTTTGGGCGTTGGACAAGGGAGAGTGACACCTCCCATACAACCCAAATTCGCGATATCGAATAGCTTCTGAGTTATTTGTCGCACAGCGTCGGAACTCAGTATTCGACCTTAATGTACACATGCCATTCAATGAGATAAAATTTAAATTAAAAAAATTCAATCAATGAGATTAAATTTTATGGGCTTTTGCCAAGGGACCTCTTATTTGACCCAAATTTTCGATATCGAATTGCTTTGGAGTTATAGGTTGCACAGCGTCGGAATTCCGTATTCGACCTTTATTTACACATTCAGTTTCATTGATCACATATAATGGGCGTTGGTCAAGGGGGCGTTACACCTCCCATACAACCCAAATTTGGGATATCTTGTAGCATATATAATGGGCGTTGGTCAAGGGGGCGTTACACCTCCCATACAACCCAAATTTGGGATATCTTGCAGCTTTGGATTTATAGGTCGCACAGCATCGAAATTCAGTATTCGACTTCAATTTACACATGCAAGAGAGCGTGGCAGCAACGCGCCGGGTTTCAGCTAGTATGTTATATACATGGGATAACTAATGAGGTG
This sequence comes from Dichetophora obliterata, assembly GCA_963920525.1. Lineage (NCBI taxonomy): Eukaryota > Metazoa > Arthropoda > Insecta > Diptera > Sciomyzidae > Dichetophora > Dichetophora obliterata. The sequence continues at coordinate 129,443,696 of OY986436.1, forward strand.
ACGACTTCATTAAGAATTTCACAAATAAAATTATTATAGGAAGATGATAATATACTGCATAAATTTCATATTATAGATTATAATACAAACTTAGGAACAGACGGAATTTTAAGTAGAGATTTTTTTAATTGATTATAATTGTAAAATAGATTATGAGACGTATACACTAAAATAACAACTGATGATGATAATTTAGTAATACCAATGAAATGCAAATAAAAGTTATTAAGGACATAAGAATTCCTCCAAGAGCAGAGACAGTAATGGCTGTAGACATAGATGTAGATGAAGAAAGTATAGTTTGTGGTAAAGAAATTAGAAAAGGAGTATTTGTAGCAGATACTATAATTCCAGCAACAGGAATAAAACACGTGAAATTTTTGAATACAACTAATAATGAAGTTCTGCTATCAAAATTAATACTGGGTGTAGATAAGATGAAAAATTATGGGATATTACATTTTAAAAACATCATGCTAGATGAGAACAGATTCCAAAATTTACAAAAAGAAATTAATATAGTTAATTTAGATAAGAGCGCAAAATAAACTGTATTAGAAATTTGCAAAGATTATCAAAGTATTTTTCACTTAGAAGGAGAAATTTTGACTAAAAATAATTTTTATGAACAAAAAATTTCTACAACAGATAAAGCACCTGTGTACATTAAAAACTTAAAGATATTGTTGAACCTTCAGTTAGCGCATATAACTCACCCTTATTAATAGTTCCGAAGAAAAGTACAGGAGAAAATAAGAAATGGAGACTAGTAGTTGACTATAGAGCATTAAACAAGAAAGTCGTGTATGACAAATTCCCTTTAACTAGAATAGAAGATGTTCTTGATAAATTAGGCAAAGCAAAGTTTTTTTTTCCACTTTAGATATGACAAGTTCATTTCATCAAATACCGTTACACCAAAAATCAAGACCATTGACAGCATTTTCAACTGAATCAGGTCACTATCAATTCAAACGTTTGCCATTTGGTTTAAAAATTTCAACAAATAGTTTTCAAAGAATGCTTTCTCTTGCACTAAGTTGGTCTACAAGATTCAGCATTTTTATATGTTGATGATATAATAATCTTTGGATCTAGTTTAAAAGAACATAACAAGAATATGTCAGAAGTTTTTAAAAGGTTACGTAGATATAATTTAAAGTTAAATCCAGGTAAATGCAAGTTTCTGAGACCAGAAGTGGTATATCTTGGACTGATCAAGGTGTAACTACAGATCCAAATAAATATAATGTGATAAAAAGTTACCCGATACCGACAGATGCGGACGAAGTACGTAGGTTCGTAGCTTTCTGTAATTATTACAGGCGTTTTTTCAAAATTTTGCTGATATAGTTAAAGAAGCTTGTGATTTTCAATTGGACACAAAGTTGCCAACAATCTTTTAAGCTTCTTAAACAAAAACTCATGTCTCCACCTGTATTATGTTATCCGGATTTTTCGAAACCTTTCGTACTTACCACAGATGCTTCAAATTTTCATTAGGAGCAATTCTTTCTCAAGGAGAAATAGGTTGTGATAAACCAATAGCATTTGCAAGTAAGTCCCTTAACAAGCATGAGTTAAATAAAGCGGTAATAGAAAAAGAACTATTAGCCAGACATTGGGGAATAAAACATTTCAGACCATATTTATGTGGTAGAAGATTTAAAGTATACACAGATCATAGACCTTTAGTAAGTTTATTTATTTAAAAGGATCCATCATCGAGATTAACCAGAACAAGAATAGATTTAATGGATTATTATTTTGATATCATATTCAAAAAAGGTAGCATGAATACGAACGCTGATGCGTTATCTAGAATAGAACTAAGTTCTGAAAAATTAAAAGAAATGGTACCAATCAATAATGTAAATGTGCTAACAAGAGCAATGAAGAATAAGGAAACAAGTGATACAACAAGAGAAATACCCCGGGACACGTCGCCATTGGAGACTGATCATCTGCATATATGGGAGTGTATATCGATATCTGATACTGGAGAAGTAAAAAAGTTAAAATTTGAGCATATGAAAGAAATTAAGAAAGGCCAAAATTATGAAATATATGAATCTAAAAATATGTTGCATGCTAGATTCAATCATAAGGCATTATCAGAGTTAAAATTGATTTTGAAAAAAATTGTTATCTTACGCAGAAAAACAGGAGTAGAAATTTTACCTAAAAATGTAAAAAAGTCAGCCAAATTAATCCGGTGATTTTCAGTCAACGAATTTGTTCAGGTGCTCTATAAATTTCAAAATGTTAAAATGTTAGATTGTATTAGGTACTCTAACTGCGAGAGTAAATAAAGCACCTAAATCTTTAGGTGTATTTTCGACCATAAAATAAATAAGACACATAATTAATTTAAAGAATTGACAATTTATTTTTGAAACAATGTCCACTTCAGAGTAAGTAAGCCACCTACTAAGGGTAGAAAAATTATCTTAAGAGCCTACTTAAGAGCAGAAAAAGCACCTACATATTTTGACGAAATCAACTATTTATTTTGATAGCATATTTACTGTAGGATTGGAAAAAACAACTACTTATTTCTACTTAAGAGCAGAAAAAGCACCTACATATTTTGACGAAATCAACTATTTATTTTGATAGCATATCTACTGTAGGATTGGAAAAAACAACTACTTATTTTAGAAAATTTGTCTAATTATCTGGATTGCTTTTTCACTTAAGAGTAGGAACGGCATCTAAATATTTTAGAAAAATAAACTATTTCTTTTGATACCATATCTACTTTAGAGTTGGAAAAACAACTACTTATTTAAGAAAATTCATCCAATTCCTTAGATAATTTTTTCACTTTAATGCAGTTAAGGAAACTAAATTTTTGGAGTAAATAACCAACTAAATACATAAATCAATCGAAATAAATAAAATAAAGAAAAATAATTTTTGAAATTTAAAATGTGATTTTATTCCCTTTTATTCTTTTAAATCATTTGTTTGATAGTATGCTCTATAAAAACCTTATATGACTAATTACAATTAATTACAACTAATTACAATAATATTTATTAAAAAAAACATTTTTAATAACAAAATATTGCAAAATCAGGTGCACAAGAAAAAAAGAGTTATTCTAAGTTTAATAGACAAAGTGATTAAAATAGTTCATAATAGTTAGCACAAAATAACAACAATAAAAAAATTAATTAAAAATAGGTTTTTCTTTCGTATTATTAATTTTAAACATTTTGCAAAAAAATAAGGCATTGTAATATTTAAACTATATAAAAGATGGTTTAATTTTTATGATTAAGTCATTATTTGAAAGCGTAGTAATATAAAGTGGTGGAAATCTTATATTCGATGGTTCAATTAATGTTAAAAGTTTGTTATGTTTTCTACTTATTTTATAACACTAAAAATGTGAGTCAAAACTGTTTACTAGTAACTCTTCACAATGAAATAGAAAATAAAATCCTTGAGTCCATATAATATAATGTATTAGATACAGTTTATAGTGGTGTAAATATTTTATAACCAATACATCATTAATTTTAAATAAAGTTTTGTGAATTAAAAGTTTGTTAACATAATTCAACGCTTTAACATTGCACGATTTAAGAGCACTTCTATTACTGACATCTATCCTTGCACTTAAATCGATACTTTCACAGACTTGTAGTCAAGACTTTCATTTAAACTGTTTTTTTTTTCAACAAGTTGTTCAAGTTCAATGGCTAAACTCAAAATGATATTTTTTCTTGATGTAATATCATTACAATATGACTTAAGTTCTTCATGTTTCGCTTCACACCTCATTGCCCACAAAAAAGACCAAGTTTTTTTATAACTGTAGGGTAGTGGAGTACAAAATGATGTTTTCGTAATATGCTTTAAAAATGTTTAAGTATCGTGATACTGTTGAATTATCTCTTGAAATTCTAACATTTTTTCATCATTGAAAGATGGTGACGAAACAATTTCCACTAGTTTTGCAAGTTAAATCAAAAGTTTCCAAACCCTTTCGCCTTTTGGAACAAAGTCGCCAATATATATCGGCAAATAGTGTAAAAAGCATTGCATTTCGGTAGCGGGCATTTTTAATTTTCTATTATTCAGATGAGAAATTGTTATTTCAGCAGACAAGTTGGCTAAATCATTGTGAGCGTGTGTGAAAGTTAATTTTCTGTTATTTGAACTTGTAAACTGAAATATTGTTTTTAGGAAATGAAGTAATTTAAAATTAGACTTAGTTCTGAGAGACATATACCCCAAATATATTAACGGTTACAACATCAGTTACATTAAATGTTTCAGTATTGTTAAAAGCACAAGGCTCTTTAATTCCTGTTAAGGATGAGTTATTTTCAATTAATTCATTGCAGTAGTTTTGCTTGTTTCTTGGAAGATTTAAATCTTCTTTAGTGAGACTTTGGCTGACATTAATAAGAACCTAGCATTTTCTGCAGAAATAATAAGATGAAAAACATTTTGTAAAAGTACTCCTAAGTTATCGCCTGTAATAGTTGCTAAAACAAGGTGTATTTCGAGTTGAATCCCATTTAATCTAACTATTATACCTTTTTCTACCAAATCTTTCAAAACTAAACAAAGTTGTCCATAATTCGAAGAACTACCAAATTCAATGCTAGAAGCAAAGAGTAGGTTTAAATTATTACATTATGAAATAAGATTTTCATTTAGTTTTAAATTATGACATTATGCAATAAGATTTCATTCTAGGTTTTAAGATATTATATTATATAATAAGCACCGTATCATATTAAATAATAAGAGCAAGTTTAAAAATTTTTTAATTTTTTATTGAATTAGAAGAATAAAATGAGGTAAGTTTTAAAACACCAACAATTCAAAACCAAAACTGTAAAATAAATTCATATGTATGTAAGACAATATTTTGCTTTAAAATGAATAAAAGATGAATTTGTTGCTTTCTTTATTAATTGATTAATTTATTAAAAAATCTATAAATAAATTCATAATTCATAAAAAGATGAATTTATTGCTTCCTTTATTAATTGATTACTTTTATTAATTTATTAAAAAATCTGTTTGCTAAAAATAAAAACTTTTTAAATACCTTCAGCAAATAGATTTTATACAAAATTTTAATAAAATCTCAAAATAAAAAAAAAGGAACTTTATGTCACCATAACAATTACTGTTTAAAGAAGGTAATTAAAATGAAAAAAAATATCTTTAAATATTAATACCATTTTTGGATTATTAAACAAACACAATTAGTTTTATATTTTGGTTTTGAAAACACAACAAAATACTTTCATAAATTTTAATGTTTCAAACTTTTAGATGGTATTTAATATTTTAAACACTTTCGTAAACATTCTGAGTTTGTTTAAAATGAAAAAAATTTTCTAAATACCTGCAACAATTGACAGAAATTTGTGTATATATTTTTACATAAAGAAAGTATATACATCTCATATATGTGTGTATACTATGTAGCTTAAAAATCATTTAAATCAATTTATAATAATTTGAAAAGAGGGAAATTGGTAAATTCATTTAATTTACCAAATGTAATGTAGCTAAAAAATTTAGCTTTAAATTAAAAAATTTCTTAAATACATTGTACCTGCAAGAAATAAAGGAAATTTATAGGTAAAGGTCATATAAAAATATTATCATAATTTAAATAGCTGGAAATTGGTAAATTCATTTAATTTACCAAATCCAATCTAGTTAAAAAATTTTGCTTTAAATTAAAAAAATCCCTTAATTCATAGTACCTGGAAATTGGTAAAAATTAAGCTTCAAATGAAAAAATTTGCTGAATTCATTGTACCTGGAAATTGGTAAAAAATGTAGCTTAAAATTAAAAAATTTCTTACATGCAAGAATTAAAATAAATTTATAGGTAAAGGGGGGCATAAAAATGTTCTCATCATTTAAAAAGATTGAAATTGGTAAATTCATTCAATTTACCAAATCCAATCTAGCTAAAAAATGTAAATATTCATATGAGTGCAATATTCTTATAGGAAACAAAAAAAGTCATACCAAAGCGAAAAGAAAATAGTTCGCTATTGTTTCTTAAACAAAATAGTTTGCTATTGTTTCTTTTCGCTTCATCACACGATTTCTATTTTCTATTTCTTCGCACTCATACAGCTCATACATCGCTAAGCGTCGCAACCACAAAGCTACGTCAGCTAAGCAGAGCTGAGCAAAGTCAGCCGAAAAATTTCAATTTTATTTTCCTTCACATCCACTTCACATCCACGTTAAATAAAATGCTGATATCTTATGTTTTTTGAACCTAATGGGTTATTAACTTCAAAGTCATCTTGGTATAGTATATATCGTAAAACAGTTTTTCCACTAAACAATTCCACCTTACTTTTCCAAACTGTTCCTTGACATATATTAGCCAAATCTTTTTCGGATTCTGATTGACGAAGTTTTTCGAGCATTGAATCTAAAACATTTGGCAATTCTAAGTACCTTCTGAAATTTTCTTTAATTGACAACATTATTCCTTTTGTTGAGAGATTAGAAAAATTTGCAATTGTAACACAATCATTATTTAGAAATAATGTAAAAATTCTGTAAAAATGTATTTTTAATGTAAAAACTTTTTAAGTTGGTACTCTGAATTTAAATTTTTAATTTTTTTTTAAAGTCCTCAATTTTAAGTATAGCATCAATGTTTCCTTCGCTTAACTCTTGCTCAATAAAAGATATTATGGGATTAAGAAAGCAGCTCATAAGGTCATTCACAACTTCTTCAGCTATATTTCTAGGCAACGACATTTTTCCATACAAATTTAGTAAAATCCTAAGACATTGGTTTCTTCAACTCGCACTTAGAGGAGCAGTGTAAGAAGAAGAAGGATGACCAAAAGTTAGCAAAATGGGCAAAGGAGCAAAAGGACGCTAAAAATAAGATTGGTAAAGGAGTAAAAAGATGCAGAAACAGAAGAAGAAGAAGATAGAACAAAATTATACTCAGTAAATAAATTTTTACTGAAAATGAAATTTAATTTGCATTACCAGTAAATTTTTACTGATTACTGAAAAAATTTGCAGTAAAAATAAATTTTTACTGATTACTGAAAAAAATTGCAGTAAAAATAAATTTTTACTGATTACTGAAAAAATTTGCAGTAAAAATAAATTTTTAATGATTACTGAAAAAAATTGCAGTAAAAATAAATTTTTACTGATTACTGAAAAAATTGCAGTAAAAATTTATTTTTGCAATTTTGTTCAGTAATCAGTAAAAATTAATTTTTACTGCATTACTAAAAAAAATTGCAGTAAAAATAAATTTTTACTGATTACTGAAAATATTGCAGTAAAAATTTATTTTTACTGATTACTGAAAATATTGCAGTAAAAATTTATTTTTGCAATTTTATTCAGTAATCAGTAAAAATTTATTTTTACTGCAATTTTTTTCAGTAATCAGTAAAAATTTATTTTTACTGCAATTTTTTTCAGTAATCAGTAAAAATTTATTTTTACTGCAAATTTTTTCAGTAATCAGTAAAAATTTACTGGCAATGCAAATTAAATTTCATTATCAGTAAAAATTTATTTTTACTGCAATTTTTTCCAGTAATCAGTAAAAATTTACTGGTAATGCAAATTGAATTTCATTATCAGTAAAAATTTATTTGTACTGCAATTTTTTCCCAGTAATCAGTAAAAATTTATTTTTACTGCAATTTTCTCCAGTAATCAGTAAAAATTTACTGGTAATGCAAATTGAATTTCATTATCAGTAAAAGTTTACTGATTACTGCTTCTAGTAATGCAGTAAATATTTACTGCAGTGTGCCCATGTATGATATATATAAACTTTGCCCATTTTGCTAACTTTTGGTCATCCTTCTTCTTCTTACACTGCTCCTCTAAGTGCGAGTTGCTACCGCAGTAGTAGCAATAAATTAATTTACGATACCCTCTGATGATGACTGGTTACCTTTTTATAATTCACACACATTTAAATAATTCTTCTGATTTCGCTGGTTAGAGGTGAGTATTCAATTAAACGATCATGGATTACTAAAAAATAGGCTGATGTTTTATCTGGAATCGGTTTGTTTGCTTCGGTATCAAACTTGATTCGTATATCAATAGGTAGTCACCACAAATTTAATGTTAAAGATGATAACTTCAAGCTTCATAGTAAGCGTATTAAACGGATCCAAAACCGAACGTTTAAGATAAGGGATCAGTATGATTGTTAAGCATTTTAATAAATTGAATATGAGTTGGTTGAGTAATGTAAAAATAGAGTATGAAAGCAGAAAAGAAGATAAGGATTTAAGAATAATTTATTATTTATATATATATATATCTTGATATATAAATAATTGAAATAAAAAATAAAAAATAATTGAAACTCTCGATTCAATTATTTATATATATATATTTAATCTTTCAAATCTCGACATATATTTATTTATATATATATAATTATTTATATATATATAATATATATATATAAATAATTTAATCTTTCAAATCTCGGCATATATATATATAAATAATTGAATCGAGAGTTTTTAGCTCATTCAATATTTGATCCGCAACATAAATGCGCCAGTACGTAAAAGCATTTAAACCTATTTCTTGAAGATTATATTAAATAATTTTAAAATGAGTGCACGCGTCAACGAAATTTTAAAAAACGCAAAAATATTGTGCGAAAATGCTCATAAAAATCGGGGCCTAGTTATGCAGAGCATAAAAGAGTGTTCCTCACACCTCATTGCCCTTCGGGGTATTTTACGGAAGGTAAAAACTGATGGAGCAAAACAGAGTGCTGCATGTGGAATAGGACTTATTCAAGGCTATCGCACGCAGTTGAAGAAGCTCAACGCTTGTACTGGTGTAGGTCTTTCCCGAACGGGTAACAGATCGAATTAGGCTTCTATTCGAATTCGGTTGGAAGAAATCGAGTCAACATTTGGTGGACGATAAGCTTAATTTTTAAATAATTTTATTACCATATTACTTATTGTGATTTAATATAATATATTAATTTAAACCCCATTTTAATTTTCAGTGTACGTACTGGCGTTATAATTAATTTAATGCATAAAGATCCCAGAATTTCTTGGCAGATTGTCTAGATCTCTTGCAGCGCACCGTTAAAAAATCCTTAGCGAAACTTACGTCTCTTAAGGTAAATACAATATTTTGTGGCGAATTTTAAGTTACTAGACCTAATGAAGAAATTAGTGACTTGAAGTTCATGAACACGAAAAATGTTGCTATTTACCAGGTATTAGAGATAGCAGATATTAGAGCTTGGTTTTTTGAGCATGTTCAAAATGCAATTTTGAAAAAGCTGGAAGAGTTCCAAGAACGCGATAGTGGATGGGCGTTGGCTGCAGTCATTAACTTGGCAGTGAACATTAATAAATTCACGCCACAGCTAGGATCGTCATATATCCCACTACCACCACAGATTCATAGCAAGAAAGTATGCGTTAATGTGAAAAATGATGACAACGCATGTTTTGCTTGGGCAATCATATCTGCTCTGCATCCAGCGAATATAAATACGGAGCGCATGTCAATATATCCGAATTATCGTGATTTATTAAATTTGACAAATATAGTATTTGCAATGACGATGAGGCAGATCCCGAGATTTGAGATGCAAAATAACATCTCAATTAATGTATAAGTTAAAATGAATGTAATGATTTTGATTTTTTAAAAACAAATTCTTTATTATCGGCACTATGTGCCGGTGTTTCTCTTTTATAACGTCGAGTAAGACTAACTAATACAAGAAATAAATTGAACTTAAAATACCCAAAAACTACTGCTTGTTATTTTAGCTTATTTTTACTATTGCTTTGCTCTTCCCGCTGTTGCTGACATCGTCGCTATGCTATTGTCATTGTCGTCGCTGTTATTGTTGTTGTGATTGCCATTATTGTAGTCGCTGCACTGTGTGCTATTGTTGTTGTTGTTGTTGTTATTGCTGCTATTGCTTTGACTCCGCTGTTGATGTTGTTGTTTGGTGCTAACTCAGCGTTTGTCAGTGTGGGAACGTTATGCGCGACAGAATCGCGAAAACGTCACGTACCGTACTCGAATTACAATTAGAGCGGATGCGTGTGTTAACTGCTCCCCCCTTTAAGAGGAGCCGTCCTCGGTTCCCGTAAGAACTCTTTCTAAGGCTATGGCATTATTAGCTTCCTGACGCCGTCTTGCGACTAGCAGGCCTATTAAAATTACTATTACCGTTCCCATAGAGAAGATGAAAATGACGAGCCATTGCGTAGATTTATTATGAATAAGTTGTTTCAGGTTAGCGATGTGGTCAATGTTTTTTATGTTTAACTTATGCAGATATGGAAGTGATAGCAGTGTCCTATGTTCTGTTATATTGACGAATTGGGCTGATGCAGGTTCGGGGTGTAATTGACTGAGTTTTCTCCAATTGGTGTAGGTGGTTTCATTGATGGTTATTTTTTCTTCAAATGTTACAACGAATGTCCCGCGCACTGAAATTAATGAACCATTTCCTTCTCGCACTTCTGCTCTCTGATTGTTAATGACTACCAATCCATCGTTTATCTCCTCAATTGATGCAATGTGATGCGCCGAGGTAGTTTTGCAGTTTGCGAAATTATTATTTAACAGTTGATGTACGCAAGTGTTTCCTGTATGAGGTTGACAAAACGTAGTTGTTGTTGCGTCTCGACAGTTTTTAAGTGGCTCATATAGTCCTTTGCAATTTGCTACAGTGTTTGTTTCTAGCAGCAGAATTTTATGATTACGTACTACTGGTAAGATCTTAAGTCTACTACATATCTTTTTGATTTTTGGGTATTTAATAACAAAATGGATACTATTACTATCTTGAAGAATTTTTAATTTTGAAACATTTAAAATATCAGTAACGCTTATATTTGCGAAGTGCTCCGCAACTAATAAATTCTGTATTTCACTGCTATCAAGAATTATAGGGTTTATTACATTTAATTTTCCTAAAGTCACTCAATACTTATTATAATCGCTTTGTTTCTTGCATTAATCAGTTCGAATAAATTCGCAGTATTAATTTCTTTTCTCTTGGTCACTTTTAGCAGTTCGGTCACCGTTTCTGTTAGTTGATTGATTCTAATTTGCATTTTGGTGTTTCTCACTACTTGTCTCTCATTAGCTTCTATCAAGGCTTCTTCTTTAGTGGCTACTTCGTTGAAGTCGTCGAAATCAGGGGTACCAGCAATGTACTTCAACGCGGTTCCCAAAATATTTATGCCCCGTGACTGTCGATGGTGAATTTTGAGTGCATTTAGAAGATTAAAAATCTGGCCGACATCAGTCTTTAGTAGATCCCTCATGTGAGACTGTGTAAAGTGATGGAGTAAGTCTTCGGTGTCAAGGGCTATGTTTTCGTAACTAGTCATATTTGTGCTATGTAGTATAAAGTCGCAGCGATCATAGGTGGCAACTGTTCCATCCGTTATTGGGATGTAGTACGAATCTGTGTAATTAAGAAGTTTGGCATGCGTCGTTTGAGCTACTGTCAGTACAAAGAGGCTGAAAATACAAAAAAAAAAATTACCTTATATTATTCTTGTGAATTTTTTTACCATTAATTAAAAGGGTAGTTCCCAGGTCCTTTTCTACAACTTTTTCTATATAGAGCTTTGTAAATTTGTTCCCTATCCTCTTATTGGTTTTAACGTAAACCTTATCCCCAGGCTAAAAGGTTCTAGTGTATTTGTTTCTATTGTGCCTCTTGATTTCTAGGAGTTGAGCTTGAGTAATTTTTTTTATTATCTCGTTTTTTAGTGAGGGAGGTATTGCATGGATTATATCAATAGGCCTATGACCTGTGACCGAGTGAACTGTTTTATTATATTTCGTTGTTGCTAGCAGAATCAGCTCTGAAGTGTCAATAATATTTTGTTCCAGTTTCGTACACCTTGCTATTTCCGACAAGGTGCTGTGAAATCTTTCCACCTGTCCGTTTGTTGTGCTATGGAACGGTGGTGTTGTAAAGATATCAACATTAAAGTGATTTTTTAGTATTGACTTTATTGTTTCTGAATTAAGGGATTTTTCGTTATCACACGTTATTGTTTTAGTTTCTTTGAAAAAATTAAGCATTTGCAAAAGAGGTTCTTTTATGTCAGTTATTGCTCTGGAATCTATTGGAATTACTATTGCAAATTTAGAGAATTTATCAAGGCATGTGAGAAAATATTTTTTATCAGTGGAATAAATGTCCACGTGAAGAAGTTGGCCAGGGTGGGATGGGATGGGTGTTTTTCCTATTTTTGGCCTGATGGTATGTCTTTGATATTTCCCCTCACGGCATATTTTACAATTTGAAATTACTTCCTTGATTTTGTGCCTCAGTGTGGGAAAGTAATAGTCTTTTAAGATCTGTTGCGTGTTCTCGCGTGCACATCTACAGTTTGTCAACTAATTCTTTGCAAATTGAAAAATAATCATATATTTCATACTTAAATCAAATATTTATTAACAAAAACGCGTTTTCTTTCACTTTTTCTTTCTCTATATTTTAAATATAGATTATAACTATTAATATTAATAATAAAAATGATAAATTTCAATATAGAAAAGAACAAAAAATAACAAAAACAAAATAAAAGCAAATATTCTCTTGTCAATTAATTCTTTGCAAAATAAAGACACGTGGTAGATTTGTAACAGAAACTTAAAAACTAAAATACTATTGACATTTAATATTTGGTATGGTGGCCATTAGCATCCAAGACAGCCTTCAGCCGACGCGGCATTGACTGAATAAGGCCATTTATGTCGTAATATTCCGGTATTTTGTCCCATTCTTCTTGAATTGCTTTAATTAATGCATTTTTATTGGTTGGACCCCGTTTAGCAACCTTTTTCTTTAATAAAGCCCACAAATTTTCAATGGGATTTAGGTCTGGGCTTTGGGGAGGTGCGTCGATATCTTTGGTGCAATTATAGAGCAGCCAGGTCCTGCATAGAAACGATTTGTGGTTTGGGTCGTTGTCCTGATACAGCTTATACTTGAGTTTATTTGGTTTTTCAGGATCAACAAACCCAAAACGTATCGCGCTCCTTGATAATTCATTTCTAAGAATATCCAAGTAATATTCCTTGGTCATAGTTTCATTGAAAATACGCACCTCCCCAACGCCCTTGGAAGATATACAACCCCACACCATTACAGACAGCTTGCCAAACTTCACTGTTGGAATTAAATTTTTCTGCTGGAGGGCAGTGTTTGACTTTCTCCAAACTTTGCTGGGTCCATCATGATGGTACAACATTATTTTAGTCTTATCACAAAAAATTACGTCATTCCAGTACTCTGCAGCATTGTTAATATTAGCAATAGAAAAGTTTAGCCGCTTTTCAATGTTAATAGCAGAAAGCAATGGCTTCTTTCGGGCTACATGTGATGAGTACTTGTGCATTTTTAGAACTTTTCTTACAGTCTCGTGGCTCACTTCCTTATGGCAATCATTTTTTATGTCCAATGCCAACTGCCTCAAGCTTGTTTGCGGGTTATCTTCAATCGTTTTTAAATTTTTGGACTGATCGCGTCTGCTGAGCTTTGGTGGACTGCCGTTAGAATTGTTTAGGTGCAAACGATCTTCTTTTTCTGCACGTCTAATAATGTTGTAAATGGTCCTTAATTTAATATTAAACATTTCTGCCAATTCTTTTGCCGTTTTTCCCTTATAATAATTGTAATAAACTAACTGAATTAAATTGTCACCAACTCGTTTTCCAGGCATGGTTAAATTCGCCGATTCCAGTTAAATGTGCACTTCTCTAAATAACAAATCGTAATGATAACATTAGAGGAGAGCAAACCAAAGAAGAATTCCAAAGTGTTTTTTTTTTATGTGCCGTTATTTAGTTTTGCGTCCCTTTTCGACGTGTGTTTTCATTTTGCAAAGAATTAATTGACAAAAGAATATTTGCAATTATATTGTTTTTGTTATTTTTTGTTGCTTTCTATATTAAAATTTATCATTTTTATTATTAATATTAATAGTTATAATCTATATTTAAAATATAGAGAAAGAAAAAGTGAAAGAAAACGCGTTTTTGTTAATAAATTTTTAATTTAAATATGAAATATGTGATTATTTTTCATTTTGCAAAGAATTATTTGACAAACTGTATGTGCTCGATTATGTTCGGTTGTAATTATTTCTATTTGGTCATCTAGGTTAAAAACGTCTATTACCATTTGATTTGTGTGCCGAAATTTAACGGATGGGAATAACTTAATAATGTTATTCTGTATCCGAGCTAAGACAGGTAGCTCGCAGTAAATAGCATTGACAACGTCGGGATTAATGGCTTCTTTGAGGAGTTCGTAAAGATCATGTGTTGTCGAGAACGTGATTGTATGTCTTATTTGATTTCTGAAGATAATTTTTGTCGTTTTTTTGTTTTCAACGCCTTCGTTTATGATTATTTGGTTTTTAAAACAGTTGATCGGGTTTTTAATGGTTTGTACCACATATGAAAGTGATTCTTCACTATGTTCGGTTGCGGTGGAGGTGTTAGAGGTTTGGTCAAGAGCATTAATATGTTGTCTGGACAAAGCGTCGGCAACAAGATTTTCTTTACCCGGTTTGTAAAAAAAGGTAGGCGAGAATTCCTCTATGAAAGCTCGCCATCTTTTAATTTTCGCATTTGGGTTTCTGCCCGATATGGCGAATGTCAAGGGCTGGTGGTCTGTGTAAATATTCAACTTCCGAGCTCCATATTGGTAATTTCGTAATTTTTTAATTGCCCAAACTATCGCCAGAAGCTCACGCTCGTTGGTAGCGTAGTGTTCTTCGGTTGTAGATAGCGTTCGCGAAACCATAGTAATAGGTCTGCCATTCTGGGAAAGAACGGCTCCTATGGCAAATGATGAGGCGTCGGTTGTAAGATCGAAAGGTTGTTGAAAGTCGGGGTGTAGGAGCAAAACGTCTTCTGAGGCTAAAATCCTTTTAAGTTTGTCGAAAGCTTGAAGTGCTTCATCGTCTAGTTGAATTATAATATTTTTTGACTGATTTGCACGTATGTGGCCGTTATCACCACGAAGATACTTTGTCATTGGCTTAGCAATTTGGGCGTAATCCTTGACGAAGCGTCTGTAGTACCCGGATAATCC
The DNA here is from genome assembly GCA_963920525.1 of Dichetophora obliterata. Lineage (NCBI taxonomy): Eukaryota > Metazoa > Arthropoda > Insecta > Diptera > Sciomyzidae > Dichetophora > Dichetophora obliterata. Next base: position 129,458,823 of record OY986436.1, read on the forward strand.
AAGGAAAGATCTTAACGCACGAAGTGTCTTAGGTGTTTCGTAGTTAACTATGTCCTTTACTTTCTCGGCACAAGTTCGTATTCCTTTGGAGGATACCGTGAATCCTAGGAATTCTACTTCCGTTTTAAAAAATGTTGACTTCTCCCGAGAGACCCTCATATTTGCATTATATAGCTTTGTTAAGATTTTTTTGATATCTAGAGCATGCTGTTCTTTCGTACGGGAAAAAATTATCACATCATCGATGTAGACATGACAGCATTTCCCTATATCCTCTCTAAGAATGTCGTCGATGGTCCTCTGAAAAATGCTCGGTGCATTCTTTAGACCGAAAGGGAGGCGACAAAATTCGTATTTACCGTTATTCACGGCAAAAGCTGTTTTTTCCCTGTCATGCTCTGCCAGTTTTATCTGGTGGAACCCCGATTTTAAATCGAGGGTTGTGAAAAATACTGAGTTCCCTAGGTTAGACAAAATAATTGAAGTGTCCGGGATGGGGTATTTGTCGCAAATTGTTTTTTCATTCAGTTTGCGGAAATCAATAACTAAACGCATTTTACGTCTGCCTGATTCGTCTGTACCCTTTTTGTCTACGATCCATATAGGGTTGTTATAGGGGGATCGTGAGGGTCTTATTATTCCTTTTCCGAGTAGTTCTGCTAATTCGTTATTCACGAACTCAGAGGCAGCCATAGGATAGGGATATGACTTTGCATAGACTGGTTCGTTATTAATTGTTCTGATGGTCGCAACGACATTTGTATTAAAGGGAAGCAAATCGTTAGGGTCTGCGAAAACCCCTGAATGTTGACTTATAAATGCGGAAATATCTATTACTCCTGGTTCAGGTTGTTGTGAGATATTATTAACGTTCTTGCAATAAAGGTATAACAATAGTTCGTGGTTACCGTCGTAACTTATTACCCCTTTTTTGAGATCTAGGGTGGCATTAGTCTCCTTTAAGAAATCAAATCCAATTATACCGTCGAATGTTTGTAAGTCGGGAAGCAAATAAAATATTGAATTCCTATTAAAAAGGTTTATAAGGCATTTGTGAGTAATTTTATTGGCTCCATGTATGGATTTTACTGTAAACGGTTCGTTTACTGGTTTTACTGCTACCAGATCATCTAAGTACCTGATATAATTTTTAGCAGCACCAGTGTCCACTAAAAATTTTAATGTCTTTCCTCCTAAGGTTCTTTCCACGTAAGGGAGGAGGGACATACTCCTAAAAAATTTACTTCGTCTGTTGGATTTTGTTCATTAGGATCCTCGAAAGTGTCATTTGTGGTGTCGTTCTCATACTGAGAGCCATAGTCAAAGTATTCCGGGGATTCATCCCGGTTCGGTTCCTGTGACAAATTTGTTTGTTGGTAAAGGTTATTAATGCGTTGCTGCTTTGCCGTATGTTGTTGGTCGGATTCATACGGCCTCTTGTGAGCTGGAGTAAAATTCGGGGGATTGTTTGTTAATATAGGTGCTCGGTTTTGGATGCGGTTATTAATGTTTACAGGTGGTGCAAATCTGTTGTTCTGTTGGTGGGAGTTAATTTGATTATTGGGCCTATTGTGATGGAAACGAGAGGAGGAGTCCACCTCCATTGGAATAGGTTTAGGAAGAATTGGGTGACGGGCCTGAAATGGTTGTGGTTGGGAGCGGCGGTAGTGCGGAGAATTCGAGAACCCGTAGTGTTCCGTTTGTTGATCCCTATTTCTATTAAACGATGTTGCAAACACGTATCGAGCTTGGTTGGACTCGAGCTCTTGGGCCAACGCTAGTGCTGAAGGCATATCTATTGGCTTAGATGAAAACAAAATATCACACATTGGTTTGCGTAATCCAGATATAAATGTTCTAAGCGCATCTTGTCTGTATTTTGTGCACAGAGAATTAATTAAGCATTTGTCGCCGTCATGTGCCATAATCACTTTGTTGATGATAAGTGTGAGCTTGCGCTCAACTTCATCATAAAACTGACAAATATTTTGTCCACCCTGCCGTAAAGTGGACATTTCTTGTTCCAAAATGTGAACTGGTTTTTTGTCAGCATAGGTGAAATCTAACCGAGCAATAATAGCCCTAAAATTGAGTACCGTATTAAACGAAGAAAGAACCGAATCGGCAGATCCGGTAATTTTATTACGGATTATAGCCACGTCTTGGTAGTGCTTTGACGTACCCTCAAACGACTCAAACAGCTTGTATGCTGTAAACGCGGCTTGTCGCCATGAGATGTATCGTATCTGCTCGCCGTTAAATTCGGGCAAAGATTTTATTAAATCTAATGATTCCTCACAAGGCGTCACCTCTGGGTCTATAGTTATTTCCTTATATTCCTCAACCTGCGTAGGAGATTCTATTCGTTCAAGTCTGGATGTCAGTTCGTCAACTGTTGTTTGAAAGTCCTGTTTCACCTGCCTAGTGGCAGCTGCAATTGCGGTGTTTAACAGCGCCTGCAGTGTCTGTGCGTCCATTATAGATTGGTTAATCAGTTGGGTGCCAAGAGAAAAAATTTTTTATTACAGATAATAATTGGGCTTTAATATAAAAAAAAAAATTTAATAAGGATTTTTTTTTTAAGTGAATAAGATAATGCTTAAATCTTGAATATTTTTAATTAACTTGAGACTACTATTTTTACTTTAATTACAATTAATAGTTTTTTGTTCGGAATTTTTATTGAATCCTTCGATTTAAGAAATTAATGTCTGATTAAATTCACAATGGATCTTATCATGTATAATATCTAATGCTAAATCTTTTAACCAAATTAAAAATCTTATGTAGATACTTTGTCCAATAGCTGAACGCTTACAATAATCTGGCAGCTTCCATTTTAAAATTCGGTGCAGCAACGTTAAAGTTTTCCTTGTAATCCAATGTAATTTTCCAGATGAGTTTACAACAGATACGGTAAGTTTTTATAATTTTTAGTTATTCACCTTTACGCTTGTTTTTTTTTTTTTAAATTATTTCTAGCACCTTCAGTGTATGATATGTTCAGTTTTAAAAAATTCAAGCTTGTTCACATATTTTGTCTCATATGTTTTCACTATGTGAAATTTTTTACTACCGATAATCCTTTTTATCCTCAGATAAGTCTTTCACAAATATTTAACTTGTCTTCTTCTTCTATGAAGAACTTTTTTATCTATTTTTTAGACTTGTTTGTTTTTTTTATGAAGAATCTTTTATTTGATGTTTTTTACATGTCTTTTTCTTCTATGGAGAATTTTTTACACTTGTTTTTTCTTCTATGAAGAATTTTTTTTCCACTTGTTTTTTTCTTTTATGAATAAATTCTCCACTTGTTTTTTCTTCTATGAAGAAATTTCCTGCATTTCTTTAGCTTTTATTTAGCTCAGTTTTTTCGATATAGAAAAAATGTTATTTTCTTATTTGTTCATTTAGTTTTTGATTTTCCTATTTGATCACTATGGATTTTTTCAGTTTAACAATTTTTTTAAATTTGGTCATAGTTCACTCTGGTTTTGTTTCATACGTTTTCACTATGTGAAACTTTTCACAGGTGAGTCCGAACTCACGGCCACTTTTATTTTTCTTTTAAAATAAAGAACTTTTTTTGTGGCCCCACGTTGGGCGCCAGTTAAAATGAATGTAATGATTTTGATTTTTTAAAAACAAATTCTTTATTATCGGCACTATGTGTCGGTGTTTCTCTTTTATAACGTCGAGTAAGACTAACTAATACAAGAAATAAATTGAACTTAAAATACCCAAAAACTACTGCTTGTTATTTTAGCTTATTTTTACTATTGCTTTGCTCTTCCCGCTGTTGCTGACATCGTCGCTATGCTATTGTTATTGTCGTCGCTGTTATTGTTGTTGTGATTGCCATTATTGTAGTCGCTGCACTGTGTGCTATTGTTGTTGTTGTTGTTGTTATTGCAGCTATTGCTTTGACTCCGCTGTTGATGTTGTTGTTTGGTGCTAACTCAGCGTTTGTCAGTGTGGGAACGTTATGCGCGACAGAATCGCGAAAACGTCACGTACCGTACTCGAATTACAATTAGAGCGGATGCGTGTGTTAACTTATACATTCTGCATAAAAAAAGAAGCAAATTTACAGTGCTACCGCCATATTTGACGAAAACTAAAATTGAATGCCACATAAATCTGCTTATGGTGCAGAGCAGATATCAGAATTTAGATGATGACAATGATAACAACAATGTCGCTGATAATGGAGATGGTAGCAGCAATGATGATGTTCCAATCACATACCATTATGTGTGGATAAAAAAACTTTCACGACTTTTATCCAAGTAAGTGTCGCGAAATAAAAATGTTAAATATTTTTGCGATAGATGTTTGCACTACTTCCACTCAGCACTCAAGTTGGAGCAGCACACCGAGGACTGCAGCAGACTAAACAATTGCAAAATAAGGATGCCGACAGAAGCTGAGAAGGAGGTTTGCTTTAAAAATTTAAAAAAAAAGATTATGACCCCATTTGTGGTATATGCCGTTTTGGAATGCATTTTGGCAAAGTTCATTGTTGGAAATGCATACCAGAAACATATACCATATAGTGTGGGTTTTTATGTTAAGTGTGCGTATGACCCCACGTTATCGTTTTATAAAAGCTATCGTGGGGCAGATTGTATTGAGTGGTTCGTTTCGGAACTAAATAATTTTGCCGAAGATGTTGAAACTGTCTTCCTTTGCCCTCTACCCATGGATGACATGACTGTTGAGCAAGTTCAAAGTTTTGCGATCGCCAACACTTGTCAGATATGTGAGAAAGCCTTCACCAATGATAATGTCAAGGTACGCGATCATTGTCATCTTACCGGTGTTTATCGAGGCCCAGCGCATAAGGGGTGCAACATCAACTTCAAAGACTCGCACACAATACCCATAATTTTTCATAATCTCACCGGTTATGACTCGCATTTCATTTTTAAAAATTTAGCTACAGATTTAAAGGGACGTATTGACCTTCTAGCAATAAAAAAGGAACGTTACATTTCATTTACAAAACGACTGGACGAATATGTTATAAAATATCGGTTTATTGGCTCATTCAGATTCATGGCGAGTAGCTTAGATACTTAAGCCTCACATCTACCAAATTTTAATATTATAAAATCAGAGTTTAAAAATTTAAATGATGAGCAATTAAATTTGTTGACACGTAAGGGTGTCTTTCCATATGACTACTGCGGTGATGCAGATAAATTTTTGGAAACATAATTACCTGATATAACCAGCTTTTACAATCAACTTAATGATACAAATATCAGCGCAGAGAATTATGCTCATGCACAAAATGTCTGGGTTAAATTAAGCATTAATAATGTGGGTGAATATTCAGATATTTATTTGAAAACAGACGTTTTACTATTATCCGATGTTTTCGAACAATTTCGCACAAGTTGCCATAAAACTTATGGTCTAGATCCTGCACATTATTTCACTCTACCTGGTTATACATGGGATGCAATGCTTAAGCATACTGATATAACCCTTGAGCTATTGACAGATATTGATATGCTCATGTTTGTAGAGCGAGGTATTCGTGGGGGTCTTATTCAGTGTACTAAGCGCTATTCGAAAGCCAACAATAAGTACATGACTGATTTCGATGAGGCTCAACCATCCAAATTCTTAATGTATTATGACATTAATAATCAGTATGGTTGGGTTATGTCTCAATTTCTGCCCCACAGTGAGTTTCATTGGCTGTCAGATTCTCAAAATTTTAATGTTGAAGCCATAGCTGACGATTCAGATGTAGGATATATTCTCGAGGTAGATTTAGAGTATCCAATTAACCTCCACGATTACCATAAGGATCTCCCCTTTTGCCCAGATCATATTACGCCTCCAGGATCAAAACAGAAAAAACTGTTGGCAGCTTTGGGTGGTAGCTTGCGATATATTATTCACTACAGAAATCCAAAGTGTTTTACGTAGACACCTGCCGTGTAGGCTTAATTCTACGGTGCTCCATAGCGTGGGACCGAATTATTGCGTCGACCAACGCCCCTTTGAGGGTTCAAAGGTACCAAATTAGCTAAATGTTGTCATGACATGTCGCAACCCTTGGTAGGGGTGGAGGCCTATCTTAAGCCTCTTCCGTACTCTGGGGTACGGCACCCGGTTTGAGAATGCAAACCTACACCGAGCTGATCAGCTCTACCCGCAATATAGGTGATAAACACACAGCCACCACGAATCTCCCCGAAGGGCCGACCCAATCAGTCAACCTGGCGCATGCCAAGGGGCTACCGACTGCCCGTGGTACCAGCTTTCAAGTCTTTGGTCGGACCTCGTAGCATACTAAAAGCATACTACAACCAGTTTTAGCTCATCGCAGCTCCGGACTGGTAACCAATCAAACAAAAAGGGACAAATCAACAAGAAATGAACAAACCACACTCATTTAGACCAAAACAAGCAAAACAGACAACAAATACCCAACTCAAAAATGCCTATCCCGCCGCCTCTCAAACACCTCACATGCAAACTGGTCCAACCTAGAAACGTGTTCGCTACAAGCTAGCACATTTTCCAAGTCGAAATCTGCATTTGCACGCAACACCCCCATTGCACGCAAATCACGAAGTACATGCAAGCAGTCCTCACGGACTGCACCACCATCACACTCAGCATTCTCACTCAGGTTTCTTTCATGGAAGAAAGCATTGAAAGACCCATGCCCAGTCAACATAAAACCAAGACTTAAGCTAAAGCGAAAATCAGGGTAACGATTCACATACATAAAATCACATATAAAATTATACGTGATGGGACGTAATCACATACTTGGAGGTACTTACTGCAACAAACATCCACGCATCAATCACGCTTTTGCCCTTACGAAAACCAAATTGATTCTCGCAAAGGCTCGCATTCACACAACCAAGAAGCCGTTCCACCATAACCCTCTCCAACACTTTTCCAAGCACCGGAAGTAGGCTAATACCCCGATAGGAGCGGGGATTGCTTCTCAGCCTATCAGGCGACTTTAACAGTACACTCTTGCTTCCTTCCACACAGTGGGAAAGAAGGCCTCAGACATACACTTTGTATACACAGCCTCAAGATACTCAGGAATAACCTTCCAGATGGCTTTACCCATCTCTCCAGTCATACCATCCATACCAGGAGACTTTCGACTTCACAAAAGACTGATTCCATACTCAATCTCGCCCTCCCCCAAAGATGGACAATCCACCTCTTCCCTGGATTGAGAAGAGATAACATCCTCCGATCTCGGAAAGAAAGAGTTAAACAAAGCACGGACACAATCACTCCATTCTGACAGAATGGTATCGCCAAGACGAATACAATTTACATCTGTAGATTTGTCCCGACCACGATATATTTTATATGCCATGCACCAAGGGTCATCTCTAGAGCGGTACACAAAGTCCCTCCACTCCGCCTCTTTTACAGTTACAAGCATATGCTTGTATTCATTCCTACAGTCCCTATATCGCTGTCTATGCTGGAGTACCTCAGGATCCCCAACCGCTCTAGCCCTTTGAAATTTCTTCCTCAGACGTCTGAGCAGCCTCCTCTTCACCCCCAACTCCCGCGTCCACCACTTCACCCTACTACGATTTGTCAATTGACATTTTGCAAGCTAAGCGTCGTTTACACCCTCAACTCATTCACACAAAAGAGCAACTTGCACATCAACGTTCAAACACCTGAACTGTTCAATTGGAACACTCATGGCCATTTCATACAGAAATACCCCATACACGTCCCAAATGACACCACGTGTGCGCCATCGCTTAACATTAACACAATCACGAAACATACGCTCATAAGTGACCACAACTTCAATTAAATTGTGATCACTGACACCACAATCACACCGCACTCTCCACTCAAACGCATACATACTGAAGGCTAAGCTGTTTCCGATAGTAACATCGATGTCACTGACTCCTCTTGGCCCAGCAAACGTATACCACTGGCTTGGCTCATTCAGAACACTCACACAGCGACTCAAGCACCATTCGCTCAGCATCTCACCCCTTATATGATTCCGGTAACCAGACGCATGTCTGGGTTCCTTACTGAACCATAAGGGAGATGATGCATTCGCATCCATACCAAGGATCAGTGGCACGCTACTCGCAAGTAGTAGCAGTGAGTCCATATACGCAATATAAGGCTCAAGAGGGTCACCGAACTTGCAGTACAAGCTCGCCACATACATACATAAAACACACACCACACTCACTAACACTCACAACCATACATTGTACATCATGTCGTTAATAACCACAGCAGAACTGCACCTCAAATCAGGGACCACTCTAAGGGAAGAGGGCAAGCCACGTATACAACCATCTGTTGCATAGGGCTCCTGAATGAGAGCAAAGCTGATCATTAAGCATCAATGCACCCAAATCACACATAGCAGCGTAGGCACCCTGACAATTGAGCTGAAATATTTTCAGGCTCATACTAATGTCTTGCCCTCGCCCTAGCCAGCACAGCACTGTGCAGAGGGCACGCTTCGGTCAGCATGCGGTGCGCAGAGGGCAAGCCCTTAAACGCACAGTTGCGGCAATTCAACAGATTGCTGCACACTCTAGCAACATGGCCAGACTGACCACCACAGCAAGAGCAAACCACCTCTTTCACCCTACAGTACTTCACTCTATGGTCCAAACTCATGCACCGATAACAACCCAGGTGCTGCGTGAAAGCCCTCACATGGAATGAGAACCACTTGACGTAGCAACGACCGACGTCGAGAAGGGATTCCATGGCCTTGCCACAACCCTCCAGTATGACGCTCGAAACTACGCCCTCTCCCTTCCAAGGAGGACTAACAAGCTTGACACCCTTACGGAAGTCATCCACACTCATCTTGTCCTTAAGATTCAGCTTATACAAATGAACTCGTCGAGTAATCTGCGAGTGAACCCCTTGAACAACCACCCGTCTATTCATTGCCTTGTTGACCGTTACGTCAAGACCGACCTCCGCGAACTTAGCGTTCTTGGAAATACGGTCGCGCTCAGCAATCGAAGAAGTACGAATAAGCACCCCACCACCACGGATCGGCTTGATTTCGTGAACCCGAAGTGTAGGGCCCACCTTATCCACAACATCCTTAACCACCTGCTGAGGCGTAGCCTTGTTGTTCTTACTCTTGACTACCAGCGACCATGTTTCCACGACCGGTTTAGCCAGTGCAATCGGCACTGAAACAGGAACTGCAACAGCAGGGGTAGCAGACGGCCTATCCCCTTTAACCCCCAATGCAGGAAAACCTGCCAAAGGCAGAGCACCTCCTCTCGTTTGGGTAACGTCCAAACGCCCCTTCAATCGCTCATTTTCGGCAATCAGTGTCATAAGTATGATCTCATACTTTCCGGCAGTATCAATGATACTCCGGGCCATATTACCGTCCATATTTGCATCAAACACAGTGTTGACCAGCTCACTGGTTACACCCTTTAGCAAGACCAGAGGTGAATCCTCCCTCCCAGCAGTTGCCCCAGAAGATGACCCCCCAGACATTGCACCGCCAGGCAAGGACATCTCCTTCAACCGTCCTTTGGGCTCACCTCTCTCTTCCAAGACACCCTCCGGAAAGGTAGCTCCCTCCAATCCCCCAGTTAGCTTCAACCCTTTCGAGTTTCCACAAACCGGACGATTTTTAGGAACGTCCCCAACTCCAGAAGAGAACTCCGGCAAGGTCCTACCCTTCCTAACAGTAGTCGCTGCCTTTTTCTTCTCTCGGACGGACGGATCCCCAACAGACTTTCCAACCGGACGACTAACACCCGATTCACCCCCAGCCTTCAAATTAACAGAAGAAGCAGCAGACCCTAAAATCCCGTACTTCCCCTCATTCCCCAACCTATCAAGCGAAGCCTAAGACTTCGCCTGCCTCAACCCCCCTACACCCTTCGAAGCCTTTTTAGACTTCTTCATCCGATTCTTCCTTCCGTCAGGAGGCGATATTTCGCAACCCGACATGTCGCAGGAAAACGAGTAGACATGCCTCTTTTGAGACACGTCACCCGGCACAGTAGACATATCCAAACCCTACTAAGCAATTCCAACTATAAACTATAGCCCAACACACTCAGCAGGTCAAAAAATAAAAAAATAAAAATTCCGGTAAATTTAATCACCAAATCGGGAAAAAATCCCCTAAAATCCCACGAAAATTAAGGAAAATTCGGGTAAATCGGGCAAAGTGGGGATTTTTGAAAACCTCTAATCGGGCAAATGTCAAATATTATGGGAATCCCACGAAAGACACCCAGACGAAGCAGCAACCCTACCACCAAGCAGATCTGCTCACAGCAGCACCAACGCCATCCGGATGTCTACGGTGACTAGTACAAACAAAAGCACCAACCACAGACACAAACCAAAACCAGCCTGCACTAACCAACACAGTCCACTTAAGATAAAAAATTACTACCACCACAGTGCTAAAGTGACAAAATCAAAATGACACTTCCGGTCAAAAACACCTCACTTGTAGCAAAACGGTGATCGCTAATCAGCGAGAAAATCGCAAATTATTGCAATAATCACTGCTCGAATGTTCAGATAAATACGCTCACAAAACGCACTACACTTTCACAATTGTGTATATATCAAAACTTCACATGAACATATAAAAATTAATAACACACTAACTTGGGGATCAAACTTGACTTGCATACTCTAAGTGAGGTCACACAATTGCATAATACAGCGTTGTAGTTGTGATCATACTATTAAATTCTTTGGCCCAGCGTTTCATAAATCCGAGCATAGAAGATGCTTTTTTACAAATGTAATCAATATGAACGTTAAACGATAGCTTAGAATCCATGCATATACCAAGATCTTCGACAGCATCTACACGATTTAATGCAGTATCTTTTATCTTATAATCAAAAATTAAATTATTCCTTTTTCGCGAAAAGGTCATAGTTTGGCATTTATCTGGATTTAGAAACATTGTTTTTAGAACACCAAATTTCAAAAGATTTCAAATCAGACTGGAGCAGATCTGAATTGTCTTTAGCATCTATTGTTCTGTATATTTTCATGTCATCTGCATAGATAAGTAGATGAGAGTATTTGATGATGTGGGTTATATCATTAATGGCTAAAATGAACAGAAGTGGACCAAGGTGGCTACCTTGAGGAACACCTGATTCAGCAATAAATTCAGCTGACAATACGCCTAGAAACCGTATTTGATAAGATCGCTCTGTCAGATACGATTGAATCCAGCTTACAAAAAATTGTGGAAAACCCATTAACTTTAGTTTAAATAGAATTAAGTTGTGTGGCAGTTTATCAAATGCTTTTCTAAAATCAGTGTAAATACAGTCGACCTGGTTACCTGAATAAAATGAATTTAAGCAAAACGTTGTAAAATCGAGGAGATTAGACACAGTGGATCTGCCAGTAACAAATCCATGCTGACGAGTTGTCATGGCCTTCCCACAGTGAATTTTCACACGATCATACACGAGCCGCTCAAAAAGTTTTGGAATCGACGAGAGTTTCGCGATAGGCCTGTAGTTGTTTATATCGTTCTTACAACCTTTTTTATAGATAGGACCTATAAAAGATTTTTTCCAAAAAAGTGGGAAAATACTTTCGCTAATTGATTTATTGAATAACATGGACAGTGGTTGACTTAGAACGGAACCACATCGTGTTAACACTGCGGCAGGAATTCCATCAGGCCCAGCATTAAAATCCTCATCGATCAATCCAATATACTTTAAAATATCCTCTGAAGTAAAGGATATAGAATCCAACGAAACCCTGGGTGTAGAGTTCATATATTCAAAGTACTCTTCATCAGGATTAAAAGAGTCTGAACAAAATGACTCTTTAAAGAGATTGGCAAATAGACCATAAATTACGAAAGGAACGTTAATAAATCCGTCAGTGGTTTTAAATGATGAAGGGAATCCATCAGATTTTTTTTTTTGGTGTTTATGAAACCCCAAAATTTCTTCGGATCAGACAATATTCTCAGCTTAGTACTGTCTAAATAATTTTGATATAAGGTAGCTGAGCAATTTTCAAAATCCAGAAACAAACGCTTGTAGATTTCTAGGTCATTCAAGTCTAAGCTACAGACATATTTTTTCCATGCCCTATTCCTGCTGTTGCGAAGAATCTTTAACTCCTTTGTGTACCAGGGGCAAGCACAATTTTTCGTAAATTTGAGGCTTTATGGCACGGACAGAGAAAACATAGCAAAGATTTCCATATAAAAAAAATTAATTGAATCATCAAGAGTGTTATTATTAACATATTCTAAAATAACATGAAGTTTACTTTGAAGTAAATGATTCAACTTCAAAAAGTCAGCTTTTTTAAAATTGAATTCATAAACTTTATCTATTGGGTTAGACTTTACTATATTATCACTGTCTGATTTGTACCATATGCTCAATGGTGGATGGTATTCATCAACAGCAGTTAAAACATGAGGGGCCCTCTAAACAATCACATTGTTACTATCTGTAGTTAAGACCAGGTCAAGAAGTCTTTCACGACTATTATAAATACAACTCACTTGTTGTAAGTCAGAACATATACTATCAACAAATATATGCTCTTGGCGAGTCTTCGAATTAGATGCACAAAAATTTGTATCATCGTCAGAAGATTCCCATTTCAAGTCAGGCAGATTAAAATCACCTAACAATAAAATGTCGTCATTAACGTCAGTTATGCTTATGACATAATCTATGCAATCCGCAAGGCTTGCATAAACTTCTACACTGCTCTTAGGAGGAACGTATGCATTAATAAGATATACATTAGAATTGCAATGTACTACCTTGAAGCATATAAGTTCGATGTTAGAAGAGCAGGGAATAACAATAATGGAACTAACGAAGGAGTTCCTTACAGCTAATAAGACACCTCCACCGACAGCAGTAGTATTGTCAGCATGTCTATCTCTTCTATAAACCTCAAAACTGTTATCAAACAATTCTAAGTCAGTAATGCTTCCGTTTAACCAAGTTTCAGTCAGTGCGATAATATCCTCAGAGAAATTCTGAGACATTAAAAATATGTCTCGCGTCTTAGAGCGTAATCCCCTTACATTTTGATAGTAAAGGGATAACCTATTCAGTTTTTTTGGGATTGACGAGCGGCTTCAGTCGTCCCTCTAGGCTTATTCTTAAGGCTTGATTACCCAAGCGTAACGTGAGGTGGCGCAGCCGGATGTAGCGTAGTGCGACGTTGCCTCGAGGATAAGCGATTACCGAAATCGTAATCCAACGTAGTGCAGGCGCCGTAGTGCAGGGCACTCATTTTATTCTAGAAGGCTTATTTACTTCTCCTCGTCAATAAAAGATTGCATTCTTTCTTAAATAGTATTAAAATTTACAAAAAAGTGAAGTTAAACAAATTTTTTCGCTTGTAACTTAGCTGTCGAACTACCAAAAATCGTAACGTTGCGTAGAAATCTATTTTCTACAGACTTCTACGCTGCGTCACGCCACGTTACGATTTCGGTAACGACTTGTACACATTTATCATTAAACAGATTTTAGCTTGACAATTGGCAACGTCGCGCTACGTTACCTTACGCTTGGCTAATCCAGCCTTTAGGCTGAAACTCTGTAACGAGTATATTATCAGTTCACAAATTAGAGTTTAGAACAGTTGCAAACTCTTCAGCTGGAACTGTGAGAATAAAGGAAGCATGGGAAGGTTTATTACCTATTTTTTTGCATGAGCAAAATGCATTTAGACTCAACAATTTATTATGTTTGATAATAGTCAATACATTTTCAACAGTTGTGTCGGGCTGAAGACGTGAAATAAATAAATTTTTTTTCCTCGACACTGCCCTTAAGCTTGATAGATTTCTAGGCTCAATAGGAGTCAAAACTGAACTATTAGTCAAAGAAGGAATGTTAGAAGGTGACGAGGAAGTAACTGGAGTGTTCCTGTTCAAAAGCGGTGCTGAGGGCTGCTTGGCCTGAGAAGTAGATCCAGATGATTTTCGCTTCTTATTATTTTTTTTATTTTTTCTCTTTATTTTTGAGATAATATGGTCTTCTGATGAAAGGATTGTTTGTGTCCCGGAAGAAACAGTCTGTGGCAAAGCTAGCGGAATATTTTCTGAAATGGAAATTTCATCATAGACACTGGTACTGGGTGCGGCCCTAACTTCACTAAAAAATGTTACAATTTCTCGAAAATTGTTGTTTAACGAGATAAGACTTTCCCCAAAAAGCTTAATTTTTGAATAAAGTTCATCTAATGATGAATGTTTTGGCTTTTGCAAAGTTCGTCTAAAGAACAAGCAACGATATTTTCTGCAGAAAAATAGTCCATGTTTAATTTTTAAAAAATGAGCAGATGCAAAATGTGCTTTTAGGGTTATTATATTCAGGCAGTTTGTGCACAGTTTATTAGAAAACTAAAAAACAAAAACAACACTCACTGAGCTGAAGATAAACAAATCACCGCACAAAGAAGAAACTAAAACACAGTAAGCATGCAAAAACAACAACACTGCATTAACTAAACAAGTTAAACAAAGTTAATATGGAAGAATTAAACTTACAAAACTTAAATGCACAATTATTATTTAATGGAATAGTTGTATATTAATGATATTAGTAATTACAATATAATATTTAAGTAATTACGATATTGAAACTGTTTTAATACACTCACGAATAAAACAAACAAAGGCTTTTACATAACACGATAAAACACAACCGACACCAACTAATATACGAGATCAACTGAAACTGAAAGGTTTTTCTAACACGATTGGAAAAACCGCACAAAAACGCACTTTAAAACCGCACTTCAGAAAAACACGTCTGTTCGCAACGATAGATACAGCAAGAGTGATTATTCACTACAGAAATCTAAAACAGGCTTTGAAATATGGATTAAGACTATCTAAAATTCACAAAATTTTACAATTTAGACAATCTGCATGGTTGAAGCCATATATCGTTCTAAACACGAGTCTTCGAACAGCGTCTATAAATGAGTTTGAGAAGAACCTTTTCAAACTCATGAATAATGCTGTGTTCGGAAAAACTATAGAAAACATACGTAAACACAGTGTTGTTAAAAAGTGGTAACGAGTTAGTCGGGTCGATATGGTGCCGAAGCCCTTATTTCTAAGCCTGAGTTTAAGGCCTCAACAATATTTGGTGAAAATTTGGTGGCAATTGAACTAAATAAAACTGAAATATACTTCAATAACCCCATTTATGTTGGTATGTGCATCCTTGATTTAGCCAAAACAACCATTTATGATTTTCATTATGGTTGCATGGCTCCCAAATTTAGTTCCGATTGTGGAATTTGCTATACTGATACCGATTCGCTAATTTATGAGGTGGCTTGTAAAGACTTGTATGAAGTCATCAAATGCGATTGCTTTATACACTTATTGCTTATACACACATACAAGCGACTATCCTATTGAAAATGTGTGGGGTATTCCTCAAGTCAAAAAAAAAAGTTTTGGGTCGCATGAAAGATGAGAATAATGGCAGTATCATGACTGAATCTGTGGGGCACCGTGCAAAAATGTATGCGATACGGGTAGAGGGTGAAGACTCAACGAAAAAATCTAAAGGTGTAAAAAGAAACATAGTCAGTCGCGGAAACATGAAGTAAGTTCGATCATACAAACAAAAATTGCATTAAGCCCTCATGATAATAAGCGGTTTTTAATAGCAAATAGTAATGAGACATTACCGTGGGGTCATTTCAGCATTATGGAGTTGGAATAATATTACTTAAAAATAAATGTTTATTTTTAAGATTTTAAATTGTTAAAGATATATGATTAAGAAGAAAAAAAATAAAATTTTTATAACGTTGTACAAAATATATTTATTTTATTTTTTTTTAAACTTTACTCTGCTGTTGAAATTTTATAATAATCTCTAGTATGGGTAAGTAGCCGATGTTGATGATGATTGTGATGACTTACAATGAAACAAAATGGATTTTAAGTATTTTTTTTTCTTTATTCTTTCAGCCTATTTTCGAAAACAAAAATTTCAAACATAAAAGTCCACAATTTATTGTGTTAAAATTTTGATATCTATTATAATTATAGTTTATATCTTCCCCTAAATATTTTATTATTTCCTTTGGCGGTTGTAAATTTCCAAAGCTGTCAAAATATTCAATTTGATTATTGTTTTTCCAGTATGCTACACAATGTGTGCCGGAGCCCTCTGATGCATCGAGATTAATTATCCCGCATTCTTTTTTAAATGGTTTACTTGGAAGAGTATCACACATAAACACTCTAAAATTTGGAATATCTTTAGCATATTTTCTTATATCTACATCAGTAAGGGCTCTTTTAGGTAGCTGCATTAAAAATGTTGTTGATAAGGTTTTAAATATAATCCAATCCTATTTTTATATGGTTTTAGGATCATGCCTTTTCCCATTGCAATAGCTTCCATTTTACTATTATGTCATTTTGCTTCATTTAACTGCTCTTTTCCAGTTTCTACTGCATTGATTGCTTTTGTTATGCAAGATACTCCACCAGCTAGACTCCCAAGTGCACCCAGGGCAGCGAATATAGGTGCAAGCGGGAGAAAACCTCCATATTTAGGTAGTTGAATTACTCGAGGAGTCTTAATCAGAGATTTTTTTCCCTTGAAAATATTGTTTACAACTTTTCTTGAAATTTTAACTGCATCATCCAAGTTTTTCGTTTTCTTAATTCTCTTTTTAGCACTATTTAGGGCATGTCTAAATAGGCGATGTCCATTTATTTGAGGAGATCTCGCCGTTTTACTGGTAACGTTACCCAGACCAAATTTTGTTTTCGCTTTCATTTTCTAATAATGATGAAGTCATATCTCCAGACGAAGTGCAGCCCAACTCAATATTTATATTTGATGATGTAGCTTGCGAGAAACAAAATCACAAACGCTCATACTTCTGCTTGGGACGCCACAAGGATGTTGATAGCTTTTACTTATGTCAAACTTATACACGTATGCCAAAACACCTAATTCGCGATAATGCTAATATGATTATAATATTTAAACAGGATGAGATGAATATTAAACATATTTATAGCGATCATGTTGGTTCTGATATGCCTTTTAAGACATTTCATGACTTATGTTCAAAGTGTTGGAAAGAAAACTATAGCTTTCTAGTTATAAACAAGGATGATCCAAGGAAACAGTATAGATATTTTTAAATCAGTACAACAAATGCTGCTTAACGGATGACATTAAACAGCTAACTGCCAAACAGCTAACTGCTAAACAGCTAACTGCTAAACAGCCAAGAGCTAAACTGGGCTATACTGTTAAACAGCCAACCGCTAAACTGGGCTGCGCTGTTAAACAGCCAACCACTAAACAGCCAACTGCTAAACAGCCAACTGCTAAACTGGCCTATACTGTTAAACAGCCAACCGCTAAACTGGGCTATACTGTTAAACAGGAAACTACTAAATACACCAATAGGAATAAATAGACTACAAAATATAACATAATCAATATTCGTAAGATGCCTATCGATAAGTTTGGACATTATATGGGTAGCTCTGAAAGATATCAAAACCCGCACACCAAGATTCATTTCGATAGCGATCGTCATTTCAACTTCAACTCACGTAGAATAAAAAATATTGCTAATCCTGTATTGGAAAACGATGCTGTGAATAAAATTTATTTAAAAAGTTATTTTGAAGAAATAAAGAAACAATTGAATACATTTCATATGGATAAAACTACGGAAGCAGAGAATCGATTTCATGAATTAATACAACAACAAAACACATCACTTACGACAAAACTTGCAGTCTTAGAAGCAATAATAAATAATTTAACTCAAGAACGTTTTTTAAGAAAAATGGAAGACTATTACGAGTTTTTGAACGAGAAATTAAACCGTGTTGAAAGGAATTCGCCAACTGAAGCTCCGAAACGTGTATGGTCTAAGGTTGCAGATAGATACGGAGAGGTAGAAGCTCTTAAACGAGTAACAACTACTGAAGCCGTTTGAAATGGACAGACAAGCAGTTGTGCAGGAGCTTCATAAGCAAGCACGCAGACATTTTATACGGCGACGCGTGGTAACCAAAGATCGTCTGGCAAGCAGATCTTGTTGAAATGGGCGCTTATTCAAAGTACAACAAAGGTTATCGGTTTATTTTAACAATAATAGACACATTTTCAAAGTTTGCTTTTATTGTTCCCATAAAATCTAAAGGTAGTGAAGATATTACTAATGCAATGATAGCCATTTTTTCGCAAAAGAGGATTCCAAAAAACTTGCAAACAGATAATGGCAAAGAGTTTTATAATAAAACATTTCAAAACCTGATGAAAAAGCATAATATTAATCACTTTTCTACATATAGCATCCTGAAAGCATCTATTGTAGAACGATTTAATAGGACCATAAAAGGTATGATGTGGAAAAAATTTTGCTTACAAGGGAATTATCAATGGATAAATATGTATAAAGATTTAATTAATGAATATAATAGTAAAACGCATAGAACCATTGGAATGGCTTCAGAGTCGGTGAGCACTAGTTTAGCTCCATATCCTTTAAAGGTAAGTAATTAATACTAGAATTGTGAAAAAGATTTTGCAGACTGGCTTTCATCATTTTATTCTGTAAACTTCACGCTGTGATAGGTACTTTTAAACTGATTCTTAATATTCTAAAAATGGACTTATTAAGCATATTGCATCATATTATTTATCGATTTCTTATCAGTTGTCGTTATGTACATTCGGATAGTTGGTAATATCTTATCAGTTGCGGTTATTTACATCCAGTGATTGGTATAATTTCTTATCAGTTGCGGTTAAATGCGTATATAAAATCATAACTTTTTATGATGAGTACATGTATGTATGTATGTATATATGTATGTAAGTATATATATATATGTAAGTATATATGTATATATATACATGGATACATATGAAATATTACAGGATATGATGAAATACTATGGTATGTCAGAAGAAGTTAGAAAGAATAGTAAATATGTATGACTATATGATTCTAATTTTATAGAGATGTGTGCATGATATAAATAGAAAACTATGATAAGAGCGATTTAGTTGTATTACATTCTTCAGTAAAATATGTATTGGGGGCAACTTTTAAGAAGTCATGATAAATACTGTACTTGTCATGCACAGTGGAAAACTTTACATATAATAAATGCTATAGTTTTGGATATTATGGTGCTGGTGTTTTTAGCCGCAGAAAGAGGGGTTAGAACACAAATTTTTTCTCTTAAAGAGGCCAGCAAATGCCCACAAACATACCAACATTTGAATTTAGTCTTAATCAGCATATAAAAATTGAGGTTACTGGTGGTATGATATCGTTAGTTGGTACAGTCTATGAAGGTGGTTATAAAGATACAAATGTGTACTCATTCAAATCATCTTGCATTTTCCGTGAAATAGATGGATTTTTTGGAGGTATGGATAAAATACTTGGTAAGGCTGCAGTCCTTCCGTCTCATAAAAACTACACAAAAAACCACACCCAAAAGAAAAATTTTAATGATGAGAGTGAAACTATCAAATTAGTTGGTGGTGGTGGTGGCAGCTCAGTTGACCGCTCATTTGAAGACGAGGATTATTAGATTAGACTATAAATACGAGCGTCAGCTCTTAACATGTCATTTAAAAATATACCGTCAACAAAAGAACACATCTGTTAGAAAAAAAAATTAAAAATAATTTCATCATATTACTCACATATTTTTGAATTGTACAAGTATTTTCAGCTACAGTATCAATTGATTTGAGTGAAAATTAATTTAAAAATACCGAGTTTGCTGCAAAATTACCTAATAATGATACTGTAAGTATACAACTAAATTTTAAACTTTTAAAGTTTAGTAAAGACTTAAATGGAAACGATGAGTCAGCAACAGAAGAAGAACCTCAGTCGGCTGGAGAGGAAGAGCGCCAGCCGCCTATAGATCAATCGTTTACAGTTGATGAGGCTATTGAAGCATTTAGGCCAGACTTAGTTAAAAAGGAACAAAAAATATTGCCGGAATTATTGAAAGTTCACAACCATTTTACAGGCATTTTCAACTACAATACAAAGATAATATAAAATTGAGAATTCGCTGCATATATGATAGCAATTACTTGAAACGTCGATTAAATATTTCGTGTTTTAAATATCGTCAAATTGAATACGAGAGATTTTTAAGCAACGGTGAAATTGAGGTGGTTACTGAGGATGATACTACTTTCCGTTCAGATATGACATTAATCAACATTCAAGATTACAAACACGATTTGGAAATGGAAATATACTAGAATTTTATCTTACTTACTTACTTAGGTGGCCATAGCAACCCGTCGTCGGGTTTCGGCCGATCTCATCAGCTCTCGCCAGGCGCCTCTGCTTCGCGCGCGCCTTCTCCAATTGGTTTCACCAAGCGCGGTTAGGGCTTCCTCGACCTGGTCAATCCATCGGAGGCATGGTCTCCCTCTTCGTCGTCGGACTTCGGCCTTCGCCTCGAACACCTTTTTCGCTGGAGCATCGTCATTCAAACGATGGACATGACCTAGCCAGCGTAATCACTGGATTGCGATACGCTGAACTACTTCAATGTCGTCGTATAGCTCATACAGCTCGTGGTTCATTCGTATGCGATAGTCGTCGCCAACTCGAATAGGGCCGAAGATTTTGCGAAGAACTTTTCTCTCAAACACCCCAAGAGTGGCTGCGTCTGCTTGCGAGACAACCCATGCCTCAGCGCCATAAAGAAGCACAGGTATAATGAGCGTCTTGTAGAGTGTCAGTTTTGTCGATCGAGAGAGGGCTCTGCAACGTAATTGCTTACTAAGCCCGTAGTAGCACCTATTAGCAATTGTTATTCTTCGCTTTATCTCCAGGCTGACATCATTATTGCTGTTAATGGCGGTGCCAAGGTAGGTAAATTCCTTGACTACTTCAAAATTATAGATGCCTGTTGAAACGTGAGAGCCTAGCCGCCCCGCTCCCCTGCCAGCAGGCAGCATATACTTCGTTTTACCCTCGTTTACCGTCAAACCCACCTTGGCTGATTCTTTCTCGATAGCGGTGAAAGCAGCAGTGACATCTCTCTTCGTTCTACCGATGATATCAATATCATCAGCATACGCAAGGAGCTGAACACCTTTGTAAAAAATGGTGCCATTGCGATGCACACCGGCCTTTCGTAGGATCCCCTCCATGATGATGTTGAAGAGATCGCAAGATAGCGGGTCGCCTTGTCTGAAACCTCGTTCAGTATGGAAGGTTTCGGAGAGGTCATTTCCTACCTTGACGGAGCTGCAAGTATTGCTCAACGTCATCCTGCAGAGTCTTATCAACTTTGCAGGTATACCGAACTCAGACATTGTTGCGTATAGGCAATCCCGCCTCGGGCTATCGAACGCAGCTTTATAATCGACAAAGAGATGATGCGTGTCGATTTGCTTTTCGTTGGTTTTCTCCAGGATTTGGCGCAGTGTAAAAATCTGGTCTATGGTGGATTTACCAGGTCGAAAGCCACACTGATAAGGTCCAATCAGTGTTTTTGTATACGGCTTAAGTCTTTCACATAGTACGCTCGAGAGGACCTTATATGCGATAGAAATAAGACTGATACCTCGGTAGTTGGTGCAAATTGTCGGGTCTCCTTTCTTAAGTAAGGGACAAAGCACGCTGAGATTCCAATCGTCGGGCATGCATTCCGCTAGCCATATTTTGCTGATGAGTTGATGCCTGCACCCTATCAATTCATCGCCGCCGGCTTTAAACAGTTCAGCTGGCAGGCCGTCAGCACCCGCTGCTTTGTTGTTTTTGAGCCGCTGGATAGCAACTCGAACCTCGTCATGGCTAGGTGGTAGAACTTCTACTTCGTCATCGTCGATTTGTTGTGGCGAACTGCATTCTCCATGGGCGGAGTTGGTGGGATCATCGCCCGTAAGCAGATTGGAAAAATGCTGTCTCCACAATCTCAGTGCGTACTGCGTATCTGTAACCAGATTTCCATTCCCATCTCTACAAGTGGATGCTCCGGGCTTGAAACCTTGGGTTAGACGCTTAACTTGTTGGTAAAATTTTCGTGTATCCTTCTTGCCTTTGTACACCTCAATTTCTTCATGCTCACGCTCTTCTTGCTCCCTTTTTTTGCGTCTGAAAAGGCGTCTCTCTTCCTTCCTCTTTTCACGATATTTTTCTTCAGCGGCAGCGCGCATGGAGTGGGAGATGTGCGCTCAAAGTCCATCGGCATCATCGTGTTGTGAGGTTGGTTGGTTGAGCTTAACCGAGAGTTGAGCGGAGTAGGCCTCAGCTGTCCTTTGTGATTGCAGCTTAGCGACGTCTAGCTTTCGTTGCATTCCTGTGCGTATGTTCTTTGCATTGCATAACCGCATGCGGATCTTGGCTGCAACAAGAAAGTGGTCGGAGTCGATGTTCACTCCCCGAAATGTACGCACATCCAGAACGCTAGAAGCGTGCCTTCCGTCGATCACAAAATGATCAATTTGGTTTCGTGTTTTTTGATCAGGGGACAGCCAGGTGGCCTTATGGATGTCGAGGTGTTGGAATCTGGTGCTACTTACTACCATGTTTCGTGCCGCGGCGAAGTCGATCAGTCTTAGACCGTTGTTCGTAGTGGCCTCGTGGAGACTGAACTGACCGACAGTGGGGCCAAAGACGCCTTCTTTTCCGACCTTTGCGTTAAAATCGCCGAGGATTTTTTTTACGTCGTGGGCCGGACAGCGATCGTACACGTCCTCTAGGCTCGCGTAGAAAGCATCCTTGGCGGCATCGTCCTTTTCCTCCGTCGGGGCGTGCGCGCAAATTAAGGTTACATTAAAAAATTTCGCCTTGATGCGTATCGTCGCCAACCTTTCGTTCACTGGTGTGAACCGAGAAACAAGGTGGCGTAGTTTTCGTCTTACGACGAAGCCGCATCCGAATTCGCACTTTTCCGCATGGCAGCTGTAGTAAATATCGCAGTCTGCTCGCTTAGAGCAGCCTTGCCCTTTCCATCGCATCTCCTGGATGGCGGTGATGTCGGCCTTTATTCTTGCGAGGGCTTCCGCCAGTTGGATAGATGCACCTTCTCTGTAGAGAGTCCGGGCATTCCAGGTGCATATCCGTAAATCATGGTCCGTTTTTCGTTTGCGGTGGTCGTCAACGTGTTTGGGGCTATCATCCGAGGCTGGTTCGATTTTCATTGGGAAATTTGATAATGTGACGGGACCCAAACCCTGTGCACATTCCAGGATTAAGGTCTATGAGAGACCCCTCAAGTTTTAAGTCTAGAGAAAGACAAGGGGGGGTTTGGGCAAGGTGCTTTTAAGGCGACACCGACTCGCCTTGTCAGTGCCAGTTGCGGGCTCTGTGGGGTTTTTATTTAAGACGCAGCGCTGCACTACGCCCTTCCACACCCTAGCTGGTCACCCTAGTCACACTAGAATTTTATCAATCAGTTATAAATTTGCAGTCATCATGTTAAGAGGTCTTAATTATCAAAGAACGAATAATGAGTTTCGTGCTAAATTTTTAAATGATTTCTTAAGGGAAGAAATACTTTTATGGCCTGAGCACAAGAATATTTTAGATGAATATGCACTATATAAAACAAAAACGTCTAAATTTGGTAACCATTATAGCAATTGTGTATGGTCAAGGGATGAAACAACTTGTGGTCCTGATACATGTGGATGCTCCTTTATTGATGTATTATAGGATGATGCTTTGAATATAATCAACTTTTATTATAATATAAAAATTCAAATTTTATCAAGTTTTCTTCAGTCAACATCAAAATCTACATAACACTTGACAATGTCTGGGGACAGAATTTTAGTTATAGATGTTCAAGGTTTCTACATCAATAATGAATTAAGTGTAAAAGAGATGAGTATTTTAGCGGACGATGACTCACAAGTTCAAACATTTATAATGAAACCGCCTCTTCAATATTCTATGCTGACATCAAGAGAAAAAGTTTCGTATAATTGGCTTTATAATAATCATCATGGACTCAAATGGGAAGAAGGCAATTCATTTTTAGCAAATATTATAGCATATTATATAGCATATATTAAGGATAAAAATTTTATTTGTTATGTTAAAGGTTTAGAAAAAATTAATTGGATTAAAAATTTGTTTAAAAATGAAATTATTTGTAATAAACTAGATGATTTAAACTGTCCAAATTTAAAAACACTGTACCAAAATGGTCAAGCAATAAATGCTTGTAGCTATCATAAGAAACATTTTATCTGTGCTGAAAAAAATGTATTACTCCTGAAGAAGTTTATAAAGAAGTCCAAATTTAAAAACTCTGTATCAAAATGGTCAAGCAATAAATGCTTGTAGCCATCATAAGAAACATTTTATCTGTGCTGAAAAAATGTATTACTCCTGAAAAAGTTTATAAATAAGGATCTAAAATTATAAAACAATTTGCGTAGTTATTTAGTACTTAAATTATATTAAATGGATATCGATCATCAGTTCATTACGAAAACTCGTCATGTCCACAACAATCTCTTTAAGCGGGACCACACCAACTCTTATTGGAAAATATTTTCCACCAATTGAATTGGCCACAAAATATGTTTGCGGACTTGTAGACTTTGTCACATTTAATTCAATACCCAATGTAGATGTCTACAACAATTTATTTCATATCGGGCATCAACAATATATTACAATACCAGTTGGTTCGTATGAATTTGAGGATATTGGGTTTTTATTGGAAACAGCGGTAAGAGACATTTATGGATCAATTTTCCTGGAAATTAAATAAAACAACAACACTCTTAAAACTGAAATTGTATCCTCCATGGATATAGATTTTTCTAAACCAAACAGTATAGGACAGCTGTTGGGATTCAGTAAAAGAAAATTGATAGTTAATGAGCTACCGTATGATGAGTTTATCAAAGTGATATCTTTAGACCTATTACAAGAAATAGAAAAAACTGAATATATGCATAAAGGTCAGTCTGATAAAACTAAGAAACATTTTGAATCTAATTTACCTTTAAATATTACAAACATAAACACAATACGAATTGAATGTAACTTGACAACCGGATCATATATTAATAACACATCAGTTCATACAATTCATGAATTTCCTCTGGATGTCTCACCAGGATATAAAATAAATGAGAAACCTCGAAAAAATTTCCATAAGACTTCACTTTAAGCCAGAATAAAAATGATTATTTACACTAAGAACAATAAAAACGCAATTCAAAAAGAATTTCCAGTTACTCCTTCATCTACACTCAACCCGGGACATACAAAAAAGAAGCTGTTGACTGCAGCTAATATAGAATATTTAAAATCCTTGAGACTTAATCTACAAGCATGAATGATATATTAAATGTCCTTCAAAAACCAATATATGATGAGAGCATTATATAAAAGGAATACCATAGTTACTCGCCATATTTGAAATCTTTTAATAATAATGATGAGATTCGTATACCAATTCAAAATCAGGACCTCTTTGTCTTACCAAGTGAGAGTATGATTTACATTCATGGCTTTATAGTAAAACATGAAGGAGAAAAAGATGTAGCAACAACAGGTGTGAAATTTAAAAATAACTTTGTTTCATATTTGTTTGATGAAATTCGATATGAGTTTGCAAATGTTTTAAATTCTAATTTGTGGACCGATAATATATTCGTTTCAGAGTTTCTGCCTAAGAATAAGTCTAAAAGCACGACTCAACCTGTTCGTCAAACTCAAAAAAACTGAATAGGCTATCCCTTTACTATCAAAATGTAAGGGGATTACGCTCTAAGACGCGAGACATTTTTTTAATGGCTCAAAATTTGTCTAGAGATATTATCGCATTGACTGAAATGTAGTTAAATGGAAGCATTACTGACTTGGAATTGTTTGATAATAGTTTTGAAGTATATAGAAAATTCAGATACGCTGTCAATACTTCATGGTAGTGTCTTATTAGCTGTTAGGAACTCCTGCGTTAGTTCCATTATCGATATTCCCTGCTCTTCTAATATCGAACTTATATCACGGTGTGCAGGAAGCAACTTTTATTCAACCTGAAATGTCGACGCAATCTGAGTATGCAGATGTTTGAAGTACAATCTAAAAACGCAGAATTTATTGTTTTTAAAATCTTATGAGTTCGTTTAAGGGGGGAATCAATTTTTTGTAGTAAAAAATCTATGTTTTTTATATCATAGTAAAACTATTAAAAAATATGTCCTCAAAGTTTAAAAAACGGTTTAATTTCAAATATTTGCATTTTAAGAAATGAAAAAATTCCATTTAGTAATAGATCCGGCAAGCGATTGTCTGTTGTTATGAATCCAAAAAAGCAAAAAAGAATAATTTTTTTAAAAAATATATTTAGATAATATTATGAGAAATTCAGGTGCAAGCGTCAGACAAACGAGAAATGTTGCTTATTTTATTCGAAGGAGAAAAAGTTGAAATTCGATTTCACAAAATTACGCCTCACATGTTACTAAAAAAGTTAACACTCTGAAAAATGTTTGCAAAACTTATAATTTACGGTTTGACGTAGTTTCAAACAAATCAAAAGAAATTCAATCCATGGTATCAATCAGCCCATGCATCTGAGTTATAATAAGCGAAACTATGATGAAAGTAATGGCTGACGAAGGACAGGGCTTCTTTAAAATTAGTTTAACAATGATTCCAGAAAATTATTCTTCAGCGTACCGAGATGAAGATGAAAACGATGAACAAACATTTTAATTAAAAGCTATACAATAAATAAGGCAATACAAACAAAGAAACAAAGTTGACAAGTGTAAAACGGTTAAAAATGCTGTGTATTGTCCCAAACATACAGAAGCATAAAGTAATATTTCTACTTTGTTCGATTTAGCAAAAATCAATAAAACACCCAGAGACTTATTGCCGACTTTAAATTAATTTTAATTGTCAATGGTCTAATGCTTCATGTCCATGCTCATATTGCTTTGATAGCTTACAAAATTTAAAAGAACTGAATCGAAAAGAACAATCTTTCATACTTTAATAAATTTTCTTCTCTTGATTCGGATAATCCACCACTATAAATCCACCATTGCTAAAAAAAAGTGATGATGTTTGCTATATCCAAAAGTGTATTATTCCGGAATTACACATAATGCAGGGATTCGTCAATTGTTTTGAGATGGATTAGTTCCAATCCTCAGTAGACAAAAGGAACTGATTTGGCAAATAAATCTTAATTTAACACAATTAAACTATCATTGCGAAACATTTCAAAGCAATGCCTGCCGTACCCTTTTGAAAAACGCAGATAAGTTAAATGATCCTGACATATATCAAAACATTGGAAATTTACGATTAGTTCCGTTTATTAACGTTCTAAAAGCTATGAACAACATAATTAACTGCGGCTTTTCTACTCAAAAGTATGATAACCTTTAAGAGTACATTGAAAAATTTATAAAAATGTTTGAAGCTTCAGAACTTTCCAATACATTGAAAGCTAATGTAACACCTTACTCATTGTCTGGAGTACCTAAATAGAGATGGACTCGATATACGGTCTACACAAGCAGGGAAATCCATTTACAAGGAATTTTTAAAACATTGTAATCGAAGAAAAGTTAATTCAATGAATAATGCAGCATATTTACGGAAGTTGTAGGAAGCAGTTGTTGCTTTTTCATCTCTAAATATGTAAATATTAAAGTCATTACACAATAAAAAAATTAGAATTACAGGTAATAAAGACAAACATTATCTAACTAGTTTTCTTTAAAATTTATACTTTTTTGCTATTTTGGATTTATAATAACACACGTTTTCTTACCGGTCCATTACTAAATGAAATTTTTTGATTTCTTAAAATGTAAATATTTGAAATAAAACCATTTTTTAAACTTTGAGGACATATTTTTTAATAGTTTTACTATCATATAAAAAACATCGATTTTTTTACTACAAAAAATTGATTCACCCCTTAAACGAACTCATAGGATTTTAAAAACAATGAATTCTGCATCTGTAGATGGTTCTTCAAACATCTGCATACTCAGATTGCGTCGACATTTCAAGTTGAATAAAATTTGCTTCCTGCACACCGTGATATGCATTAAGGTTGTACATTGTAATTCTAATGTATATGTAGTTAATGCTTATGTTCCTCCAAAGAGCAGTGTGGAAATTTATGCAAGCCTTGCGGATTGCATAGAATACGTTATAAATATTCTTGACGTTAGTGACGACATTTTATTGTTGGGCGATTTTAATCTGCCTAACTTGAAATGGGAATCTTCAGACGATGATACACATTTTTCTGCATCTAATTCGAAGACACGCCAAGAGCATATATTTGTTGATAATATATGTTCTTATTTACAACGAGTAAGTTGTATTTATAATAGTCGTGAAAGACTTCTTGACCTGGTCTTAACTACAGACTGTAACAACGTGATTGTTAAGAGGGCCCTTCATGCTCTAACTTCTGTTGATGACTACCATCTACCACTGAGCTTATGGTACAAGTCCGACAGGGAAAATATAGTGAATTCCAATTCAATAGATAAAATTTATGAATTCAATTTTAAAAAAGCTGACTTTCTGAACTTGAATCATTTACTTCATAGTAAACTTAATGTAATTTTAGAATATTTTAATGGTAATAATCCTGAATATTCAACTAATTTTTTTTATATGGAAATCTTTACAATGTTTTCTGAGTTCGTGCCGTATAGCCTCAAATTTGCGAAAAATTGTGCTTACCCTTGGTACACAAGAGAATTAAAGACTCTTCGCAACAACAGGAATAGGGCATGGAAGAAATATGTCTGTAGCTTAGACTTAAATGACCTAGAAACCTACAAGCGTCTGTTTCTGGATTTTGAAAGTTGCTCAGCTACCTTATATCAAAATTATTTAGACAATATTAAGCTGAGAATATTGTCTGATCCAAAGAAATTCTGAGGTTTCATAAACACCAAAAAAAAAAATCTGATGGATTCCCTTCATCATTCAAGACTTCTGACGGATTTACTGACGATCCCGTTATAATTTGCGGCCTATTTGCCACTCTCTTTAAAGAGTCATTCTGTTCAGACTCTTTTAATCCTGATGAAGAGTATTTTGAATATATGAGCTCTTTACCCAGGGTTTCGTTGGACCCTATATTTTTTAATTCAGAGGATATTTTAAAGTATATTGGATCGATCGAAGAAGATTTTAATGCTGGACCTGACGGAATTCCGGCCGCAGTGTTAATGCAATGTGGTTCCGTTCTAAGCCAACCACTCTCCATGTTATTCAATAAATCAATTAGGGAATGTAATTTTCCACTTTTTTGAAAAAAATCTTTTATAATTCCTATGTATAAAAAAGGTTGTAGCAATGATGTAAACAACTATAGGCCTATCGCTAAACTCTCATCGATTCCAAAACTTTTCGAGCGGCTCGTGTATGATCGTGTGAAGATTCACTGTGGGAGGGTCATAACAACTCGTCAGCATGGATTTGTTACCACTGTGTCTAATCTCCTCGATTTTACAACATTCTGCTTAAATTCAGTTTATTCTGGTAACCAAGTCGATTGTATTTGCACTGATTTTAGTAAAGCATTTGATAAACTACCACACAAATTAATTATATTTAAACTAAAGTTAATGGGTTTTCCACAATTTTTTGTAAGCTGGATTCAATCGTATCTGACAGAGCGATCTTATCAAATACGATTTCGAGGTGTATTGTGTTCCTCAGGTGTTCCTCAAGCTAGCCACCTTGGTCCACTTCTGTTTATTTTAGCCATTAATGATGTAACCCACATCATCAAATACTCTCATCTGCTCATTTATGCAGATGATATGAAAATATACAGAACAGTAGATTCCAAAGACAATTCCGTTCTACTCCAGTCTGATTTAAAATCCTTTGAAGTTTGGTGTTTTAAATATAATATGCTTCTTAATCCAGATAAATGCCAAACTATGACCTTTTCCCGAAAAAGGAATAATTTCATTTTTGATTATAAGATAGAAGATACGGCTTTAAATCGTGTAGATTCTGTCAAAAATCTTGGTATATGCATGGATTCTAAGCTATCGTTTAGCGTTCATATTGATAGCATTTGTAAAAAAGCGTCTTCTATGCTCGGTTTTATGAAACGCTGGGCCAAAGAATTTAATAGTATGATTACAACTACAACGCTGTATTATTCAATCGTCCGTCCTCACTTGGAGTATGCAAGTCAAGTTTGGTAGCCAAGTTACAATGTACATGCTAAACGAATAGAAAGAATTCAAAAACGTTTTGTTCGCTTTGCTCTAAGGGGCTTAAGTGGAACTGACACTTTAAAATCTTCCTCCTTATGAGGATCGTTTAGAACTATTAAAAATGCAATCCTTAAATGAGAGAAGGAAGTCTGCTGATATCGTCTACTTACACCAACTCATAACTGGTGTTTTCGATTCACCGGAACTCCTAACTCTTATAAATTTTAACACTAACCGTAGAAGCAGTAGAAACGCTAACAATTTAATTTACTTACCATTTAGTAGCACAAATTATATGGCTACTGCTCCTTTAAATCGCATGAGTACCTTTGTTAACAACTGTAGCTTTTTTGATGTTAACTTATCGAAAGTTCAACTCAAAATTAGATTGAAAACTAATGTATTAGATCTATGGTAACGCATGGTTAGTTGTTATGTCTTCTGATGTCCCTGAGCCCAACCCATATTATGGTGGGTAAATTTTTCTCACTTTGGATTGTTTTGGACCACTTTTATCTATGTATATCGTTGAGATATTTCAATGATATTAAGTTGGTCCTTAAGATAGTCTAATGTGGAGAAAGTGCGAAAAAGTTGTAGTTGCTGAACTCTATTGTTATTGCATGTTTTTAAAAAATGAAATTAATGGTTCTGAATTTGATCGTACACGCAATCTTGGAAGTTCATCCACCATAAAAAACTTTACATCTTTGAATACAGCTGAAAGCAATGCATTAAAAAACGCCGGCTGGTGCTTGAAAGAGAATTTTGCGTTAGAAAAAACCATTTCAGTTGCTGTATACCTCTGAAAATGTTGATGGGTTTTGCCGAAGATTATACTAACATAATATTAAACTCGAAGCATGAGCTTATCCTTCAACGTTCTTCATCTAATGAGAGATCATTTCATCCTACTAATGCTGCAGATCAATTAAAATTTACAATATTGGATATAATATGGAAAACGCCCCACATACAATTATAGGACTTTGCAAAATTGGAAATGTACAAGATAATAAACAACAAAAACGTATATTAATGTCATTTCGAAGTTGGGACTGTCATGTAAATCCAATGCTTCCAAAAAGTACAAAGGTTTTATGGAATGTAAAACTAGCTCCGCAAAATGAAAAACCTAGATTTCTTATCATTGGCCTACAAAAGGAAAAAGGTAAAGAGGAAGGAAATACATTCGATCATTGCAATATCGCTAATTTAAAAGTATATCTAAACTCTGATTCATATCTCTATGATGATTTTAATAGTCGTTTTGAAATTTGGCAGTATGCTGTTCTATATGATATGTATATGAAATTTCAACAAAGCTATTATATGCGAGAACCTCAACCATTGCTAGATGTCGTTGAATTCAAGGCTATTGCCCCACTAATTATTGTTGATGTAACACATCAAAATGAAGCAGTTAAAACTGGACCTATTAACATACGAATCGAATTTGATACCGAAGCAAACAAACCGATTCCAGATAAAACATCAGCCTATTGTCTAGTAATCCATGATCGTTTAATTGAATACTCACCTCTAACCAGCGAAATCAGAAGAATTATTTAAATGTGTGTGAATTATAAAAAGGTAACCAGTCATCATCTGATCTTTATTGTTGAAGGTATTTTGAATAAAGCCATCAACAAAATAAAATAAAATGAATAGATTGAGAGGGTATCATAAATTATTTTATTGCTACTTCTGCGGCAGCAACCCGCACTTAGAGGAGAAGTGTAAGAAGAAGAAGGATGACCAAATGTTAGCAAAATGAGCAAAGGAGCAAAAAGACACTAAAAATAAGAATGGTAAAGGAGTAAAAAGATGCAGAAACAGAAGAAAAAGAAGATAGAACAAAATTATACTCGAAGCTGAATGTTTATATATAGGGCGGGTCAAATTTTGGCTCAGCGAAATTCGTAAAATACATGTAATTTCAAGACTTTTTCTCCACTACAGCATATACAAATTCTGAAAAAAAGCTGTGCGGACTTTCGTAAATAGATTCATATACATACATTCATACATTCATATTTTATAATTGAGATCAAAATCTATTTACGAAAGTCCGCACAGCTTTTTTTCAGAATTTGTATATGCTGTAGTGGAGAAAAAGTCTTGAAATTACATGTATTTTACGAATTTCGCTGAGCCAGACCTCCAAAAAATTCGTCCATACAAATTGACCCGCCCTAATATATATATACGAATTTCGCTGAGCC
The DNA here is from genome assembly GCA_963920525.1 of Dichetophora obliterata. Lineage (NCBI taxonomy): Eukaryota > Metazoa > Arthropoda > Insecta > Diptera > Sciomyzidae > Dichetophora > Dichetophora obliterata. Next base: position 129,491,305 of record OY986436.1, read on the forward strand.
AGACCTCCAAAAAATTCGTCCATACAAATTGACCCGCCCTAATATATATATATATATATTTCATGGGTGCTCTAATGTATATATATATATATATATTCATGGGTGCTCTAATATATATATATAGTCGCATTTGACTTAAAGCCTCAAAAACTCACTTTAAAAAAGTTCAAAATATTTTTGATCTGTAACTCTTTTAAAAAGTGTTTAAAGTAGTTCGTGATTGGGACTTTAAGTTTAAGAATAACCTAGCCAATAACAAAAGTGTATAAACTTTTGACCAAGTTGTATTATTTATGGTAAAATCAACGTTTAAAGACAAGATTTTTGAAATTTTTTGAGCACCTTTTTTGCAAAAACGGTTGCCATTATGGTTTCCGTACGGATAAAATTACGTGCTCTATTTCATAATAGAGATAATTAAGATATGTTTAAATGAAAAAAATTTTTTATAAGAAATATTTATTTTTAACGCCGATAACGCGGTTCAAATAAGAATATAATAACATTAATTAAAAAAATTTGCGACAAAGTTTTGAAATTATTTGAACATCTAAATTAATTCATTCTCAAGCCAAGTAAAGAATAACTGCATGCTCAACTTATCCAAAGACCTTCAGTATTTCTAGTCGTACAGTTTTTTTAAAACATTTTTGAACCTAAATAAGGTGCATATTGTTGACATTTTAACAATTTATATAGTGACATTTATGATATAGAGAACTGCAGATGAAGTATTGCGCATGTCTCCCATCTTTGCTGTGACGTAGAAGGTGCTCATTGGTAGCAACGTAGCCACAATTTATTCATAGGGTGTGAAGATTTTAAAATGTCGACATATTCTTAAAAAACTTGTTTTACTGAAATGAAATATATATTGTTAAATAAAGCACATGTCCAAAATAAAGTAAATATATTTATTTATTTATATATTATATATAATATATTATATATTATATATAATATATAATATATTATATATTATATATTATATATTATATATTATATATTATATATTATATATTATATATTATATATTATATATTATATATTATATATTATATATTATATATTATATATTATATATTATATATTATATATTATATATTATATATTATATATTATATATTATATATTATATATTATATATTATATATTATATATTATATATTATATATTATATATTATATATTATATATTATATATTATATATTATATATTATATATTATATATTATATATTATATATTATATATTATATATTATATATTATATATTATATATTATATATTATATATTATATATTATATATTATATATTATATATTATATATTATATATTATATATTATATATTATATATTATATATTATATATTATATATTATATATTATATATTATATATTATATATTATATATTATATATTATATATTATATATTATATATTATATATTATATATTATATATTATATATTATATATTATATATTATATATTATATATTATATATTATATATTATATATTATATATTATATATTATATATTATATATTATATATTATATATTATATATTATATATTATATATTATATATTATATATTATATATTATATATTATATATTATATATTATATATTATATATTATATATTATATATTATATATTATATATTATATATTATATATTATATATTATATATTATATATTATATATTATATATTATATATTATATATTATATATTATATATTATATATTATGTATTATATATTATATATTATATATTATATATTATATATTATATATTATATATTATATATTATATATTATATTATATATTATTTATTAGTACTGTTTGTGAAAAACATTTGCATATTTCGTAGGGGGTGTTTTTACCTTTTTTAGCGCTTTACACAAAAAGTGGCTACATTGCTTGATGTGCTCGACAGAATTTTGGCTGTTTGTTCATTTTCATTTTGCAATCTTCGTCTCTTTTTGACATTTTTTTTAATGTATTCATCAAGTGTCACATTTGACGAGCATCAATGACGAGGTGCGCAGTAAATTTTTTTCGTTGCGCCGGGAATACATTATCTGTAGTTCTTTGTATCATGTAGTTATAGTGTTTGGCGTTCGCAACTATATCAAATAAATTGTGAAAATGGAAAACAGCCACTTGGGAGGAAAATGAAGATTATCTTGCTGCAAAATTTATAATTAAAAAATAATTAGTCTTTAATGATATTGAAGAACGTGGCGTAGCATTAATTTCACTTTTTAATGCCATTTTAACTCACCAAGAAGAGCAGAAAGAGTTTATCCTGCATGCAATGGAGAAATATTATAAAAATTTTCCATCTAACAATTTTTCTAAGACAAAATTTTTACAATATTTTGATAACAATTACCCAAAACAAAATTCCAGTTGTAAAAATGAAAAATTAACTTTTAGATATTTGTTTAATGTTCTTTGTTCTTAAATGTGTTACCAATGATTTAACTTAAAACATAATAAATATTATTTGTGCTTGAATTATATTATTGACTATAATTGAATTATATATTTTTTTTTTGTATTAATGTTTTTAATTATTGTTTTATATATTCTTACTTTGAACCGCGTTATTGGCGTTAAAAATAAATTTTTTTTTATAAAAAAAAAATTTTCATTTACACTTTGCTTAATTATCTCTATAATGAAATAAAGCACATCATTTTATCCGTACGAAAACCATAATGGCAACCGTTTTTGCAAAAAAGGTGCTCAAAAAATTTCAAAAATCTTGTCTTTAAACGTTGATTTTACCATAAATAATACAAGTTGGTCAAAAGTTTATACACTGTTGTTATTGGCTAGGTTATTCTTAAACTTAAAGTCCCAATCACTAACTACTTTAAACACTTTTTAAAAGAGTTACAGATCAAAAAAATTTTTAACTTTTTTAAAGTGTGTTTTTGAGGCTTTAAGTCAAATGCGACTGGCATTTTACCACTAGACGCACCGTTTTTTTGCAGATCTTATTTTTTAGTTTTTTCCTCCACGAAAATGCGCGGGGAGCGAAGAAAATAACACTTTTGCACATATGGGTGGTCTAATATACATATATATAACAAATCAATAAAAGAACAATAATGATTCATGTATAAATCAAATCAGCATAGTTGCGTATGGTCATGGTTATGATATCGCTTTCAATCGCTAGCTTAATTTATTTTGCTGCTTTCATACTTTGTTTTTACATTAGTCAACCAACTTATATTAAATTTATTAAAATGCATAACAACTTCACTCAATATAATCTTCAAGAAATGGGTTTAAATGATTTATGTTGTGGATCAAGAGCTTATAATCTTTAACATGAAATTTGTAACGACTTAAATTCATAAACATATTAAACAAGCATGGGAAAAATAAAAAATATTTTACTTCTGTACTGTTTCCTTATCTTCAGCTTGCGGTTTTGGGTCTGAGCTTATCTCCTGAAACTTGAAATGTTGATTTATAACAACACCGAAGTTTTTGTAGAGACTTAAATATATAAACATTGTGCTTGGTACGAAGCTTGGGCTTATCACCTTAAACTTAAAATTTTGATTTATAACAACAACAACAACATCAACCATCATACTTCAGCCAGCTTGAGCAATCATACCCCCTTCTAGCTATTCCTCCGTCCGTCCATTCATCTGACTATCTGTCCGAATGTCTACCCATAAGTCTTCTATGCTTGCTTATCTCCAATTTAAAACAACAGCACGCTTCAACCATCCTACTTCAGCCAGCTTGACCAATCATACCCTCCCTAGCTATCCCTCCGTCCGTACATCTTGCATGCTTATCTCCAATTTGCAACAACAACAACACGCTTCAGCCACCCTACTATCGGCCAACTTGACCGATCGTACTACGCCGTCTGCGCAGTACGGCACAATTTTGTGAATTTTGAGGCCCATAAGAAAATACACGCGTTTTTGATTTAGAAGCCTCATAGCTACTTATTCCTCGATGAGACTCCACACTTGGCGGCACTGCTGATCGTACTCCAAGTTAAAGGTTTGGTATATTTGAAAAATTACGGAAACCACCTTTAAAAGCTTTCCGTTTGATAAATAACATCGTTGAAATATATGAAGAGGTGTTGTAGCATATTAATGGTTTCACCAACGACAATAATAAAAGGTTGTAAGGTTAAATTTCTTGCCAGGTAATGCTCTTTTCTAATATTGATTGTTGATTCAATGAAGTTTTCATTCTATAAAAATTTAAAATTGCGTTACTTTTTTGCACTCATTTTTGGTTATTAAAAAAGTGTTATCATTGGCCTCTCCGAAGTCAAAATAGGCATCTTCTCTGTGCAGTCCATCAATAATACTTGCGAATTCAAATCATTATTTTTGATCTTTATTTTTGAATGAAAAACTTATACATACATATGAGCTGTTCAGAGCACAAGTGGCGTAAGTCCATTTTTTAGGGAAATTGAGTTAAGTACGTAGAAGTGAAGAGGAAAATGTAACCTATTTATGAGTACGGGCTAGAAACTCCTAGCTTACGTAATCTCTGAACAAAATGCAATACTTCGTTATTGCTCTGACAAATACCATTATTTTTTCAGAGCACAAGTGGCGTAAGTCCATTTTTGGTAGTTTAGAGAAAATTGAACGTTTAGAAAAATTCTTAAATGAATTCTAAGTATGAAGAACTCAGTTTTGCTTATAAGCTTGGTCAAAAGCATAATTGGAGCTATCCAAATCGTAAAAAATAAACTATATAATACACAAAAACGATGCAGAATATTGCATATTAGTAAAAACATTTGGAATTGCGCCACTGAAAATTATTTTAAATTTCTCGTTTCCGCTGTAGAAATCTAATAGGAGATATTTTTCAAAAACTTTTTGATGAGGAATGGCAGCATTTTTACCTAGAAGTTGTACAAAACCACCCCTTAGCGATTATCTTTATTATTAAGGGAGATATAAAATAAATGGACTTACGCCACTTGTCCTCTGAAAATTTTTAAAAATTTCTCCTTTCCGCTGTAAAAATGTAATGGAAAATATTTTTAGGAATTTTTTGATAAGGAATGACAGCATTTTTTCATAGAAATTGGACAAAACTACCCATTAGCGATTATCTCCATTATTAAGGGAGATATAAAATGAATGGACTTACGCCACTTGTCCTCTGAAAATTTTTTAAAATTCCTCCTTTCCGCTGTAAAAATGTAATGGAAAATATTTTTAAGAATTTTTTTATGAGGAATCACAGCATTTTTTTCATAAAAGTTGGACAAAACTACCCATTTGCGATTATCTTTATTATAAAGGGAGATATAAAATGAATGGACTTACGCCACTTGTCCTCTGAAAATTTTTTAAAATTACCCTTTTCCACTGTAAAAATATAATGGACTATATTTTTAAGAATTTTTACATAGAAGTTGGACATAATCATCCCTTAGCGATTATCTTCATTATAAACGGAGTTTTGATATATACCTTTTCGAAAATTTACCATTGCTTCAAATCACGATAACGATAAAAAAAGATAACGATAACGATGAAAACTTATATATGTAAAGATTTTTGATTACATTTTTTAATATATTAATAAATATTACATATTATTACATTCCTACTAAATGGAAACAATTGTGTTTTATTTCAGATGTTTAATAAGAGTTTAACTTTAATAAGAATAAATGCATTCTGGTCTCCTCAATTATTCAGAAAATAACAAAGGGATGTTTTAATCGCACTTCTGAAACTAAATTCTGTCAATCCTTACCAAAAAATCCTTAAAAATATAGTCCATTACATTTTAACAGTGGAAAAGGGTAATTTTAAAAAATTTTTAGAGGACAAGTGGCGTAAGTCCATTCATTTTATATCTCCCTTAATAATAAAGATAATCGGAAATGGGTAGTTTTGTCCAACTTTTATGAAAAAAATGCTGTGATTCCTCATCAAAAAATTCTTAAAAATATTTTCCATTACATTTTTACAGCGGAAAGGAGGAATTTTAAAAAATTTTCAGAGGACAAGTGGCGTAAGTCCATTCATTTTATATCTCCCTTAATAATAAAGATAATCGCTAATGGAAAGTTTTGTTCAACTTCTATGAAAAAATGCTGTCATTTCTCATCAAAAAATTGTTAAAAATATTGTCCATTACATTTTTACAGCGGAAAAGAGAAATTTTTAAAAATTTTCAGAGGACAAGTGGCGTAAGTCCATTCATTTTATATCTCCCTTAATAATAAAGATAATCGCTAATGGGTAGTTTTGTCCAACTTCTATGAAAAAATGCTGTCATTCCTCATCAAAAAATTCTTAAAAATATTGTCCATTACATTTTTACAGCGGAAAGGAGGAATTTTAAAAAATTTTCAGAGGACAAGTGGCGTAAGTCCATTCATTTTACATCTCCCTTAATAATAAAGATAATCGCTAATGGATAGTTTTGTTCAACTTCTATGAAAAAATGCTGTCATTCCTCATCAAAAAATTGTTAAAAATATTGTCCATTACATTTTTACAGCGGAAAAGAGAAATTTTTAAAAATTTTCAGAGGACAAGTGGCGTAAGTCCATTCATTTTATATCTCCCTTAATAATAGAGATAATCGCTAATGGGTAGTTTTGTCTAACTTCTATGAAAAAATGCTGTCATTCCTCATC
>OY986436.1:129498179-129500679 GCA_963920525.1 Dichetophora obliterata
ATTATAATAATAATAATAATAATAATAATAATAATAATAATAATAATAATAATAATAATAATAATAATAATAATAATAATAATAATAATAATAATAATAATAATAATAATAATAATAATAATAATAATAATAATAATAATAATAATAATAATAATAATAATAATAATAATAATAATAATAATAATAATAATAATAATAATAATAATAATATAATAATAATAATAATAATAATAATAATAATAATAATTAATAATAATAATAATAATAATAATAATAATAATAATAATAATAATAATAATAATATAATAATAATAATAATAATAATAATAATAATAATAATAATAATAATAATAATAATAATAATAATAATAATAATAATAATAATAATAATAATAATAATAATAATAATAATAATAATAATAATAATAATAATAATAATAATAATAATAATAATAATAATAATAATAATAATAATAATAATAATAATAATAATAATAATAATAATAATAATAATAATAATAATAATAATAATAATAATAATAATAATAATAATAATAATAATAATAATAATAATAATAATAATAATAATAATAATAATATGATAATAATAATAATAATAATAATAATAATAATAATAATAATAATAATAATAATAATAATAATAATAATAATAATAATAATAATAATAATAATAATAATAATAATAATAATAATAATAATAATAATAATAATATACTAATAATAATAATAATAATAATAATAATAATAATAATAATAATAATAATAATAATAATAATAATAATAATAATAACAATAATAATAATAATAATAATAAAATAATAATAATAATAATAATAATAATAATAATAATAATAGTAATAATAATAATAATAATAATAATAATAGTAATAATAATAATAATAATAATAATAATAATAATAATAATATAATAATAATAATAATAATAATAATAATAATAATAATAATAATAATAATAGTAATAATAATAATAATAATAATAATAATAATAATAATAATAATAATAATAATAATAATAATAATAATAATAATAATAATAATAATAATAATAATATAATAATAATAATAATAATAATAATAATAATAATAATAATAATAATAATAATAATAATAATAATAATAATAATAATAATAATAATAATAATAATAATAATAATAATAATAATAATAATAATAATAATAATAATAATAATAATAATAATAATAATAATAATAATAATAATATAATAATAATAATAATAATAATAATAATAATAATAATAATAATAATAATAATAATAATAATAATAATAATAATAATAATAATAATAATAATAATAATAATAATAATAATAATAATAATAATAATAATAATAATAATAATAATAATAATAATAATAATAATAATAATAATAATAATAATAATAATAATAATAATAATAATAATAATAATAATAATAATAATAATAATAATAATAATAATAATATAATAATAATAATAATAATAATAATAATAATAATAATAATAATAATAATAATAATAATAATAATAATAATAATAATAATAATAATAATAAATAATAATAATAATAATAATAATAATAATAATAATAATAATAATAATAATAATAATAATAATAATAATAATAATAATAATAATAATAATAATAATAATAATAATAATAATAATAATAATAATAATAATAATAATAATAATAATAATAATAATAATAATAATAATAATAATAATAATAATAATAATAATAATAATAATAATAATAATAATAATAATAATAATAATAATAATAATAATAATAATAATAATAATAATAATAATAATAATAATAATAATAATAATAATAATAATAATATATAATAATAATAATAATAATAATAATAATAATAATAATAATAATAATAATAATAATAATAATAATAATAATAATAATAATAATAATAATAATAATAATAATAATAATAATAATAATAATAATAATAAATAATAATAATAATAATAATAATAATAATAATAATAATAATAATAATAATAATAATAATAATAATAATAATAATAATAATATAATAATAATAATAATAATAATAATAATAATAATAATAATAATAATAATAATAATAATAATAATAATAATAATAATAATAATAATAATAATAATAATAATATAATAATAATAATAATAATAATAATAATAATAATAATAATAATAATAATAATAATAATAATAATAATATAATAATAATAATAATAATAATAATAATAATAATAATAATAATAATAATAATAATAATAATAATAATAATAATAATAATAATAATAATAATAATAATAAATAATAATAATAATAATAATAATAATAATAATAATAATAATAATAATAATAATAATAATAATAATATAATAATAATAATAATAATAATAATAATAATAATAATAATAATAATAATAATAATAATAATAATAATA
>OY986436.1:129505679-129583179 GCA_963920525.1 Dichetophora obliterata
CGCAAAAAACAGCCCAGTTTGCTTTGATTATTTGGTTAGTTTTTTTATTTTTGATTTTTTTTTTCAATCCTGCGACCCCCTCCCCCTCAAAAAAATAGATCAGCCCCTGCTGGTGATAACGGGTGTTGGAGATTTATTTTATTTATTTATAATATTTTTAATTATTTTACTAATTTTATTTTATTTCATTAATTTCATTTTATTTACGGTAGTATTTACCATCATTTTCATTTATTTAAGCATTTTATCTTAAAACTGTAAAATAAGGAATCACCCTAACATAGAAATATATTGTTCTACGACACCACAACAACAACATCATGTAATGATGTTTCTTGTCGTTTGGCTCCAACAGTCACCGGTCCGATAATGCTGTTGTTGTTGTTTTGTCTCATCATTCGTCGGTCCCAACTATCGTTTGGTTTGTCTCGATCAGTTGCCGGTCCGCTACTACTGTTATTGTTGTTGTTTTGGTTCATCAGTTGGCGGTCCCAACTGGCGTTTCGTTGTCTTGTCAGTCGCTGCATATGTCGTACATATGCATGCACTGGCATTTCCTAACATTATCAGGAAAACGGCAAATGTCATTGTTGAAAAATCCGTAGTTCAGTTGATTTTTTCATTTGTAATGTGAGTGTTGATCGGAGTGTAATGAGTTCTAAACAGTGAAATTAATTAATTTGTAATTCAAGTGGTGTTTTCAGTATACATGTATAACAATTAATATGTCCAAAATATCATCTAAATCTACTACTGAAGAAGCACCAAGCACTTCAATCGTTACAACACGTAAATGCATTGAAAATTTACAGAAAATCGACTTAATAGGGAATGTTTCTCACCAAATTACTGGCGCAAAGCTTCCGTCAAATCGTCAGGTCTTGCAAGTCCTATTCTACAATATGCGTTTTGTAAATCTTTCAGCAAAGCAAAGTGCAAAATTGGCAATCGATGCAGTTCAAATATTTTGGCATCAAGCACGTATACCGATTCGAGAAAGGCATAAGTGTATTGAAAAATTACTAAAATTATATGAAAAGTGAAAAAAATTTCAAAAAACAATCTCTGGGAAAAGATCAAATGCCCAAAAACAAGCCGTTGAAACATTTGTTGAACATCTGGATGAGTTATTTGATATTGCCGCCGCCGATGCACTAGTCCAAATTGTTATTGTGGAAGATAGGCAGTTTCTAGAAATGCAAAGACAAAAAGGACGCCCTGGTTGCATGGCTGGCGTGGATATGGCTTTATGGGACCGAGAAAGAAAAGCACAGGAACGAAAAGATAAAAAAGCTGCGCGAAAAAGGAAGTACGAAGAAGAAAAATCGAGTCAAGCAGGTATGTTTTGTATATTAATACATTTTAGATTTGACCGTCCAGTTTTCTATAGACGTTTCTCAACTTATGGAGTGGTCTGATGAAGATAGTGTTGTCAACTTACCGGTTAACGACACATCTATTGACAAGGAAAACCTAAGCTCAAACTCTGTGTTAGGCCAAAAACGGGGTCGCAAAAGTTTTATTACAGCTCGGTTAGTAGCAGCGCTAGACAATGCCAAAGTGTCTGATGGAATGGCAGTTCACATCCTTATAGCAGCAGCAGAGGCATTAGGACATCATGTAGAGGACCTTGTCATTAATCGTTCAACTATTCATCGTTTACGCCAAGAAAATCGTATAAAAGAATCTAATGAAATTACGACTGGATTTAAAGACAATGTAAGTTGATTTTTAAAAATGTTTCAAAAAAAAGATTTTTAGCAGAATCTCATTACTATTTATAGTTTAGTAAAATTGGTTCACTGGTAGCTCATTTCGACGGAAAGTTTATGAAAGATTTGATTGGATCCACAAAAGTTGAGCGGATTGCAATTTTGGTTAGCTACAACGGCACATCAAAGTTTCTTGGTGCACCGAAAGTGGAATCTTCAACTGGCAAAAATATTGCAGACGCAGTTTATGAAGTTCTAGTTAAATGGAATATTGTTGATCAAGTAAGTGGCTTCTCATACGATACAACGTCTACAAATACTGGTATCAACACAGGCGCTGCTGTTCTCTTGGAAAAAAAAATTGGACGTAGTGTAATCAACCTACCTTGCCGCCACCATGTGTATGAGATTATATTGCGCAGCGTTTTCGAAACCAAATTATATTCAACCTCTGCTCCAGAAGTTTCAATATTTGAAAGATTTGCAAAATCATGGCCAGGTTTTAAGAAAGAATTATTCAGAAGTGGCAATGAAGATACAACTGTTTGTCTACAAATAAGTCCATCTGAACGTGGAAATTGTGTAAAGTTTTGTTTTGATCAACTGACTAAATCTCAAAATCGAGAAGACTATACAGAACTGTTACAGTTGGTCTTAATCTTTCTTGGCGCAGAACGGTATAATTTTCGAACGCCAGGTCCAACTAGTCATGCACGCTGGATGTCAAAAGCAATATATTCTTTAAAAATATTTCTATTCCGTGACCAATTCTCACTTACGAAAAATGAATCAAATGGATTACGTGATATATGTATTTTTCTAGTAAAACTTTATATTAAAGCCTGGTTCAGATGTACGAATGCCATAGACGCAGCGCTTCAAGATTTGACCTTCATTCAAGGTGCTATAAAGTATTCAGAAACCAGCACAGAAATCTCAGCAGTAATACTTAAAAAATTTAGCCACCATTTATGGTATATTTCTGAGGAAACAATAGCTCTAGCCTTTTTCGATTCAAATATATCTTTTGAAGAAAAACGTAACATGGTTGAAAAACTTAAATTAAAAGAACCAACGGTGAAATTAAAAAATGGGCGATCCTATTTCAACTTAAAAGACTTCGAAAGATACTCCATAAGTGATTTTGTATCAGAGAAAACAAAGTGTTTCTTCAGTCGATTTAATTTATCCCTGGAATTTCTAGAGTTTGATCCTTCAACTTAGGAAACGTCGTTTGAATTTGAGGAAGGCTGGACATTCTGTAAGGATTTATTTGTTGTAAATGATACAGCAGAGAGAGGAGTTAAATTCATTCAAGATTTTAATAGAATATTAACAAATGATGAAGAGGAAAAACAACTGCTACTCCAGGTTGTTGAGGCATATAGACACAAATATCCATCGTATAAAAAATCGGATCAAATAATACATCCATAATATCAAGGTGTATATATCCAGAAAACTATTCCCTACTTCATTTTGATTTTTTTATGTTTACCAAAATTATAAAAATATTTTTCGAAAAAAATTTTCAAAATTGCCCATGTTGTTTTATTTATTCGCATAGAGGCATACTGAAGTCGTTTCCGGGTCCACTAAAAGTTATCGGATTCGTTCAATATTTAAGTTATATCATTTTTTAATATAAAGGAACAAAAATCTGCCCGGCGAAATGAATTCAGAACACTTTGAAATTTCGCCATACAAATAAGAACACCTCTAATATATATATATATTTTTTTTTGTTATTGATAAAATTCATTGGTGCATTTTGATTAAAAGATATATACAAATAGCTATAACTAATTTTGTAATCCTAGGGAAACAATCGATTGCTTACTTAGGAAGGAGAAGGGTAATCATTTAAGATAGTGGTAAAATTTTATCTTTTGCTTTGGTTAATATTTCTTTTTCTATTATTTTATTACTTTTGTCTTCAATTTACCTATTCTAATAAGACCATATCGCTAAACTGAATTAATTGAGAAAATATATATGAATAAATATTAATGTATGATCGTCGAATCATAATCATGACAATTTAGTATTCTTTTTCTTTTCCTTCTGTTCCGGGTTTTAAATCGCAAAGTTCTAGCGATCGCGATAACTAGAACTTATCGAAGTTGGGTGAATCGCGTGGCGCCCAATTAAACTTAAATTAACATCAATTTCATCCACGGCCTCCTCCACTGAGCCGGCCCTACTCAGCTTCGATACGCGAAAGGAATTTGGCGCGTAACAAAGTGGCGTAAGTCCATTCATTTTATATCTCCCTTAATAATGGAGATAATCGCTAATGGGTAGTTTTGTCCAATTTCTATGAAAAAATGCTGTCATTCCTTATCAAAAAATTCCTAAAAATATTTTCCATTACATTTTTACAGCGGAAAGGAGAAATTTTTAAAAATTTTCAGAGGACAAGTGGCGTAAGTCCATTTATTTTATATCTCCCTTAATAATAAAGATAACCGCTAAGGGGTGGTTTTGTCGAACTTCTAGGTAAAAATGCTGCCATTCCTCATCAAATCCATTTATGCTCCATTTATGCTCTTGACCTAGCTTATAAGCAAAACTGAGTTCTTTATACTTGGAATTTATTATAAGAATTTTTCTAAATGTTCAATTTTCTCAAAACTACCAAAAATGGACTTACGCCACTTGTGCTCTGAACAGCTCATATATTGAATTTCGTTAAGATAGCTGTAACATTACGGCTTTTTTCGTGATCCCAGACAGACAGACAGACGGACATGGCTAAATAAAGTCCCCATATAAAAATAAAAGGGATTGCTAGACATTTTGCTGAAATTTTTCTAATATGAATACCTGTGAAGTCAGGAAAAAGCTCCTCCAGCCCCCAATCCAAAAGGATCTTCAGCATCTGGGAGCAAACGTTGTTTGTTGGCAGAACAATTGAAAATACGCTAAAAAATACGAATAACCTTATAATAATTAAATCATGGTCTGGAGAAGAAAAATATTCCAACTTAAGATCGACTTCAGGTGTAAAATTTATAGCGCAAACTTCATCTGCTTCAAATCGAGGTAGAACAACAGGTACCACGTTTGATGTGCCCTTCCGATGCTGGATAGTCAAGTCAAACGCTTAAAGATTTAACGACCAGCGTGCCAATCAACCGTTTAGGTCTGATTATCGCATAAGCCATCGGAGGCTTGCATGGTCGGTAATGACCTTAAAACGATGACCTTCAATATACTCTCTAAATTTCTGAATGCTAGGCAAGGCAGCCAGACACTCTAACTCGGTGATGGAGTAATTTCTTTGGGTACGATTTATTTTATGTAAAAAAAAATGCTATGGGTCTTTCGATTCCATCGCTATCCACTTGAGCTAAAACTCCACCAACTCCATTAATTGATCCATCGCATTGCAAGATAAATGGTCGAGAGAAATCAGGCGTTATCAGCACTGGTGCTGAAGTTAATTTTTCTTTCACATTCTCAAAGGCAATTTGTGCTTCGGCTGACCACTCAAATGTCTTAGATTTTGATGTTAAATCCGTCAAAGGCGCAATTAGAGAGGCATAGTTATCGATAAACCTGCGATACCACACCCAAAAAAAAGCGGAGTAAATAAAGTCATATTTGGAGTCAATTTAACTCTTTTCGTGCATGGTATTTTGCCAAAGCTGTAAAAACTATATATAACTCCGTTTGTGTGTTCAATTTACTTCAAAAACTGGATTTGTTTGAAAAGTCGTTTTGACTCCGTTTGGAGTTGTTTTAAGAATGAGAAATTGAGAATTTTTAAATTTTGAGTTTACTCAAAAAAAACTAGAATCAACTCATTTAAATGTAGCATGAAGCTTTAAAAATAAACAAACTCACCCACAAAAGAGTCAAATAAAGAACTTGTCATTTCTTTTGTGTTTAATTATTTTTATTTATTTCTTATTTCAATTGAATACAAGGGAAATTAACGTCATATTTAACGCCGAAAACAGAATCTCTTCTCCATACTTACAGAGCAGCTTATCCACGAGTTGGCAATTTTGAATCTCCATAATTTCTTATAAAACAAAACTTTTTTTACTTTTGAGCTTAAATTGCGCTCAACTCTCAAAATTTGTTTCAAAGGTGTTTCATTTATTTAATTATAAGGGAATTTTTTAAAAAAGGGATTTTTTGTATTTAACATATTTGAAAAAAGAGATAAATATTTGCATTAATTTTACAATTGATTGCTGTTTTGTTCGTTGAATGAGGGAAAAGATATTTTTTAAGCATTAATCAAAATGAAGTATATAAATTGATGCTAGAATAATAAAATTTGGTACAAAGATAGGTAGAATATTCTCATGGCGATTTGTGTTAAGTGAGCAGGGTTGCTCACAGGGTGATACATAAAGGGTGATTTTTTTGAGGTTATGATTTTCATGCATTAGTATTTGACAGATCACGTGGGATTTCAGACATGGTGCCAAAGAGAAAGATGCTCAGTATGCTTTGACATTTCATCATGAATAGACTTACTAACGAGCAACGCTTGCAAATCATTGAATTTTATTACCAAAATCAGTGTTCGGTTCGAAATGTGTTTCGCGCTTTACGTCCGATTTATGGTCTACATAATCGACCAAGTGAGCAAACAATTAATGCGATTGTGACCAAGTTTCGCACTCAGTTTACTTTATTGGACATTAAACCAACCACACGAATGCGTACAGTGCGTACAGAAGAGAATATTGCGTCTGTTTCTGAGAGTGTTGCTGAAGACCGTGAAATGTCGATTCGTCGCCGTTCGCAGCAATTGGGTTTGTGTTATTCGACCACATGGAAGGTTTTACGCAAAGATCTTGGTGTAAAACCGTATAAAATACAGCTCGTGCAAGAACTGAAGCCGAACGATCTGCCACAACGTCGAATTTTCAGTGAATGGGCCCTAGAAAAGTTGGCAGAAAATCCGCTTTTTTATCGACAAATTTTGTTCAGCGATGAGGCTCATTTCTGGTTGAATGGCTACGTAAATAAGCAAAATTGCCGCATTTGGAGTGAAGAGCAACCAGAAGCCGTTCAAGAACTGGCCATGCATCCCGAAAAATGCACTGTTTGGTGTGGTTTGTACGCTGGTGGAATCATTGGACCGTATTTTTTCAAAGATGCTGTTGGACGCAACGTTACGGTGAATGGCGATCGCTATCGTTCGATGCTAACAAACTTTTTGTTGCCAAAAATGGAAGAACTGAACTTGGTTGACATGTGGTTTCAACAAGATGGCGCTACATGCCACACAGCTCGCGATTCTATGGCCATTTTGAGGGAAAACTTCGGAGAACAATTAATCTCAAGAAATGGACCGGTAAGTTGGCCACCAAGATCATGCGATTTGACGCCTTTAGACTATTTTTTGTGGGGCTACGTCAAGTCTAAAGTCTACAGAAATAAGCCAGCAACTATTCCAGCTTTGGAAGACAACATTTCCGAAGAAATTCGGGCTATTCCGGCCGAAATGTTCGAAAAAGTTGCCCAAAATTGGACTTTCCGAATGGACCACATAAGACGCAGCCGCGGTCAACATTTAAATGAAATTATCTTCAAAAAGTAAATGTCATGGACCAATCTAACGTTTCAAATAAAGAACCGATGAGATTTTGCAAATTTTATGCGATTTTTTTAAAAAAAAAATTATCAAGCTCTTTAAAGATCACCCTTTACATTAAAAATTTGGTTATTGGTGTTTAATGCAGTTTCGTTAGTAAAATATGGTAATATGTGACTTTAGTATGTTCCAAAAACTCATAAATTCCTTTTAAAAAATTTATGTTTCTTGACTTTTATTAAAACAACAGTTGTATACCAAATTTAATAAAATTGTTTAAATTCCCAAAATTTTCTATAAAAAATACACCGCAAGTTAAAAAAATTACGGTATAGTGTGTATACAGTACAGAAGGTAAACTTCTTAATATAAAGAATAAAATAGATTCTTGTAAAAAAACAGAGAGTAAGAAAGAGATAGCATTTCAAACGAAATACAATACAAAATTTTCATAAAAAATATTCTGTTTATTTAATATTTTCATGTCATTGGTTGGTGCTTCATTTAGTAATACTGGTCTTAATGGTTTGCGATGTATGCGGAATATGTCCGTCATTTGATTTTTACGGGGTAACCTGAAAAATTCACCTATGGGGATCTATTGTGGGAGTCCCCATACAAAAAACAAAAAATTTAAAAAATGGCTTTTATAATTCATATCAAATTATATATAACCCCAAAGGGGATCAATATATGAGCTGGTCCTATTAATTTTTTCCCCTTAACACTTCTTTTGAACTCACCTTTTCTCTATTTGCCAACCTTTTGGAGGTCCCGATACAAAAGACACAAAAGATAGAAGAAATTGTCTATTATAGTTCATATCAAGAAATCAATAACCCCTAGGGAGATCAAATGTATGAGCTGGTCCTATTGTTTTTTTTTATTAAGCATTTCTTCTATACACACATACACTCTATCTGCCACCCTTCTAGGGGTCCCCATACAAAAAATATATCATTGCTTGTGTACACAATTTTTCGTAACGAGATTAAAAAAAACTTTCGTGACGAGACTCGAAAAATTTTACCTTCTATATCAAATAACCGCATAAGAAGTTTCACTTCCATAAAGACATACGAAAACATATAACTCGCAATAGTAAAAACGGCCCTTTTTTATCATTATGCAATATTTAATTCTTACAGCACACTTGATTTGCTTGTTAAAATATTTGAGTACTTTCTCTTCATTCAAAGTAAAACGAACAAACGGAAATAATTGCTCGAGCAGACTCTGTTTCGTGCTAAAAATAACCCCGTTTCAGCTTTAAAATACAAAGACGTTCTTCATAGATGGTTGCAATAAGTTTTAATGGAGTTAAAAGGAGAAATGTTTGGAGAAGATGCAGAGTTAATTTGAAACTGCTTTTAATTTACTCCAAGCTTTGAAAATGAGTTGTATCAAGCATAAAAAGTTTTATATTAACAAAAAAATATTGATTCAATTCATTTCGTGTTTTACGACGACAAAACGTTTTTAACTTCTTAAAAACTCTTTTGACTCATGAAAAAACTTGGGTTAACTCTGTACATTTTTTTCGGTGCATCCTGCCAGTCCTAAAAAACTTCGAATTTATTTTTCGGTTCTGGGGGGCTTTAGATTCTTTAGCGCCGATACTTTTTCTGGGTCAGGTTTCATTACACCATTCCCAATTCTGAATCCAAGGTATCGAACCTCTTTCATGCGAAGAACTTTCATTACATAGTTCTTTGACAATCGAAAAAAATGGTGTTTAGAATTTTGTCTTTGTATTTTGATAACAGAGGAGGATAAATTCGAGTCCTTCAAAATATGGTCGACGGTTAATCTGAGTTAATCGGCTGAACCAATTTTTAATTCGTTTGGTTTTATTTCGTTTATTAACATGAAAACCATATATTCTATTTTTTAAGAAATCGACTTTGGCGCCTTTTTAAACCAATATTACAAAAATAGTTTCTTTATGTTGACTACTAACTAAATTATGTTAAAATAAACCCGACTGTGATATATAATAAAATAGTTTGAAAATAAATAGTTAGAAATTTAAATTTTTTCCGCTTGAGGATCTAGAAACCTACTTTAAGCGCAATCTTTAAATTTGACATTGCTCTTTTTTTAGAAAACTGTTTTTAACCGTTTTTTTATTTATAAAGGAATAAGTTGATTTTTTTAAAAGTGGTCTAAAATGTATTGTTTTATTTTACGTTTCCCTTCGTCAAACTAATATTTACTGAATCGAACGAAAAAAGTTCCATTTTCGACTTAAGTAGAGACTTGCAGGTTGCACGAGTATTTGCATCAGCTCTGTTGAAATCCTTTCAATGATTCAAATTCAGTCACTAGAGCTGTTAAACATAAAAAGGCATATACAAAAATTTGGTAACTGAAATTGAAAGGATTCAGCAGAAATGGTGCCTTATTTTGGGATACCTTAATTTACTCTCTATGCACTACTAATTCTTAAAAATCGTGTGGCCACCAAACTGAAATTGGCAAGCTTCATATTCTCTTTAACAAATGGCTCCAGCTGCACGTAGAAATTCCACGTTGTGAACTAATTTAGGTACCGACTACTTATAATTGTGCACATAATAACAGCACTTTCATATTACTACACATCGAAGTTTCTTTTGGCCAACTAATGATTGTAATCTTTGGAGCTGACATCGAACAGAGGAAATTAAAACAGCTCATTACGGATATAAAGTGCAATTCAAGCCGTTGCAAGGACTTTGATCGATCCTATTTTGATTGTGTTCTGCGTGTTATTAAATGTTTGAACACAAATGATCAATAACTAGATCAACAAGTAATGCCGACTCCGAACGGCTCGTGTTCTTAAGAAGCTTTACTTTGCAGTTATTACTCTCTGAGGTTTATTTCATAATTAATATTAATTGAATGCAATAAACATTCTGTTTCAGAAGTGAATTTAACCCCTGCCACCACGATTCTTAACATACCGCATTTGTAACTGTTAGCGGAACCTAAATCTTTAATATTGTGCATAAAAAAGTTGTAGTGAACAGTATCGGTTCTAGTCAGATAAAATATTACGTGCTTCAAATGTTTTTATAGTAACGATTTTGTTGTCACAGCACAAACGTGTGAAAACTTGTGAGTGAAGCAAAAATCACAAGTTACACCAAATATCCCAAGTTAGAATTTATAACTGGTCATATATTTGGAAGTTAGATAAATCGCAAGTTGACAAAAGTTATCAAACGAAAGTTAAATCAAATCTTCAATATTTCAAAATATTTTCGAGAAATTCAAGTGAATAAAATGGAATAACTTTTGAAATCGAATAAATCCCAAAGTTAATCCAACTTCTCAAGTTAAAAAAGTGAATAAAACGGCCCTTAGAGGTTTATATTTATAATTTTTCTTGATAAATTCTTGAGCAGCATCTTGAGCATCACTCAAACATGAAACTGATGCTCCAGAATCTAGCAAGCCAAGGATATTTTCATCTAACAATTCAACATTGAGATATGGCCGAATATCTTGTTTAACAGATTCTATGGTGGCTAAAGTTTTACAAAACTTTTTACGATTTATTTTAATTGTTCGCTAAAATCTTCGAAACCGCTCTGTTGAACGTTTTGTTCTTGAAAGTTTGCTACTTTTAATATTTACAGTAGGCTTTAAACTTCCGCAGAAACTTCTTGCGTAGGTTTATTTATAATTGAAAAATTTTTCATGGTATGGCTGAATTGGAGATAAAAATGGTTTGGATTCGGTAAGAATGGTTGGTTTTTGTAAAATTGGAGAGGTTTGCGTTGAAATAGAACTATACAATTTTTTACTGTTTCGGATTGGAGCGGAAACTGGTGTTGCTGCTGTTCGCACTCCTCAATAAGTTTCCCTGGTTTTGAACATTTTGGTCTTTAGACTTTTGGTTCACCACAACTGTAGCAAAAAATTGTTCTATTAGCTAAACAGTCTATATAGTGATGACCCTTTTCTCGACAGTTCCAGCATATACTAGCTATATTGGTGGAATTGAAGTTTCGATTGTTAATTCTAGTTTTTTAATTTTCTATTTCATAAATAGATTACTGCCCTATGTCTACTTCTTCACCATTTTCTAGTTCTATTTCATCTCGAAATCTCTTATTTCGTGTATATATGTGTTGGATAAGTGATCATAGAAATGGGCTCTTAATGCTTTGCACAAATGATCCCACGTTACTTGTTGTACCGAGCGCCTGTATTGCCAGAACCACTCACTTGCTTTTCCACTAAACAGAATATGCACGTGTTCACACAATGTGTGGAAATCACCACCCAGGCTATTAGTTGTTCGTGTGCTTACCATGTAAATAAATTTATATGCTGGCGTTTTACTTCCATTAAACGTAATGCTCCTGCTCTGGATGAGATGAGCCACTTTGCTGCTGTCGGTAACTATCGACGAGTGAACAGAACTTCGATTATATGTACTAGGAATTTCACCTAAATTGGGATTGACATTTCTATTTAACTGAGCAGAAGTCTGTCTTATTGTACATTTGGATTTCGGTTCTGAATGGGCGGAAATGTTTCCTGAGGCCATTCTGGTTCCTTGTTTTGACTAACATGGACCAAATGGGACATATTGCGCTGGGAAATATTGCGACATTACTTTGATGCAGAAGATGCCGATTTTGCCAAAAAAAATCATCTTTTCAGATGAAGCTCATTTTGAATTTGGCGGGTATGTAAACAAGCAAAATTGTCGCATTTGGGGCACAGAAAACCCGCACGCATACACTGAAAAGCCGCTGCACCCAAAACGAGGCACTGTTTGGTGCGGATTTTGGTCCAGACGCATAATTGGGCCATTTTTCTTCGAAAATGAGCAAGGAGTGGCCGTTACAGTCAATGGCGATCGTTATCGGGCCATGTTGAACGAATGTTTGTTCACAAAAATTGAAGAGGAGGATATTGGCAACATTTGGTTTCAACAGGACGGCGCTACGTGCCACACAGCCGAAGCTACACTCGATGTTTTGCGCCCTGTTTTTGAAGATCGCATTATCAGCCGCAGAGCTGATGTCGTTTGGCCACCTCGGAGCTGCAATTTGACACCGTTGGACTATTATTTGTGGGTTGCCCTCAAAGATTAGTTTTACGCTGGCAAGCCAGAGAAAATTGACGCTTTAAAAAACAATATTCGTGAGGCCATTGGTGAAATACAGCTGCACACAATCGATAATGTGCTTAAAAATTGGACCGATCGTGTAGGCTACTGCATGGCCAGCCGAGGCAGCCATTTGAATGAAATTATTTTCCATTTTTAACCGGAAGGATTGTACTTCAAATAAAAAAAGAAGTTTGAGAAAATATTAAGTAGTTTTTTTATAGACTTTTCAAAAAAAAAAAAGTTATTTGGCGGACCCTTGATTATCATTAAAAAATTATTATTAAAAATATTATAACTTTACATTAATACTTAACTTTTAAAGTGTATTAAAGCAGGAAAATCAAGATAATAGATATGTATTCACTTAAATAATTAACATTTATTTTAAAATTATGTGAATAAATTATTAAATTAAAATATACAAGTACATCTATATATATGAAAATGGATGTATGTATGTGGGTATGTGGCTATATCACGTATAGACTCCAAAACCGCTAAAGCGATCTTTATGAAATTTTCAGAGAAACTGACGACACATCTTGAAAGTGTTCCTGTGAGGTTTGGTAACGATTGAACGAGGGGGCGTGGTGCCTCCCATACAAGCAAAATTTGCGCTATCGACCACAAAAAAAGAAGGATATATATATGACGGTTTCAATCGTAAAAAACTAAGATGTAGTAATTTTGTTCAGATGGCTACTGTCGGTAACTGTACAAAAATGGGCGTGGTAGCAAAACTTGCCAAAAAGTTGCCACACCCCCATTTTACCGCCCCCAAATCAATAAAAATGTTATATTTCGGTCGTTTTGGATCGTATAAGGCTTAAATTTTGAAATTTAGTTTGTACGGTTACTGTTGACAATTGTACTAAAAATGTGTTTCCACGCTCCCTTTTTCCGCCCACAAATCAATGAAAATGCTTTATTTAATACGGTTTTGGAAGTATAAGACTTAAATTCGGTAATTTGGTTTGTGTGGTTACTGCCAGCAACTGTATGAAAAATTGGTTTCCACGCCCCGTTTTTCCGCCCTTAAATCAATGAAAATGCTATATTTCAAGCAGTTTTGGCCATATAAGACTAACATTTGATACTTAAGTTTGTATGGTTACTTTCGGCAACTGTACTAAAAATAGGCGTTATCGCTATAAAGCCACACCTCCTTTTTCAGAAATCATTAAAATTGACTACTGGGTCGATTGATCTAAAATTTTGGCTTAATTTGTATGGTTACTGTCAGCAGCTGTACTAAAAATTGGTTTCCACGCCCCCCCTTTTACCACCCTCAAACCCAGGAAAAGGTTTTATTTCAACGATTTGGCTCGCAATAGACAAACATTTTGTAATTTAGTTCATATGGTTACTCTCGGCAAGTGCACTAAAAATGGGCCTGTCCCACTTTAGTTTAACTCACTTTTCGGGGGATCAGCTTGGAGTGAAGCAAAGTGCGCCAGGCTTAAGCTATATTGAGCTAAATGGAAATTTTGGAAGTTGATTTGTTTAGATTACCGCACCCCTTTTTACCGCTTACAAAACAACAAAAATGCTTTCTTTCGCATGGTTTTGATCGTATTAGACTAAAATTTGGTTATTTAGTTCATATGGTTACTTTCGGCAGCTATACTGAAAATGGTGAATATATTTGACATTTCTTGACATTTTCTCAAATCATATCTCAAATAATAAATAAATAAAAATTGCCACACCCCCTATTACCGCTCACAAATCAAAAAAACCGCTATATTTCAGATGAATTCGGTTGTATTGGTCTAAAAGTTTGTAATTTAGTTCGTATGGTTACTCTTGAAAACTCTGCAAAAAATGGGCGTGGTAGAACTATAATTACTCCCACTTTACAGAAATCATTATAATTCCTGCGTTGCCAAGTTTTACCGTCCCTTCTTTATACATAAAATCAATTGTAAAGTGTCTTTTAAGATCTCAGTAACGGTAACACCTTAGGCCACCAAATTTACAACATCTGTTATCAAGGTTTATATCTCAAATAATTAAAACAAACAAAAGTTTCCACACCCCCTATAGCAATCCACAAATCAATTGAAATGCTATATTTTAGATGAACTTTGCTGTATTGGACTAAAATTTTGCAATTAAGTTCGTATTATTGTTTGTTTTTGCAAATTTTTTAATTAGTTTTGCAAAAACTTAGCAAAAAATGGGCGTGGTCGAACTATAACTTCGCCCAATTTTCAGAAACGATTACAATCCCGGAGTTGTGCATGTTTTATAATGATATTCGGTGTATATGAGCATTTCCACAAAAAAGTCTTCCGTGATCAAAAAAGTAAAACTTATTAAAAACGTATTATTTGATGATATTATCTAAGAGAAACATTTTAATCATATTAATTTAAGCAATTTATACATAAATTAATTTACGTTATTAATTGATTAATCTATATATAAATATATAAAAATAATTTCAAAATCTAAGTGTACATTTTTATGTCACCGCTAACTACAAAACAGGTCGACCGATTTCAACCAAAATAGCAGGGTACGTTGGTTATGGTCTGTAAATGGCTTACGTGAATTTTGCACGAAATCGGGTTAGTGGTTCCAGCATTTTAAAGATATGGCATTTTTAAGATTTTTCCATATACTTCCATACAAATAGTCTGTCTCTTTGTGTGATGCCTACAGACTCAAAAACTACTGGGCCTATTGAGCTGAAATTTTGGCAGTCGATTTCTTTCAGGTAGGAGATGGTTAAGAAAAAAAAATGGCAACACCCTCTTTTGCCGCCCCCAAACCTATAAAAATTGTATATTTCAGACGGTTTGGGTCGTATAAGACTATAATTTGGTAATTTAATTTGTGTAGTTACTGTCAGAAATTGTGCTAAAAGTGGTTTCCAAAAAAAATGTGGAAATTTAGTTTATATGGTTACTGTCGGACACTGTACTAAAAATGGACATGCACGCCTCTTTTTACCGCCCAGAAACCAATAAAAATGCTTTATTTTAGACGTTTTCTGTCGTATAAGACTAAAATTTGGTAATTTTGTTTGTATGGCTATTTTCTGCTAGTGGACTAAAAATGGACGTGGTCGCACTATGATTACTTTTTTATCAAGAGATAAGCGTGGAGGAATCAAACTGAGCCATGTTTAAACTAAATTAAGCTGAAGTTTTGACAGCTATTTTGTTTTAAGTACGTGATGGTTTATGGGGGGGAAAAATGTTGTCACACCCCCTTTTAACGACCACAAATAAAAAAAGTGCTATATTTTGGACAGTTTTGATCGTTTTATACTTAAATTTGTAATTAAGTTCATATGGTTACATTCGGCAACTACACTTAGAATGAAGAATATATACAATTTTTCTTTCGATTAGCATTAAAATTCGTATATGGCAGTAAGGCGGTCTGTGGCAGAACAAAGTCTGCCGGGGAATACTATTTTATAAATTTTTTTTCTAAAAAGGTTCAAAATATTCTCAAAAGTTGTTTTTGTTGTAAAAATAAAACCGGTAAAAATTGCATTTTCGACTACCTTCCATATGAATTAGCATTTATTTGCAAAAAAACCTTCGTACTGTTTTCGTCATCAAAACATCAAGGTACCCTCTTTGACTTTTTTGGCGGAATTTATTATTTCCAAAATGATGTTGCTACATTTTTTACAAAATATTGCAACATAGTGTGATAATTGTCTTTTGTTACAAAATAATATTGTATCTGCACTTGGACTTTTAACAAGTGAAGTAAATTGCCTTAAAAAAATGTTCGTAGAATTCTCTCAAAAAGAGGTCGTTGACCATCCCACTAATGTGGTGTCTAACTCTCGTACGGTTGAGTCTCTTGATGCACCTCGCTTGCGCCCACGTAAGGCATCACCCATTGCTACTGATGCTCTCTCCCGCTTGCGCGTAACATGTAAACATGTTCCTGTCGCTGCACCCCCTTCTGGGTTATCGTCTGCTGCTCTGCCTTCTGAAGTTTCTGTTGTTGTTCCAGTGCTCTCTGATGTTGTTGCCATGAATAATTCTACTGCACCTGCTCTTTCGTCGGCTAGCGGCAATTGGAATGCTGCGAATTTTGCTGATGTGTGCTCAATGGATCCATTGAGCTCTGCTGGTCGTGCTAATCCATCTTCTTCTATTCTTGCTCCTACTTCGTATGCAAATATTTGCTCTGCGGATCCATCGCTCTCGGATGGTTGCGCTTTGTCTTCGGTTGCTGCGCAGGCACCTGTACCTCTTTTGAATGCAGATTTGCCGACTGTTTCGCCAAATAACTTACAATCTGAGTGGAAACATAAAATAAAAAATAAGCGCTCCCGAGTTGCTGTTGTTGATAATAATCAGTACACTGATTTGGATGTTTTTGCTTCAATGGAGTATGTTCACTTATCTTCGTTTAAACCAACAGTGAGTGAAGATGATATTATTACTTATGTACAGAAGTATGCTGGAGTTAGGAGAGAAGATGTTGAGTGTTTTAAGCTTATAAAAATTATGTCTCTTTAAGCAACTTAAAATATGTCATTTTTAAACTTGGAATTGCTGCTAATTATTATGATTTGTTATTTACACCTACGTTTTGGCAATCTAATATTAAAGTCCGTCCTTTTCGGCCTGCTCCAAGACCAGCATGCCCAAACCTTCGGAAATAAATGCCTCTGAAGTTTCTTATAATGTTCATGATGGAAATAATTTCAAAAATTTTAGCTCTCTTAAAATTTATTTTCAAAATATTTCTGGTATGAGGACGAAAGTTGATGTTGTTTTTGCTGCTGCTAATGATTTTGATATTATTGTTCTTGTTGAAACTTGGCTCAACAACGATTTCAGAGATGAAGAATACTTCGATCCTAATATTTATATTGTGTATCGAAAAGATAGAGATAGCTCAAGAACTGGATACTCTCGAGGTGGTGGCGTTCTAATTGCTGTCAAGCGCCTTTTAAGATCGTCAGTTTTCAACTTGCTGAATAAAGATACTCTTCTAGACCAGTCGTGCGTATCTATTACTGGGGCAACTGGCGTGCTTTTTATCTGTGTCTCATATATTCCTTATTTAATTATTTAATTATTTAAATTTTAATTTTAGTTCATAATATCAAAACAATCCTAAGCCTGAATTAAAGATACAAAACAATAACAAGAACAAAGAGAAAAATGGAACAAAGTAATAATTTTTTTGTAACAACTTTTTACTCAATTCATTCATATTTGCAATTTCTATTTTATTGACAAAAACCGGTTTTTGTATTTTTTTGTTCCAACTTATGTTGTAATATATTTATCTTTCTCTTCTCCTCATTCATTCATGAAATTAGCTAGAAATAAAACATTAAGAAAAATGATTCAATTGCACCTTGTTAAAAATGAATTAAGCTTAAACCTAAATTTTTCTCTTACGAGTTTGATCTTCAGCCGTTAGTTGTAGTTGGTTGGGTATGGGAGAGCAATATTATACTCTCAAAGCATTGGTTGGGTAGGGAAAGAGTAAAAGACAAACTACCATATATTGTCTTCTAGTACGTTTTGCTATCAATGTTACCATTGTTTACCTCTTTAACTTGTTAAAATGTTAAATAACAGTTTTCTTTATAATTTCTTATCTGCATTTTATTGTATATAAAAAATATCTAACTATTTAGCTAACATAGCGTTCATTTTTTTTATATTATTTTTTTTTTCTATCTGCCTGGACTAATCTAGAGGATTCTGACTTAAGGTGTAGATACATTTTTTTTTTTATTTTTTTGTGCATGATTGAAATTTTATGATCATGTGGCTTTATAGGGATAAGTCCCATGTTACGGTGGCAGTCATGGGCTCATCATGATCATGCATTGTTGTTGTTACAATGTAAATTAAAAATTTGAGAGCGAGAGCAATAGAGTAAATTTTCACCACCACGGTCACCAAATGATTCGACAAAAATATGAAATCATGGGATCAAAACAGTGTTGCGTTGTGGAATTATTCACAGCATTTGTGTTTAGGCATGAAAATAGTACATTTTTAGTACGAAATGTATGAAAGCAGTAAGGAAACCTGCTTAATAGCAATACTCACAGGTTGAAAAAATACTACAAGTAGCAAAAAGTGTACTGGTGATCAGGAATCATATGACCACCAGCATAACATACTTTCGTCAAACATACTTTCATCAAACGAAAAAAGAGAGTAAAAAGTGTCATGACCAGGGATCATATGACGAGCACCATAACAACACCCTAAGGCAATGAGCAAGAACCACGACATAATCCGACGAGCTTAGACCTGGAATCGCTAGCATGCACACCATCACAGCGCACCCTGAAGTCCGGTCCATGACATAAATGGCGCCCAACGTGGGGCCCAAAAATTTGTTTTGGGTCACATATATTATTTAATTGTTTTTTTTTTTCAAACAAGCATTTCTATTTCTCAGTGTACTGGAATTAATTTTTTTTTTTTTCAGCTAACCGACCTGAAGAAATCGTGCCAATTGCCGATTAAAATTAATTTAAGTTAAATTATTTGGAACTTATAAACTATACTCACACTTTGTATTCTATTAAGCCAATAATTTGAATTTGAAGAATTTTATGAATTTTGTTTCTATGATTTTATTGTTATAACCTTTCGCGATTTTTAATTGCTAAATCGGTGAATAATAGCAGCAAGTTATATAATGCACTAAATTATACCCTTGATATATTTTTCTTAGTAACATTGAGATGCAAAAAACGAATTATTTTCTACATTGTACCTAGCGGGAAGATCACATATTCGTAATAGATAAAACCAACATTGAAAATACAAAACATTTTGTAAAAATTTTTAAACTTATATATAAATTAGATTAAATTGAGTTGAAGTCAAGACATTTTTTTAAGTACCTGTATTCTTTTACTTACAAATATTTTACATACAAAAGAAGAACAAAAATATTTCTTCATCATGGCTGTTTGTCATAGTACAAATTCACCTGCTGCAAGCCGCAGACGTGGACGATGTAGCAGTTATACAAATCGTCAAACCCGTTTTGAACAACAGACATCAGGTGTTAGTTTAAATAGTATCGGTTAGACGTAATCACGACAATTCCACACGGGAAGTTAAAAATGTAGTTGAACAAATAATAACAGAATCTTTAGAAAATTATTTTCAAAATTTAATTATTAATCGTGCACCACCAAACACATATCAAGTTTCAAACAGGTTACAACCTGATCATGTAGTCAGGACAGAACGACAACCCGTTCAAAGCTCTCGTAGAGGAAGCCATGAAAGTAATCTTAATAATCATGCACATAATGAAATTAATTTGAAAGGAAACGATGCATTTCCAAATTCAAATATGCGGGCAAGTGGAATCGCCAGATGTGGTATCTAAAATAATTCTTAATTGGAAACTGACTTTTGATGGGTCACTTGGATGCATCTCAGTTGATGAATTCATATATCGCGTGAATGCATTAACAAGGTCTTCGTTGAGAGGTAATTTTGACGCACTGTGTCAAAATGCTCATATTTTATTTGAAGGTAAAGCGAAAAGTTGGTATTGGCGCTACCATCATTGTGTACGATCATTACACTGGTACGATATTTGTGATGATTTACGACGAAATTTAAAAGACTTTGGTACAGATTTTGACTTCAAAGAAAGTATTCACAATAGAAAGCAGAAACATGGAGAATCATTTGAAAAGTATTTAGATCACGTAATGTCAATAAGCGATGGGCTTCGCACGCCAATGTCAGAACATGAGCTATTAGAGACTTTGATCGTAATTGCGACGTATTTGTCGGCGTTGTGAAAACTTTTTTGAAGCCATTCAAGGCTCTTCTAATTTTTCGAAACCTTTTTTCTCACAAAGACGGCAGATATCGGAAGTCGAGCCTGCAGATTTTGTGGAAGAAAATGTTGCCGCTTGTGAGATTCGGGTATCTAATTCAGATAAACCTATTATAAAGTGTTGGAACTGTGAAGAATCTGGACACTCTTACAAACAATGTTTTAAGCCTAGGCTTGTTTATTGCTATGGGTGCGGCCTTATTCTACAACAACATCAGCAGACATCCCAAGAGCCACGAACCTCAAAACCAATAAGCATTCTTAAAAACCAAAATTTATCGAAAACATCTTATTTTCGTAATTTACACCAAATTATTCCCATACATCAACGGTTGAATGAATATAAAAAAATTCTTAAACAATTATTTAGCAATAATCGCTCTGTTTTGCGAGCACGAAGTTATTGGGCGAATGTAAAAAGCATGCGCAGTTCTCTTATATCTTCTATTTTGTGCAAACCTGGAGACATTAGGCCCTTTGCTTCTATTCATATAATGAATAAAGAAATGTTAGGACTACTTGATTCAGGGGCGCCTACAAGCTGCATCGCAGGAAAGTTAGCTACAGAACTACAAGCTGGTCAATGCAAAATTAAATTTCTCCTTTGTGCGCACTGCAGACGGTACCATACAAGACGTAATTGGTGTAGTTACTCTTGACGTTACATACCAAAAAACGACGAAACCAATAAGATTTTTCATTATTCCATCGTTATCGAATTAATGTTGGCGATGCCAAACCAAATAAACAGCATCACTTTCCGATTTCTCCTGCCAAAGAAAAGTTAATGGGAGAGGAAATTGATAGAATTCTAGCATAAGTTGTTATAGAGGAGTCCAGTAGTCTTTGGTCTACGCCAGTTGTTTTAGTTAGAAAACCGGGGGAAAGTAAAGCTATGCCTCGATAGTCGTAAGGTTAATTTGCAGTCGGTGAAGGACGCCTATCCATTGCAACATATTGAAGGGATCTGGAGTAGGCTTCCTCGTACAGAATTTTTTTAATAGATGCCTTTTGGCAAATTCCTCTTGAAGTAGGTTCTCGCGAGAAAACAGCATTCACAGTACCAAATTGGCCGTTATACCAATTTACGGTCATGCCGTTTGGTTTATGTAATGCTCCTCAAACAATGTGTAGGCTAATGGATAAGGTCATTCCTTATCAGCTTAAAGAGCGAGTATTTGTCTATCTTGACTCTGCTGCTAGTTTCAGAAAATGTTCAATCACATATACAACTTTTGCATGACGTTGCGTACCACATTAAAAAAGCTGGAGTTACAATAAACATTTCTAAAAGCAAATTTTGTATAAAACAAGTTCGATATCACGGTTACGTGGTTGGTTGTGGAACCCTACAAACGGATCCTGAAAAAGTTTCAGCGATCAAGGAATATCCGTCACCAAAAACAGTACGTTAGTTACGTCGTTTCTTAGGAATGGCCAGCTGGTATCTGCGTTTTATTAGTAACTTTGCTGAAGTAACACATCCACTGACAGAGCTTTTGAAAACGTCACGAACCATTGAGTGGACAGATCAAGCACAGGAAGCATTTAATTTATTGAAAGATCGTTTAACTACAGCACCATTTCAAGCAAACCCAGACTTTACGAAACCATTCACCATTCAGTGTGATACAAGCCAGTACGGAGTAGGGGCAGTGCTTGCTGAGTGAAATGAAAACAACGAAGAAGTCCCTGTGGCTTACATGCATCAGTAGCTAAATAAAGCACAACGCAACTACTCTGTTACAGAGCAGGAATGCTTAGCAGCGGTTCTGGCAGTTAAAAGGTTTCGAGCGTATGTAGAAGGGCAAGAGTTCACCATCATAACGGACCATGCTAGCCTTCGATGGCTAATGCAACAAACCGATCTCAGTGGTCGATTGGCAAGATGGGCTGCTCGTAAGGGCAGCGCTAACGTGGTCCCAGATGCTCTTTCCTGTATGAACTCAGAAAATAATGCTGAAATAGCTGCACTTCAAATAGATAATGTCCCAGATATAGATCTAAATTCTCCTGAATTCGATAGTTCAGAATATATAGCACAACGAAGCAAAATACAGGTAGAAGCGCAAAAATACCCCGATTTTATGATATCAGACAAGTACATTTACCATAGAACTGAACATTATACAGGTGATACTGATCAGCAAAATTCAGCATGGAAGCTAGTAGTTCGAAGAGGTTTGCAGCAAAAAATTATTTATAACACTCATGATGTGTCAAATTGTGCACATAGGAGGCTTGCGAAATGCTATAGAAGAAATTACAAGATTTTTTTACTGGCCAGGTCTATTCGGTTCTGTATGTGAATGTCTTTAAATGTGAGGTATGCAAATCTACTAAGTATTCGACAAAAGTACTAAGACCACCAATGGGAAAGTTTGTACCGGTAGAAAGATTTTTTTCAACGTCTATATATAGACCTAATTGATCCTTTTTCTAGATCAATAAGTGGACATATAGGTAGTTAAATTGTTCTAGATCACATGTCCAAATTTACTTTCTTGTGCCCTCTAAAGAAATGTTTTTGATGTTTTTGGAGTTCCCGAGTTTTTGGTTAATGATAACGGTAGCCAATTTAAGTCTGGAGAGTTTGATTCCTTTTTGGTAAAATATAGAATCAAACATGTTGCACAGCAGTTTATTCGCCACAAAGCAATAGTTCTGAACAAGTCAACCGCTCGATCAATGCGGCAATTCGTGCTTACATCAAAACTGATTAGCGAGAATGGGGTTTAAACTAAAGCAGCATAAATTGTGCTCCTAGAAACTCACTTCACCAATCAATTGCATATACACTTTATTACACAGTATTTGGACAGCATACGGTTACCAATGCTGATAACTATGTATTATTGAGAAACATTAATATGATTCAGGAAGGGCGAACTGAGAATACTGTTAACAGACATGACCTCTTATCTGTACTTCGGAACACTGTAAGAAATAATCTGAAAAAATCCTATGACATAAATGCCAAGGGTTATAACTTGCGTTGGTCAGCACATACTAAGACGCAATTTTGCGCTGAGCAATGCGAGCAAAAACTTCAGTGGCAAACTAGCAAAAACTTACCTCAAGGCTAGGGTTCGAGATACATAAGGTACGGTTTACTATATGTTGGAAGATTTAGATGGCAAACTTCTGGGCACCTATCAAGGATAAACAATCTTTATAAAATTTCCATTTGCCATTTGTCATTTTTTCAGATTCTTAACCCTTATGTCAACGGCAACATACCTGGGTATGTTTTGCGTTTTCAAAACGCTGTAGCTCTGAACTGGATAATCGGATCGACTTGAAATTTCGTGATATCCTAGCGTAAACTGTTTTACGCAATAGCCCCAATTTTGGTTAGGATTGGATCATCCGTTTGGTAGATAAAGCCCATTTACAAAGTTGCACCCTTACGTCAACAGCATGCATACCTGGGTATGTATAATAAAACGCATGCAAATATGATAATATAATTGAAAAGTGTAGTTTATTTTGAGTGAAAAAAATACTTATGGTATAAAAATTATTATAAATTATAAAATACTTATGAAAAAAATATTAAAAAAACTACGAAAAAATTTAAAATTATTGAAATTCAATTACATCTATCACATTGCGGCAAGTCTTTGGAATGCTCTGCGCACACTGGTTTGTTGCCTAATGGGCATGCTTTACGAGTAGGGCGTCGTTTGGAGCTGATGTAGCAATTCCCCTTTACTTTTAGGTGTCCCGAGCTATCACGCTCCTCCGCTTCATGTACTCCAGCATCCACAACTCGGATGGGCCTACCTACCATGGCTTCGATGGCGTTGCGCGTTGAAAAATCTCTGGATATTCTGCTGTTATTCGCCCTTCTCTCTATTTCTGGCTTGCATAGTTGCTCGCTTAGCTGATGGAGAAACATCCTACGGCGGCTTGTATATGACTTCAGGTGAGTGTTGTTGTCAACGTATATTATGTATGCAGCAAACGCAGCAACGTCCACAATATTATAAAAGAAAGCCAAAGGCCATCTATTTGTGCGCCGCTTCGTACTATATTCGGACAAGCACATGTCCATGTTATCAACTCCACCTTTGGTTTTGTTGTAATCCAATATAAGCAATGGCTTCTTCTTAGGACCGTCCCTTTCTGTTGTATAATGAGAAGTGGACAATATTACAACTGCCTTGTTTTTCTTGGGCACGTACGAGTACATCGTAACGTGATTATAGAACCCAAACATTGACGATTCAGCCTCACGTCGTTTGGGGTTGGCAAATGCTGCTGGCACGAATGTACGCCTTTTGTTGCAAGTGCCCAATATAGATAAATTATTGTCTATCATCAAAGATTTTGCCAAGTTGTAGCTAGTGAAAAAGTTGTCACATACAATATTTCTTCCACTTCCACCAAAAAGGTTGACACATAAATCTTTGACTACTCTGTCACCAACGTTTCTTTCACGTTCACCAGACGGTGCCATTCCTGTATAGATCTGTCCCTGCATTGAAAAATTAAATTCAATTTAGTTATTTATACTTTCAACAATTTTCAACAATATTGATAGTACCTGCAATGGATAGGACGAAATGGAGTCGCACACCCACCACACTTTTATCCCATATTTGGCAGGTTTTGATGGTATGTATTGCGTGAAGCCAGTTCCACCACGATAAGCATACAATTGTTCATCTACGGTGACGTTGGCTCCTGCCACGTAATATCTACGAAGACAGCTGTTTAGCATCAAAAAAACGTCCGATATTGCTGCTGCTTTGTCAGTTTGTTTGCGTTGCTGGCGTGTGTTTCCATTATCAAAACGAATGAAGCGGCTAATTTCCCAAAATCGTCGTGCACTCATTGCAGCACAATATAATGGATGTGATTTAATATTCCACAAATCTTTCGTTTGCACGTAACTAGAATGTGTAACGCCACTTAGCAAAAGTACGCCCAAATATGCATCAAATCATTTTCTGTTATGGGAATCCATGATCTCGATTCTCTTTTTGGATGTTTTGCATTGTCATCATCAAAGAATTGCCTTGCCTTTCGATTTGATTCACGAAT
Source organism: Dichetophora obliterata (assembly GCA_963920525.1). Lineage (NCBI taxonomy): Eukaryota > Metazoa > Arthropoda > Insecta > Diptera > Sciomyzidae > Dichetophora > Dichetophora obliterata. Next base: position 129,530,935 of record OY986436.1, read on the forward strand.
AATTATGTCGCATATTTCGTCTGACATTATCAATTTGAACGTTTCTGCAATGCTCAAACCTTGCTTTGCCCGTACTGGTCCAGATTTTGCTTAGAATGTTGCTTAGAATGATGTTCTTAGAATGTTGTGCGTACGGAATCTTACAGGTTGTGGTTGTATCGAAGACCAAACATTACCATCTCTGGCAGTAAAATATTCCCCAGTTTCAATTGGTGCATCTTCAAGTTCTTCATCAGAATCACTGTCGTCCTCTGGGTCATATTCTGGTAACGTGGGCTCTTCAAAGTCTGAGTCATCACCACCAATACCACCTACACATTCATCTGAAGCCTCGTCACCAACTACTGAATCGTGGTCACTTATTTCTTCTTGGCTCTCTTCAAGCGTTTGACGAATATATGCTTGCTGTTCTTCGTACGAAAGTGCGCTTAATTGTCGTGGAGTAAGCCATTCACCATCTGCCATTTCACTTTTATTTTATTTTTTTATTTCCACAAAATAAACAGAAACTTCTTTTCACTTCGAATCACAAATGTAAACTAAATTTGCTGACGAAACTACAAAGAATGAAGTTTCTGCAAATTTCTTTTGTCTCTTTACCAGGCAGGTACACATTCAACTAATCGCTTGCGTTTCACGTTTTTTCACTAATACACTCACACATTTGAGCTGTTGGTACACTAAATGTGTGAGTATATTAGTGAAAAAAATCTGAGTCGCAAGCGATTAGTTGAATGTGTACCTGCCGGGTTATTTTATTATTAAAAATAAACAATATTCCTAACAAACAAAAATAAAAATAAAACAGAAATTCCAACAAACGAGTTAGATATTAGCATTTATATGCTAACAGCATGACATTCCCCATACAAAACGTATGTACATACCCGGGTGTGTTGCTGTTGAAGTGCGTAAAGAAGTTCTGCTGTTGACATAAGGGTTAAAAGAATTTTTTTGTTGTTAAAATTATTCTAAAAATTTGTTTTGTGACGGCCACGGCCGTAGGGGGGTGCTGGGGGCAGCTTAGCACCACCAAAAGTTTTCCGAACTCCCCCAAAAATTATGCTACTTTTCAAAATTTTAACAGAAAAGTTTTCAGAATTCAATTTATGAAAAGAAGCTCTCAACAGAAAAGATTATAGTAAAATTTAGGGGCCAATTTGTGTTGTTTACACGCAAGGCTAATTACTAAAGGTTATCGCAGTATTCATCTTTCTGCTATGGTTGCGTAAAAAGAACATTCTTTAAGTATTGAAAATAATCTAGAAATTTCGAGCCTTCTTAATAACACTGTCATTGAAAAGCGACAATATTATGTCAAAGGGATTGTTTTTACAATTTTTTTCTGGCTAAGAATAAGCTGCCTTTTCGAGGAAATTTTTTTTACGAAGAAATTTAAGAATCAAGACTGTGTCATAATATGTTTAAAGTTTGAAGACATGATCGAAAACCACAAAAACTTAAAGATATGTCAAGATGGTATGCCTGCCATTGCTGTCTATACATCGTTGCAAATGCAAAATAAAATCATAAATATTATTGCAAACTGTCTCCGAGAAATAAGTGCTAATGAGCTAAATCATATTTAGCATTGATTGTAGATACGACAAATAGGAGTGAAAACAAAATATTTTCGATTGAATTTCTGTACATTGTTCGTGACTTTGCTTCAAAAAAGCTGATAAAGTCACAGCTAAGGCATTCTTTAAACTTTTTATCGATCGACTGACAGAATTTGGAATTGAACTCGTTATCGTCAATTGCCGTTGTCGAAATCGTGAAGAAAAATTATGACTCCCGACTTTTCTTCGACTAAATAACAAAATTTGACGATTTTTACAGTCGCTTCCAAGTTAAAAAAATGAACGAACAGACCACAGTTTCTCTGCTTTTTGAGCAAAGTTGTCGGCACATTACAAAGCAATTGTTGTAATTCAAAATGACTTCGATCAAATTTTCAACTAACTGATAAGAATTAAGGAAGATACCAGACACTTCATCTTTTTCAAGACACCGGAATTTCATCTTGGTGCAGGTGAAATGCTTTTAGCTGTTAGACTGCTGGGTTTTCTTGCAAAAAATTGGGAATAATAGAAACAGCAAACAAAATTTTGCTAACATGAAAGTGATATTTGCAATGAGTCTGCATTAATACAGTGTCCACACTTACAATATTTGATTGCATGCGAACTGTCAAATAGAATTTCATGATACTCAGATTTCATGTTATAATAAAGGGTGTCTTTTATAGAGTGATACAAGATTAAATCATAATAAAACATAGTAATATATTTTTAATATCAATGAAACGAGCTATATTGGATAGTTAATTTTATGAATATAATATTTAAATATAATGTACGGCTAGCGCGTATAAGGCGCAATCTGGAACACCAATTTTCACAAACTTTTCGCAGCATTTGCGGCCGTATCTAGCCGATAACTCTTCGAATGTTGATTTCCAGGTATTCAATTGTTTGTGGTTTATCGACGTAGACAAGTGACTTTACATAACCCCCAAAGAAAATAATCCGCCCGCTGTGTAGCATGTGGCTCCGTCCTGTTGGAACCACATATCAGCAAGATTAACGCCAGCTAATTGAGGTACGAAAAAACTTCGAATCATGTTCCTATACCGTTCACCATTTACAGTAACACTCTGACCATCATCGTTTTTGAAGACATATGGGCCAATGTCTCCGCCAGCCCATAAAGCGCACCAAACTGTAATTTTCTGTAGATGTAATGGTGTTTCGACAAAAGTTTGTGGATTCTCCTCACTCCAAATACGACAATTCTGTTTATTTACGTACCCATTCAACCAAAAATGAGCTTAATCGGAAAATAAAAGTTTCCATTGAAATTCAAAATCAATATCAATTTGTGCTTCAGCCCATTCGCCGAATCGGTGGCGCATACGATGGTCGTTTGGCTTTAATTCCTGCACAAGTTGAATCTTGAAAAGTTTTAAGCCATGATCTTTTCGTAAAATCTTCCATAAAGTGGAAGGACACAACCCCAGTTGCTGAGAACGGCGACAAATTGATTGATTAGGATCATCTTCAATGCTTTCCTCTACAGCGGCTTCAGATTCTTCAGTGCGCACTGTTCGGCATCTCACGAGATGCACATTATCAGTAACAGTAAATGTGGTCCGAAAACTATCTATTGTTTTTCGAATTAGCAGCTCTGAAGGACGATTATGTACGCCATAAAATGGACGAAGTGCACGATAAGTTTGACGAACAGAACCATTATTTTGATTAAAAATTTCCACAATTTGCACGCGTTGCTTTAGTGAAAGTCGATCTATAATAAAATGTCAAAGCAAACTTAGTAAAAAACAACTATTAGCTGTTAAATGGGTGGTCAAATAAAGCAGTGATGCCAACTCAAAGTTGTATCACTCTATAAAAAACACCTTATTTAGGTGGGCACTTCATCTCATGAAATGTCATTTTTTAATTGCTTATAAAAGTTTATTAAATTCGAAATTTCATCCATTTGTCATTACATTTCATGTTTTTTCACTTTTTTAATGCTATTGCAATATTTTTTGCTTGAAAGTTTCTTAAAAGTGCACACACTTACATAATTTCTGAAAAGTGACAGCTCATCTCATGAAATATATCTCAAGAAATATTTCAAAAGATAAATTTTATGATATAAGCAATTTCATGAGCAGTACTACACTTGTGATATTGCTTATTAAATTCAATTTGACAGTTCGCATGCAATAAAATAATGCAAGTGAAGACACTGTATAAGGCGTATTTATCATGAAATAATTGCCTCAAGTATTTCAGAAATTGATCAACGTTTTGATAAAAAAAAATTACGACTTAAAAGCTGTTAACGACTTTTAAGCATAAATTTTAAATTCAATGCATTGCAACCATTAAATAAAATTAAATTGTCGTGCCGAGAAGAAGATACCAGTTAACAAAGATACAAAGATTTCCTTTGTCCAATCTTTAGTGGCCAATGAAAAATGCAAACCTTTATCGCATGTCAAAATCGAGAATTGATTCGATACGACTATCCTCAATGACCAATTAACGATTGCGTGGTTTTATATTCCTTGGTTTCGAAAGAAAAGATTGGGTTCATTGCATTGCAAATAGATGTTATCTATGAATAAGTAGTTATGTATTTTCTTGAAAAGTCAGCACCCCCAAAAACTTGCTAAGTGCCCCCAAGTTATCGTTCCTGGCTACGGCCGTGGTAACGATAAAGTTTTATTAACTTTTAGTACTTAAATAAAGGGTGGTTAAATTTTAAGGGCCGATGTCGATTTTGAATAAAACACAAATTATTTAAGAAATTATTGTCATTTCTTTTTATTATGATAATATTGGTGTAGTTCAATTATGTACGGAACAAAATATCGGCCAAATAGCCGCCGTGACCTCGGCGGCACACCTCCATCCGATGGTCCAAATTTTCGATGATGCTGATTCATAATTGAGGTTCTATGCCATCAATGTGCCGAATTATCTCATTCTTTAGCTCTTGAATTGTTGCTGGTTTATCAACGTACACCTTTTCTTTCAAATAACTCCAAAATAAGAAGTCCAACGGTTTCAAATCACATGATCTTGGCGGCCAATTGACATCGCCACCACGTGAGATAACACGGCCATTGAATTTGTCGCGTAAAAGAGCCATTGTTTCGTTAGCTGTGTGGTAAGTGGCACCGTCCTGTTGAAGTCACATATCGTCCACATCCATATCTTCCAATTCGGGCCATAAAAAGTTCGTTATCATCTCACGATAGCGAACACCATTCACAGTAACTGCCTGACCGGACTCATTTTGGAAAAAATACGGCCCGATGATGCCGCCAGCCCATAAACCGCACCAAACAGTCACTCTTTGTGGGCGCATTGGTTTTTCGACAATCACTGTTGGATTATCATTCACCCAAATACGGCAATTCTGCTTATTGACGAATCCACTGAGGTGAAACTGTGCCGTATCACCGAAATGATTTTCTTCAAAAATTGATCATCCACTGTTGCCATTTCTTGCCACCGTTCTAGGGTAGCCCTAAGAATAATTTTGAACGTAATCATGAAAAGGTTTGACAGATGGTATAACAAGTTTGAGAAAGGCTAACGTCAAAATCAGAAGAAAAAAAAAAGAATCGATAAGAGAGAATGTGAATATTTCAGGTCTTTCTTATCGAGATCTGGAACCAGCTAGTTTTAATATTTAGCTTTGCAGTTAGTTGAGGAAAAAATACATTAAATCTATTTTTTCTAAAGAAATCTATAACATGTCAAAGATCTATATAAAAACAAAGTTATTGCAAAACTTAGAACAGTTTTCTTTAATTTATATAATAGTTTAGCTTTAAACTAATGTTTAAGGTTATAAATTGGATAAGCTACTCTCGTTTTAATGTTAAAAATTCCTAGAATCTTTTTAGTTAATTATTCTAAATTTCACAACTAGATTACACCGGAGTTTACCTACCAAATTGAACAGAATCATTACCAGCAACGGTCTTGAGAACATGAGCCACGGACACGCTCTTCTTGTGTTATCATTACCTGCCCATCATTAGTAGTTTTGCTTTTAAATCATGCAATGAAACATCGTCATTATTGCAGCTCACATCTTCTAAATTTAAAACAAGTTAAAATTACAAACAATACTAAAAATTTAAATAATAATCATATAGAAACAATTATATTGAAATAATCGTTCGTTCCCTTTTTACCGTTTAGAAGTGTTTTTGCGAGCTCTAACATTTAAAGTTATCTTAAGCTAAAATTTCTAAATAAATATATATAAACTAGCTGAAAACCGACGCGTTGCTGCCACTCTCCCTTGTCAAACGCCCAAAAAATGTTATCATGCTAACAGCATGTCTAAATTGAGGTAGAATACTGAATTCCGAGACTGTGCGACCTATATCCACAAAGCTATTCGATATAACAAATTTGGGTTGTATAGGAAGTGCCACGCCCTCTTGATCACCGCTCATAGAATGTAATCAATTAAACTGCATGTGTACATGGAGGTTGAATACCGAATTCCAAAACTGTGCGACATATATCTCCAAAACTATTCGATAGCACAAATTTGGGTTGCATGGGAGGTGCCACTGCCCTTTTCCTTACGTCCATAAAATTTTACCAATGAAACTGCATGTGTAAATTGAGGTCGAATACTGAATTCCGAGGCTGAGTTACCTATAACTCCAAAGCTATTCGATATTGCAAATTTGGGTTAAATTGGAGGTGTCACGCCCCCCCGAAAAACTCTAAAAAATTTTATCAGTAAATCTGCAAGCGTAAATTTTGGTCGAATACTGAGTTCCGACGCTGTGCGACCTTGACTTCCTAAGCTATTCGATATCACAAATTTTCGTTGTATGGGAGGTGCCACTCCACCTTGATCAACGCTCATAAAATGTAATCAATGAAACTGCATGTGTACATTGAGGTCCAATACTGAATTCCAAAGCTGTGAGACCTATAACCCCAAAGCTTTTTGATATCTCTAATTTGGGTTAAATAGGAGGTTTCACTCCCCATTGTCGTACGCCCATAAAATGTAATTAATGAAACTGCATATATAAATTAGGGCCGAATACTGAACTCTGACGCTGATATTCGACATCAGCGAAATGGGAGGTGCCACGCCCCTCTTACAAATGAGCACAAAATTGAATCAATGAATTTGCATGTATAACTCCAAAGCTATTTGATAGCACAAAGTTGGGTTGTATGGGAAGTGCCACTCCCCTTTGCCCTACGCTCATAAAATGTAGAGGAATGAAAGTGCATGCATAAATGTATGTCGAATACCGAATTCTTACGCTGTCAACCTATAACTTCAAAGCAATTCGATATCGCAAATTTGGGTTGTAAGGGAGATGTCACGCCTCCCTGTCCAACGCCCATAAAATAAAACCATTATAAATTGCATGTGTAAATTGAGGTCAAAAACTGAATTCCAAATCTGAATTCCTATAACTTCAAAGCTATTCGATATCACAAATTTGGGTTGTATTGGAGGTGCCCCTCCCCCTTGTCCACTCCCATAAAATTTCATCACTGAAACGGTACGTCTAAATTGTGGTCGAATACCGAATTTCTAAGCTGTGCGACCCATAACTCTAAAGCTATTCGATAACAACAATTTTTTATATATATGTGGGAGGTAAAAGGGGGTGTGGCATTTCCTCTTAAACCATCTCGTACTCAAAGCAAAGCGTACTTACAAAATTTGAGCTCAATTGGACCAATATTTTCGAAGTATTTTGATTTTTTCATAAAAGTAAGCGTAGATGAAGTGTAACCACGCCCATTTTTATCAAAGTTAGTGATGGTTATCATACGAACTTATTTACCAAATTTTAATTTAATACGACCAAAACCGTCTTAAATACAGCATTTTTATTGATTTTTATTGGCATTATATTTTTCCTAAACCAGTAGAAGGAAGTATCCAATTTGGTTCAGTCGTTTTCAAGTTTTGAAACGTTCAGTCGTTTTCAATATATGTACAGATATTGATTTGTGGGCGGTAAAAGTGGGCTTGAAAACATTTATGTATCGTGACTGCCTCTTGGAGCACCTACACAGCAAGTTTCACTATAAAAATGCGTAGAACTCCGGAATTGCCATGATTTCGAAAAAGTGGGCGTATATATATTGCGACCACGCACATTTTTTGTAAGTAACCATCTGAACAAAATTACTAAATCTTAGTTTTTTACGATCGAAACCGTCTGATTTATCCTTTATTTGGTTTGTGGTCGATAGCGCAAATTTGGCTTGTATGGGAGGTACCACGCCCCCTCGTCCAAACGTTACCAAACCTCGCAGGAACACTCACTTTCCTCGGCAGACGTTGTTCTGCCATAGACTGCCTTACTGCCATATACGAAAATGTCGAATAGCTGCCAAAAGTAACCATATGAACTAAATAACCAAATTTTAGTCTAATACGATCAAAACCGTGCGAAATATAACATTTTTGTTGTTTTGCAAGCGGTAAAAAGGGGTGCTGCAAAATATTTACCTAGAGCCATCTCGTAATCGAAACGAATCGAATGCCCAAATTTCAGCTCAATTTAGGTTAAGCCTGGCGCACTTTACTTCACTCGACGCTAACTCCCCGAAAAGTAAGTTTAACTAAAGTGGGACAGGCCTATTTTTAGTGCACTTGCCGAGAGTAACCATATGAACTGAATTACAAAATTTTTGTCTAAAACGACTCAAACCGTTGAAATAAAACGTTTTCATTGGTTTGTAGGAGGTAAAAGGGAGGCGTGGAAACCAATTTTTAGTTCAGTTGCTGACAGTAACCGTACAAACTAAGCCAACATTTTAGCTCAATCGACCCAGTAGTCAATTTTAATGATTTCTCAAAAAGTGGGTGTGACTATAGAGCGAAGACACCCTTTTTTTAGTACAGTTGCCGAAAGTAACCATACAAACTAAGGTATCACATGTTAGTCTCATACGGCCAAAACTGCTTGAAATATAGCATTTTCACTGATTTGTGGGTGCAAAAAGGGGGTGTGGAAACCAACTTTTCGTACAGTTACTGTCAATAACTACACAAACCAAAGTACCAAATTTAAGTCTTATATGACCAAAACCATCTGAAATAAACCATTTTCATTTATTTGTGGGCGGTAAAAGGGGGCGTGGAAACCCATTTTTAGTACAGTTGTCGAGAGTAACCGTACATACTAAATTATAAAATTTTAGCCTTATACGACCCAAACCGACTGCAATATAACATTTTTATTGATTTGAGTGTGGCAAATTTTTTCCTAAACTATCTCGTACCTGAAACAAATCGACTGCCAAAATTTTAGGTCAATCGGTTCAGTAGTTTTGGAGTCTACAGACATCACACAGCCAGAAACACATCGTTTTGCTTTTTATATATATAGATATCGATTTGTGGGCGGTAAAAGTGGGCATGAAAACATTTACATACAGTGACTGCCTCTTAGACCACCTACACAGCAAGTTTCACTGTAAAAATGTATAAAACTCCGGAATTGCCATGATTTCGAAAAAGTGGGCGTATTTACAGTAACCATCTGAACAAAATTACCAAATCTTAGTTTTTTACGATTGAAACCGTCTGATATATATCCTTTTTTTGTTTGTGATCGATAGCGTAAATTTGGCTTGTATGGGAGGTACCACGCCCATTCGTCCAATAGTTACCAAACCTCACAGGAACACTCTCAAGATGTGGCTTCAATTTCCCTGAAAATTTCATAAAGATCGGTTCAGCGGTTTTGGAGTCTATATGTGATATATCCACATACCCACATACATACATCCATTTTTATATATATAGATAAACAGCTTTCTGATCAACTTGCACATACATCTGAAAGCGTGACAACGTGGATTTCATCCTTTTTAAAATACTTAGATATTTAATATAATTTTCAATATAAATGTATATATGTATATTTATTTATAATTTGCTTGTTTCCTTCTTCCTGTTTTGTTTTTAGAGCAAACAAGTTTCTGTAGAGAAAATTATCGTATTTTCTTTCTACATCTGTTTTAGAGCTACTGCAAAAACTCTAGTGCTTATAAAACTTTTCAATTCTTTGGTTCTACAAAATCAGTGCTGCAAGGTTTCTACAGTACAGTGTCTTTAAACAAAATAAACTGTTTTTCATTAAAAGCATTTAAGTTTATTTTTCTTCTTTTACTTACATCTATATTGCAAGACTTTTTATATAACTGAAAATGATCTGCAATTTCCGAAACTGCGCAGTAAAAGGTGAATCAGACTAGCTGGTTACTTGCTGGTTGTGTTATTCATTTTTTTCATATCAAGTGTGCAGCGTTAACTGCGAAGATCTTCGGTGCACTCAACGAAAGTAAGGGACTTCGTTGGTCATGTGAAGATTGCAGGTTTACAAGTTTTGAGATCTTTACTGATTCACAAGATAGACTGAGTGAATACGAAGATTTGTTTAAAAAGTTTAAAATTATGGGTGAAGCTTACAATTCTCCAAAACGTAAACGTACAAACAAAAATCTTCGTAGTTCAGCTAAAACTACTGATATAGTAATAATATTATTCTACCTTCTACTGTAACTGTTTTCCCTAATGTAAACATACAGCTTGAAGATCAATCAATTGGATCTGTCAATATTGATCAAATGACTGATAACATCGCACAAACTAACGTCGCTGCGTCAACTGATCAGATATCTCCTTTTGTTAAAGCAATACCAATCATAGAGGTAAATGCTGATTCTCCGCGCGTTTCTGGCACACAAAAAACTTACGCTAAAACTAGTATTGCCTCAAATGTGGTCCCTGCACCTCCTTAAATTATTTCGGTTTCTACAGGAGCGATACCGAAACAAATATCGAACAGCAGTTTCAAAGCCCCTGTTCATAAAAAAGTTGTGGTTATTCAGCCTGCAAAATCTATATTTGTTTCTCGTTTTGCAGCTGATTCATCCTATGAAGACGTGTTATTCTATATAAACTCTATTCTATAAATAAAAATATCTTTATTTACAAATTAAATTTTTCATACGAGCGTGTTATGTTCTCTTTAAAAATATCTTTGCCTGGTGATCTTTTTAATAAGGTATTGGATCAAAAGTTTTGACCTGACAATACGATGATCCATGAATTTATTTCTTGACCTCGGCCTACAACTTCCTTGGCTTCTTTACCGGTTCTTAATAAGAATCAAAAAAACTAGATTGTTGCTTTCAGTTCCTTATCCTTTACCAAAACGTTCGTCGCATTAACACAAAACTAAATTATTTTTTAATTTTGAATCACAACCTTCACTTTAATATAATTGCTTTTAGTGAAACTTGGCTGAAACCTAACAAATTTACCATATACCGCAAAGATAGAAACTCCATTCCTAGTATTTGCTCTAAAGGCGGGGGTGTGTTGATTGCAGTCAAAGCGACACATTTCGCTGCAGAGTTAATACTTCAAGAATTCTTGGACATTGAATTCTGTTGTGTTCATGTTGAGTTTGGTTCCTTGAGCCTTTTTATTACATACTCATATATTCCTCCCCTTTCTACATTAGAAGCTTATAGCAAACATTTGCCTTCTATAAGTAAAGTTTGCACAAAACTGCAATCTAATGATCATATTTTAATAACTGGTGATTTTTACCTGCCAAACGTTTCTTGGAATATTTTTACCTTTGTCTGAAAGTTCATCCGATAATTATTTTTTAAACGAGCTCTCAATCCAAGGCCTGTTCCAACTTAACTGCAACTTTAACAAAAATAATCATTTGCTTGATCTGGTGTTTTTTGATGAAAGCAATATCGCTTCTGTGTCTAAATCAGATCCTCTGGTTACACCCGAAGATTCTCATCATCCAACATTAGAAATTATTTTAAATTTTCAACCTTCTATTGAGTTTAACTTTAAAAAAACAAACTACGTGATTTTGAAGAATAGCTTGTCCAATATAAACTGGAATTCTATTCTAAATATTAATACCAAAAGTTTATCTTCTCAGAGTCTTGATGATGCAGTATATGCGTTTAATAGAACGCTCAATGATTGTTTTCTAAAAGCTGTTCCGCAAAGGAAAACCTCTTTGACATCGGGTCCGGTATGGTTTACAAATAAATGAGGAACTTGAAATCTAAATACTATAAAAAATATATAAAAACACATAACATTTGCGATTTTGGATGCTATACCTCGATTAAATACAGTTACCAACAGTTATGCAAACAATCCTATAATATCTACTTAACAAAAGTGAAATTAAACATAAAATCTGATGCTAAATCCTGCTGAAACTTTGTTAACACAAAACGTAAGATTGATTCCTATCCTTCTTTTATGATGTGGACCCGATAACATACCTTCATGTATATTAAAATACTGCTGTGAAGAATTAGTAACTCTAATTTCTTTACTATTTACTTCATCATTAATATCCTGCTATTTTCCTGCAGCCTGAAAGCATTTATTTATTATTCCGCTGCATAAATCCGGAAATAGGTCTTTAATTGATAACTACCGTGGCATCGCAAAATTAATCGCTTTGTCTAAGCTTTTAAAAGCAATTGTTACATCACGACTATCGCATAGCGTTAAAATTTTAATGTCTCCTTTCCAACATGGATTTCTTTCTAGAAAATCCACTGTTACTAATCTTCTCGAATTTACATTAAAAACTATAGAACATTTTGGAAAAGGCATGCAGACTGATGATATTTAAACGGTTTAAGCAAAGCTTTTGTCGTTGTAAATCACAAACTATTGATCTTTAAATTACATCTTGTTGGATTTCCTATACCGTTGGTAAAGTGAATTGAATCTTACTTAAGCAATAGAACACAATCTGTTCTTTTTAAGCTTAAGAAATCACATGAGTTTCCTGTTACTTCGAGAGTACCTCAGAGAAGTCATCTTTCGCCCCTTCTCTTTCTACTTCTTATAAACGATTTGCCATCTATCAAAATGCATTCTAGCATCTTAATGTTTGCTGACGACGTCAAACTCTTCCTTTCTTTTAAAAATGATAATGACGCTGTTTATTTGCAAGCCGACATTGATCATCTTCATAACTGGTGCAAAACTAACCGTATAAACCTCAACATAAGGAAATGCAAGCATATGTCTTTCTCGCGAAAACCACCAATTAAATGTACCTTCAAAATTTGTGGTTATCCATTGGAGTCCTTAGATATTTTCAATGATCTTGGAGTTACAATGGATCCTAAACTACGTTTTAATATTCATGTAAATAAAATAATAAATGAGCAAATAGTACTTTAGGATTTATTAAACGTTGGGCAAAAGAGTTTAATGATCCATTCATAACAAAAACCTTATTCACTTCCCTGGTTGGCTGGTTGATTTACATTGTGATTCTACATACAAGTACGATCCAAGTAGCTCTAGTGTGCCGTTTTGATGCCATAACCTCGTGTTTCTGTTGGTTGGGTGGGTAACGCACTGTTAGGTTATAACCATGTGGTGTGGTTGATGAACGCTAGGAGATTGTTGATTTTTGTTGTTGAAAGTTCCTTTAGATTGCTGAGAAAGGGCTTGCCAAGCGTTGTTAGTGTGGACCTGGCCAGGGCCGGGCAGGTGCACAGAAAGTGTGTCAGTATTTCTTTTTCATTTGGGTCATCGCAGCTGCGACAGTGGGTGTTGAAGGGTAGTCCGATTCTCTCGGCGTGAACTCCGATACACCAGTGACCCGTAATAATAGCTGTTATTCTGGCTATGTCGTTCCGGGGTTTTGAGAGCATCTGTTGGGTTCTACCTATGTTGTAAAGAGGCCATATTTTTCTTGATGTGTTGCAGGTTGGTAGTTCTCTCCATCTACGACCAGCTAAGGTTAAGTAGTAAGAATGAATTCCTCCCTTAACTGTGTTCAGTGGAACTTCGACTGCTTCCGCTCTTGAAACGTCAAGGGAAGAACCCCGCCTAGCCAATTCATCCCCCTTTTCATTACCATAAATGTTCCTATGGCCGGGCACCCAGATTATAGTAATGCTAAGTTGGTGACATAGCCGGGCCAGTTCATCCTTATCGTAGCTAAAGATTTAACGGCGGCTGGGCTATCCGTCAGAATAGCTGCATTAAGGTGATTGGTGTTAGCTCTACTTAAGGTGTATCAGTTTCTCAGAGTATATGCCCGCTCCCACTCCGCACTCCATCTTGGAGCCATCCGTGTAAAAGGACACATCGAAGGCTAGATCAATTCCCCCATTGCGCCATTCCACCCTGGTGGGAAACTTGGTTGTAAAGGATTTCGTGAAGTCGAGTTTGGGTGTGTCGTAGTCCATTTTTCCAGGAATCAGTTCCCGAGGTAGCGGACTTAGAATGTTGCTGTGTCCATATCGCCTATTCCGCCAGTTGTACGACTCTCTGAGTCTGACTGCACTGTTTGTTGCGGTAAGCTTAATGTGTAGATCTATGGGGAGTAAATGTGTCAGGACATTGAGTACATCAGTGGGGGCAGTGGGGGCATGAGCGGACACCCCCTGTGATACCTATGCATGCGGATCGCTGGATCCGAGCTAGTTTTGTTGTGTTGTATGTTTTATTAAGTGTAGGCCACCATACTAGTGCACCATACGCCAAGATAGGACGCACTACCGCTGTGTATAGCCACAAGAGCATTTTTGGTTGAAGACCCCATTTTCTACCAAAGGTTTTTTTGCAGGCGTAGAAGGCTATGCAGGCCTTCTTGACCCTTTCTTCGATGTTAGTTTTCCAGCTTAGCTTAGGATCCAGAATGACACCTAGGTATTTTGCGCTACTGGATAGTGTAAGAGGTTGGTTGTTGAGCTTTGGAAGGACAAATTGTGGCGCTTTGGTTTTTGTGGTGGATAACATCAGTTCCGTCTTGCTAGAGTTAACTCCTAGGCCGCACCTGGCAGCCCAGACACTGAGTTTTCCCAAAGCAACCTCCATTAGCTCACTGAGCGTAGAGGAGAACAGTCCTGACACCATTACTATCACGTCATCCGCATAAGCCACCACTTTGACCCCATTGCAATTTAGTGTATTAAGAATTTCATTCATGGCGATGAGCCAAAGTAGGGGGGAGATCACTCCTCCTTGCAGAGCACCCCTACTGACAAATCTCGTGAGTTGGCAGCCACCCAGGTCTGCCTGGATTATTCTGTTACTGAGCATTGAGACTATCCAGTTTCTCACCGGTGCTTGTACACCAAGGTTGGTGAGAGAATCAAAAATGGCCCTGGTGTAACGAAGCTGCCGGTCTTCCTATAGCTGAGGTATTCTCAGTCGTGTCCAGGATTCGTCACAAAAATTAGATTTATTTGTTTCAGGTTCTTCCAAGTAAAGCTTTTATTTAACGTTTTAAGTTTGATTTCTTACAATTTTACGTATAAACTAAGTAATAATAATAGTAAGGCGATATATAGTGAGCAATTCGGTGGTGATTAATTTTAATGGGCGTTGGCGTGCTGAGTGGGCGGAAACTCTGGCGTCTTGATTACAGTCCTTCTGTCCAGCCAGTGCGTTACTAGTACTACTCTTCCCTTTACACTCTGATACTGCGCTCCCAGCTAGGATGATGCCCCTTGAGAACCGACGCTATGCCTCACTAAACTGACACCCGTTGTCCCTTGCGAGCTGACGCTGCGCCTCCAAAGCTATAACCAGTTGTCCCTTGCGAGCTGACGCTATGCCTCACTAAACTGACACCCGTTGTCCCTTGCGAGCTGACGCTGCGCCTCCAAAGCTAAACCAGTTGTCCCTTGCGAGCTGACGCTGCGCCTCCAAAGCTAAACCAGTTGTCCCTTGCGAGCTGACGCTGCGCCTCCAAAGCTAAAACCAGTTGTCCCTTGCGAGCTGACGCTGCGCCTCCAAAGCTAAACCAATTGTCCCTTGCGAGCTGACGCTGCGCCTCCAAATCTAACCAATTGTCCCTTGCGAGCTGACGCTGCACCTCCAAAGCTAAACCAATTGTCCCTTGCGAGCTGACGCTATGCCTCACTAAACTGACACCTGTTGTCCCTTGATTAGGAGTAAAGTTCGTCCTCAGTCTTTGTCTCGCCTGTTATCCTCGCCACTTGTCTAAATAACTCAATCACTTTAACACAATCTTACTTCAGTGTGTCTTCCTCTATATCCTCTATCTTGATATGGTTCGGCAGCTACTCCCTTTTGTACTTCCGCTCGCTTTGGTGGTTCGTCAACAACTCCCGTAACCTCAATCGCTCGGCTCACTTGTCTGTTAGCAACTGCAGTGCACTCAACCGCTCGATTCAACTGTCTGCCAGCTACTCCTCTGTAGGCTCAACCGCACGGCTCAACTGTCTGTCAGCAACTGACTGTCTTCTCATCATCAAATTTATTGCATACCTTTGCTAACGTAGCAGCATTGCTGTTAGTTAGTTATACTCATGTCTCCGTTAACATGTTGACACCGCTCATTGGTGTTGCCATGCTCTGCTACTCATGCTCTCGTCGATATGTTGATAACGCTCAGTGGTTTTTCTTGGAAACATGCTTATCGTGTTGCTGGTCACCCATCGAAGTACTCGCGGTCCCGTTGGCGCTTAATCAAATGTTGCTAATTGTTGGTAGCTTGACTGTTTCGCTGTTAGCTATTCGTACTCATGTTTTTGGTAACATGTTGACACCGCTCAGTAGTGTTGCTGGTCACCCATCGAAGTACTCGCGGTCCCGTTGGCGCTTAATCAAATGTTGCTCATGCCTTATATACAAATAACTCTTAAACATTTATGTTGGCACAGGGTGCGTTGTTCAAAATTAGAATTATATAGTATTTGTCTTATTTTATGCAATTTAATATAATTTAAAGTAATTTATATTTGAAATAAATAAAGTAAATAAGAAATTCATTTGTTGCTTCAAGAACTTAACAATAAAATTAATTCATCTTATATATATTATAATTATTTAAAATGAAAGAAAATACGTATATTGTGAAATGTATGTATGAAGTGATTGTTGTTGTTGATTGTATTCATGTTGTTGTTTCATTTTGATGTTCTGGTTGTCTTCATATTATTGTTGCTGTTTAGTTTTATTGTTTTGTTGTCGTGTTCGCTTATGACAGTGACATGTGCGGCAAAACTGGTGCCTGTTTTGCCTCGTCACATTCCCCCCTTACTTCGCAGGAGGTTCGACGCTTATTGTTACTACTCCGCTGCGGGAGATTCGGATCTGGTACCATGCGTCAAACGGTGTGGTATGGTTTAAGTTCGGCAAGGTGGGCAGTGCGGGTACGCTTCTGACCAGGCTTTCTTATCTGGATGATGACCGGGGACACAAATGCTTCTACTTTATATGGGCCGTCAAATCGAGGTGCCAATTTTGCTGCAAATTGGTCCGCTGCTTTTGACAGGTGGTGTTGTTTCACCCACACCAATTGGCCCAGTTCTGGTTTCCATGTTCTGCGCCTTAAGTTGTAATGTCTAGCTTGCGATTGTGCGGCTTGCTCCATGTTTCTTCTAGCAATCTTAAACACTCCTTGTAGCCGTGCTGCATGTTCGGTAGGGGTAATCGCTTCTTGGCCGGTTCCAGTGGTAAATTCATCGAAAAGTGTTCTGGGGAGACGTGGCTCTCGTCCTTGAACAATGAACGCAGGGCTATAACCGGTGGACTCCGATTCGGCAGTGTTATAGGCGAGAGTTAGTTCGGGAAGTAGCTCGTCCCACGTGTTCTGGTTTCCTTCTGTAAATTGCGCTATCATTGTCTTTATGGTCCTATTTGTACGCTCTGTAGGTTTCTCCTGTGGTGTGTATGGTGCTGTGTACCTTTGCTGTACTCCGAGATCTTGTAAAAAACATTGAAAATTTCGACTCGTAAATTGAACTCCATTGTCTGTAATTAATACTTTGGGCACTCCAAATCTTGCCAAAATTCGTTCTCTAAACGCTTTTATCAGTTGGTCGCTTGTTGCCTTCCGAAGTGGCATCATTTCTGTCCATTTGGAGAACTTGTCGACAAACACGATTAACATTGTATTCCCGTGTTTTGATCTTGGCAGTGGGCCCACAAAATCGGCGCAAACGGTAGCCCAGGGTTCCTCTGCAAGGTGGGTAAGCATCTTTCCTGCTGGTTGTTGTTGGCTCACTTTATAACTTTGGCAACTTTTGCATCCTCTGACGTACTGACTTATGCTACGAAACATACCTGGCCAGTAATACTTGTTTGCTACTCTGGCTATAGTTTTGCGTATTCCTAAGTGGCCAGCGGTAGGAGCATCGTGGTTTTCCATCATAACGCGATTTCTTAGATAACTGGGTACGCACAATTTCCATGGCGCACTATCTTCGTCACCAACCGTTCGGGGAAAATGGCGGTACAATTTTCCGTTTTCAACAATGTACTCTGGGTGTTGGTCCGGACTTGTCTTGACTTCGTTTATGCGTCGTTCGTACCATGCACATTTCTTCTGATCACTTTGTTCTACAGCGCAGCTGCAAGTAGCCTCAAGGGGTTGTCTAGAAAGAGCGTCGGCGACAACATTCTGTGTACCCTTCCGATACTTTACATCATATGTGTATTGCTGCAATTCAAGTGTCCATCGCGCTATTCGACCTGACGGGCTCTCGATAGAGTTCATCCATTTGAGTGAGAGATGATCGGTTATGACAGTAAATGCATAGCCTTCCAGATAAGGTCTCATTTTGCGTATCGCCCACACAATTGCCAGGCACTCCTTTTCTGTCGCTGAGTAGTTTACTTCGGCTTTGTTTAAGTGGCGACTTGCGTATGCGATAACTCTCTCTGTACCATCTATATTCTGCGTGAGGACAGCTCCTAAGCCATAATCGCAGGCGTCGGTCTGAAGAGTAAATTTTTGATTAAAATCTGGGCATCCGAGGACAGGTGCCTCTGTGAGTCTTTTCTTTAGATCATCAAACGCTGCTTGCTGCTCAGCTCCCCACTTGAAATGCTTCCCTTTTCGTAGTAATGCGGTAAGCGGATGAACGACTTTGGAGAACTCTGGTACAAACCGTCGGTACCACGAGGCGATGCCGAGACATCTTCGTAACTCGCGAACGTTTTCGGGGGGCCTCAATTCTTTTATGGCTGCAATCTTATCTGGGTCCGTGTGGATGCCTTCTTCACTAACCACGTGGCCGAGATATTTTATTTTCTTCTTAAAAAACTCGCACTTCTCTGGGTTGATGCGCAGATTGGCTTCTTTCAGTCGACGAAATACTTCCCTCAGGTTTTCCATATGTTGCTCCAACGTAGTCCCGGTGACGACTATATCGTCAAGATAAGCAAATGCGTGTGGTTCCATGTCTGTTCCAATGACTGTGGCTAAGGCCCGCTGGAAGGTGGCCGGTGCGGAATGGAGTCCAAATGGCATCACGCGCCATTGATAAAGTCCTCGACCCGGAACGGTAAATGCCGTGTATTGCTTGCAGTTTTCCTCCATGGGTATCTGCCAATACCCGTTCTTTAAATCGATGCTGCTTATGAACTTTGCATTTTTGAGCCTATCCAAAATGTGATTGATTCTCGGGAGGGGGTAAGCGTCTGGTATAGACCTCGCATTCAACTGGCGGTAGTCCACGCATAACCGCCATTGTCCAGTTTTTTTCTTTACTAGCACTATGGGTGCGCTGTGAGGGCTTCGCGAAGGCTCTATACACCTTTTCTCGAGCAACTCATCTATTTCGGTGTCGATTATACGTTGCATGGCTGGATTTTTGGGAAAATATCTCTGCTTGATTGGACTTTCGTCGCGCATCACGATGCGGTGCATGGCGATATTCGAAACTCCCTGGATTGCCTCAAAACTTTTCAGCTCTTCCTCCAAAAAGGTTTTAACTTCAAAATTTTCAATGTCTGGTTTAATTTTCGTGTGTTGTGCGATATTACTTTGTTGCACAATTTTTAGTGCAGGTGTAGCTGACTTTAGTCTCACAGTTGGTACTGCAGGTGCTGCTGCGACGGCAGTTGATGACGCAGGTGCTGCTGCGACTTTTGCGGCTTTCGACTTATTTTCTCTGCGACCTCTTCTTCTTGTTCTTTTCCTGTTGACTTCTTTCCTTGTGGTAACGCTTTCTTCGGCAGTTGATGACACAGGTGCTGCTGCGGCGGCAGTTGATGACGCAGGTGCTGCTGCGACGGCAGTTGATGACGCAGGTGCGGCTGCGACGGCAGTTGATGACGCAGGTGCTACTGCGACGGCAGTTGATGACGCAGGTGCTGCTGCGACGGCAGTTGATGACGCAGGTGCTGCTGCGACGCAATTCAAAACTTTTGTGTGCTCCTGTGCCCTTGGTACTCTTGGCAGATCTAGGGAAAAATTCCCACATCGTATTGATGTCCCGATGCCGTACAGAAAATCCATCCCAAGGATCAAATCGTCCAACACTTCAGGAAGGATGAGTACCGCCAACCGCACATAGTTCTCACCCAGGGATACTTCCGCTTCTAACGCCTCTGTAACTTCTTGTCTGCTTCCATCAGCCAAACTAACCTGCGTTTTGGTAGGCCTGATTTTTAACGTAGTCCGCAGCTTGTCTGCATAATATTGGCTGATGAAACTCCTTGTCGCCCCTGTGTCCAAAGTAGCCTCCATCCAGACGTCATCGAGTGCTACTGTGGCCACTATGCGGCCCTCTTCTGCTCGAAGACCGTCTAATTCTGTCGAGACTCCACAAAATTGGGCCTCCACTCTCCTCGACGTAGAGGCGGCCTTCCGTCGTTTCCCTGTCTTCGACGGCAGCAGTCGTAAGTCCGAATATTTATTTTTCCACATTCCCAGCAGAAACTTACACCCTGGTTTCGGCAGTTGCGCGCTAAATGACCGTTCTGTCCGCAGCGTCGGCAAGCTGTGCGTGGATCGATGTATGAGACTTGTGTCGTCTGCCGGCTACCTGCCTCTCTCATCTGAACCTCTGAATGATGGTGGTTGTTGTTCGATCGCTTCAAGTCTTCGAAGTCGCCTGCCAAATTTATAAGCTCCCCTAGGCTTGAGAACTCTCTTCTCTTCACATATAATTGAAGCTCGTGGCAGCTTTTCCTATAGATCCGCTCTAATTGTTGCTCCTTGTTGAGATTACCATGCCGCATCAGATTCTGGATGGCTATGACGAAGTCTTTAAATTTCTCGCCTGCAAATTATTGCCGGCGGCGTATTTCGTCTTCCAGCCGCTCTAAAAATCTAGCTGGCAAGAAGAATTCCAGAAAGTCGATCTTGAAGTTCTGCCAGTTGTTCCAGTGTGCGTTATTGTTGCGGTACCAGTGGAGTGCTTGTTCGTATAGCAACTCAGGCATGCACCGTGGCAACAAATCTATATTCAGATCATATACCTCCACCAGCTCCTCGACTCGCTCAATGAAGGCTAGAGCGTCTTCCGTCCCGTTGAAACTCACTGACCACTTCTTCACTCGATCTATGGTGTCGCTGTAAAATGACGGGCGTAGCCCACCTCTCTGGGCGTCAGCATATGGTTGTGGCCGCGTCTGGTAGTTCGACATCCCGGCTGCCCTTGCTTCTTCCTCTTTCGTCTCTCTATGTGTGCCTTGCGCTTCTTGGAAAGATTTCGTTATCGTTATGGCTGGCGTTTTGTTTGTCTCGTTAGATGTTACTGGCGCCGGTGAACACCCTCGGCGGTGTTTGACCTCCAGTTCGGCCAACCGTTCCTCCTGCTCCGGTTCGTAACTATTTTCATTGATCTGGGCTGCGAACCGTTTCCGCAGCTCTTCTACCGAGCCTTCTGCATCAAATTTAAATTCCTCAGCGTAGCTCAAGAGATCTTCTCGTCGAAGCGAGTACACCCACGTGGTCTTAACCATGATGAATTTCTTTGATTCTCGTAAGTTCTGCAAATTCTTCTGTTATCGTCTTTTCTGGGTTTTTTCTTTTCTTGACAATTTAGATTATTCTTCTAATACACTTCTCCAACGTTGCAAAAATCCTTTTTTTTCTGTTTGCTTATCACAATCTATGTTGCTGTTATCTTTTTTTTTTTCGGTGTGCCAGTCGACCACTTTTAAATCACTGCACAATTGCTCACTTTACTATATTTGGAAGGGTCCCTGCTCGGGCGCCATGTAACGAAGCTGCCGGTCTTCCGGCTCTATAGCTGAGGTATTCTCAGTCGTGTCCAGGATTCGTCACAAAAATTAGATTTATTTGTTTCAGGTTCTTCCAAGTAAAGCTTTTATTTAACGTTTTAAGTTTGATTTCTTACAATTTTACGTATAAACTAAGTAATAATAATAGTAAGGCGATATATAGTGAGCAATTCGGTGGTGATTAATTTTAATGGGCGTTGGCGTGCTGAGTGGGCGGAAACTCTGGCGTCTTGATTACAGTCCTTCTGTCCAGCCGGTGCGTTACTAGTACTACTCTTCCCTTTACACTCTGATACTGCGCTCCCAGCTAGGATGATGCCCCTTGAGAACCGACGTTATGCCTTACTAAACTGACACCCGTTGTCCCTTGCGAGCTGACGCTGCGCCTCCAAAGCTATAACCAGTTGTCCCTTGCGAGCTGACGCTATGCCTCACTAAACTGACACCCGTTGTCCCTTGCGAGCTGACGCTGCGCCTCCAAAGCTAAACCAGTTGTCCCTTGCGAGCTGACGCTGCGCCTCCAAAGCTAAACCAGTTGTCCCTTGCGAGCTGACGCTGCGCCTCCAAAGCTAAAACCAGTTGTCCCTTGCGAGCTGACGCTGCGCCTCCAAAGCTAAACCAATTGTCCCTTGCGAGCTGACGCTGCGCCTCCAAAGCTAACCAATTGTCCCTTGCGAGCTGACGCTGCGCCTCCAAAGCTAAACCAATTGTCCCTTGCGAGCTGACGCTATGCCTCACTAAACTGACACCTGTTGTCCCTTGATTAGGAGTAAGGTTCGTCCTCAGTCTTTGTCTCGCCTGTTATCCTCGCCACTTGTCTAAATAACTCAATCACTTTAACACAATCTTACTTCAGTGTGTCTTCCTCTATATCCTCTATCTTGATATGGTTCGGCAGCTACTCCCTTTTGTACTTCCGCTCGCTTTGGTGGTTCGTCAACAACTCCCGTAACCTCAATCGCTCGGCTCACTTGTCTGTTAGCAACTGCAGTGCACTCAACCGCTCGATTCAACTGTCTGCCAGCTACTCCTCTGTAGGCTCAACCGCACGGCTCAACTGTCTGTCAGCAACTGACTGTCTTCTCATCATCAAATTTATTGCATACCTTTGCTAACGTAGCAGCATTGCTGTTAGTTAGTTATACTCATGTCTCCGTTAACATGTTGACACCGCTCATTGGTGTTGCCATGCTCTGCTACTCATGCTCTCGTCGATATGTTGATAACGCTCAGTGGTTTTTCTTGGAAACATGCTTATCGTGTTGCTGGTCACCCATCGAAGTACTCGCGGTCCCGTTGGCGCTTAATCAAATGTTGCTAATTGTTGGTAGCTTGACTATTTCGCTGTTAGCTATTCGTACTCATGTTTTTGGTAACATGTTGACACCGCTCAGTAGTGTTGCTGGTCACCCATCGAAGTACTCGCGGTCCCGTTGGCGCTTAATCAAATGTTGCTCATGCCTTATATACAAATAACTCTTAAACATTTATGTTGGCACAGGGTGCGTTGTTCAAAATTAGAATTATATAGTATTTGTCTTATTTTATGCAATTTAATATAATTTAAAGTAATTTATATTTGAAATAAATAAAGTAAATAAGAAATTCATTTGTTGCTTCAAGAACTTAACAATAAAATTAATTCATCTTATATATATTATAATTATTTAAAATGAAAGAAAATACGTATATTGTGAAATGTATGTATGAAGTGATTGTTGTTGTTGATTGTATTCATGTTGTTGTTTCATTTTGATGTTCTGGTTGTCTTCATATTATTGTTGCTGTTTAGTTTTATTGTTTTGTTGTCGTGTTCGCTTATGACAGTGACATGTGCGGCAAAACTGGTGCCTGTTTTGCCTCGTCACACTGGTATGAATATTGTTAAAAGCCCCCTTCTATGTCTAAGAAGGCCGCAAGAGTGTATTGTTTAACGAAGATGGATATTTCAATAGTAGTAATAACCTCGTGTAGGGCGGTATCTGTGGATCTGCTCTTGAGGTGTGCGTGTTGGGCACTGGATATGTTAGCACCCTGTAAAACGTCCCTGAGATGAATATCCAGTACACGCTCTAGGGTTTTCAGTACGAATGATGTGAGGCTTATTAGTCTAAAATCCTTGGCTGATTCATCACCTCTCCTCCCAGCTTTGGGTATAAATATTACCTTAACTCTTCTCCAGCTCCTTGGAGTGTAGTTAAGGCATAGGCAATTTGTGAAGATAGAGAGTAGGATAGGAGAAACTATATCTTGTATGTTCTGCAACATTATTGGAAGAATGCCGTCGGGACCTGGAGATTTGTATGGAGAGAAGCTGCTTAAGGCCCAGATACCTTTCCATTGAGATAAAGGAGCCAGTCGGAACCACCGCAGTTGCCTCGGGTGATTCTAAACCTAAGGTCTCATTGCAGCTGCTCCTGCAGCCGGGGAAGTGTGTGTTGAGTAAGTGTTCTAGTGATTCATTGGTAGATTCTGTCCACGTACATCTTCTTTCCGAATGAAAGATGGACTGGTGCTTTCTTTGGACAGAATTTTGCTTAGTCTTGCCGATTCTTTTATATTGTCGATTGATTGGGTGTATTCCTGCCAAGAATGCTTTTTCGCGTCTCGATTTGCTTTCTTGTAGGTTTTGAGGATGTCTCTGTATGGTTGCCAAAGACACTGCCTATGACACGAGTTGAAAATTTTCCTAACCCTTCTCCTAAGGTCGGATATATCTTTGCTCCACCACGGAGGAAGAGATTTCTTCTTGCCCCTGCTAGTGGGACATGAGACTCTGAAGGCAACCTGCATGGTTTGCTCTAGGGCCTCCACGGAAGAGTCTATCTCCTCCGCAGTTGAGATTTGCTTGTAGGCTAAAGAACGGATTTTTGGGCGAGCCACTTTGGCAAATTTGGCCCAGTTAGTACGTTTGGGGTTACAAAATGGAAGATGGGACTCTATTTCAAGGTTCAAATCAAAGAAGATCAAGCTGTGATCCGAGAAGGAACTTTTGCTCGAAACTCTCCAATTGCCTACTTTTAGAGACTCGTTTTCGGATAGAAGGGTAATATCCAAGACTTCACTCCAGCCTGTGAAGTTGTCAGTAGGCGACTTCAACGTTGCCCATGAAGTCGAATAAAAACTCACCTCTAGTGTTTATTTCAGAGCTGTCTCATAGTGTGTGTCTCGCATTGGTATCGCAGCCCAAAATTTTGGTGGTGTTGTCTTGCATTGCAGTAGCCACTAATCGCTTCACCTCGCCTGGAGGAGCTTCCCTGTCGTCGCCTAATAGGCTGAGGCTATAAAAAGGTTGTCGGCGCCCTCCAGTTTGACAACTGTCAGGTCTGAAGAGCTAAGGTTAGGGAAAAGAAATAAGTGTATGTGCTTTTTGGCTACAATGCAAGTTCTTGGCTTACCTGCTGTTCAATTGTAGTAGATATTGTAGTGTTTGTTCTGGAACCCTTTTACTACTGAGTCTCTGACCCAGGGGTCCTGTATGATGCCCACGTCGATACCATCCTCCATCATGAGGATGACCAGATTATCAACAGCACATCTGGCGTGCTGCAGGTTAACCTGTAGTATCGAGAGTGGCAGTATGTGGCTGGTGGTTGTGGCTGCTGTGTGGAAGGCGACGGCGGATCCTTGATTATCAGGGAATCGAGGATATCATCGACGCTGACGCCTTCTTCCGAGGACGGGTCCTTGAAAATTTTTAGCTTGGCACGACGGATGCCAAACCGAAGGGTGTTGCCCGCTTTCTCCAGAGCACCCTGGCACTCGTCCGAGATAAGCAGTAGGAATGTCATGCTGTTACGCTGGGGTCTTCAGTTTTGATGGCAGCCCAGTAGTTCATGGGAATGTCTGGATTGTGCAGTTGTAGGATTTCGATGAGCTTGTTTTTCTTAAGCTTCATCTTAGGCAACCAAATGCGAGCACGAGGTCTCCTCGGAATATCCTTAGCCGGGATTAGCTTAAGGCTTAAGACATCCCAAGCGTCTCTGATCTTAGAGACGCACTCGCTTAAGAATTCTTTGGAGAACTGATCCTCGCATTTAATCACCCGGAATCCTCGCACTACATCCGCAGATTCGAAAGATGGAAGCGCACCACCCTTGTTGCCGAGAAGATGCTCAATGACCATCTTGGACAACTTGGCTTCGATGTTGCCCCACTCTTCCGAAATCCGCTTGTGGCTGTTTGAGTTCGCGTCAATCAGCGCCACCTGTAGGTGATCCCTGGCCACCTCACTAAAGGCGCGCTGGCTGGTTGTCGGTTGCTCAGCCACGGTTGACTTGCCGCTAACCTTTGCCCTCTTCGCAACGTTGTCGATCGCATCTTGCGACCGATTTCGCTTTGAATTGATTGCGTCAGCAGGCTGAGTAGCCTGGTACTTCAGGTACTCGTCAATCGTAGTCTCGCATTTTTGTTTGTCTTCCACGTCGTGCTCCTGAACCTTACCCTGCTCCGCATTTTTGTCTATCTTGGCAAAAATGAACAGAGCCTTGGTATATTTCACTTTCAGTAGCGCGCCGTGAAATTTCCTGCTCTTCGGACCACTATGGCTGGTGGTCACATTGGAGCAGGATGTGGATGGTTTTGTCGAGCCACTGTGACTGGTGGTCTCGGGTATGGTATTTAGTGTTTGACTAGAAGGCCCAGGAGTACTATGGCTGGTACTCTCTGTTCCTTCAACGATTGTCTCCTGACTGGAGGCAAGCAGTTCATCTTATGTGCTATCCCCTAGCACTGCCGGTTGGCTTGTTGTATTTTAATTTGTTGTTGTCATCATCTGTTTCGTACGCCCCCCTTTGCTACCGGAGCAGCGTGGGAGGCTATAAGGTAAAAAGGTGAAAGGTATAGTCGACCATGGCGAGCCCCAATACCATGGTAGAGCCAGTGTTTCTCTCTGGTTCGGCCAGGTCAGAGAGGGAATACGCTAGAATACAGCACAGATTACCCTTGTCTGAAAACATTGAACTCGGTGGGCGCCATCCCTCGAGCCCGGAGGTTAGGGTGGGATAAGTTTTAGTTCATTGCTCCACAACAGCCTGAACGACATGGGTGACCCTACCAGGAACCAAGGTTCCCGTCGTCATAGCCCGCTGTGTTGCAATTTAAGCCCCTACACCACGACAAGGTGGTTATCCCAAATTAGTAGGAGTCCTATTCACTTCCCTAGTGCGGCCTATCTTAGAATAAGCTTCAGTTGTTTGGTGCCCACGAAACGGTTGTTACAAAGACGACATTGAATTAGTGCATAAACAATTTCTTTTGTTTTGCCTAAGCTATCTTTATTGTAATACTGATTTTCACTTACCACCTTATGAATATCGGTTACAACTCTTATATCGTCCTTCTTTAAAAAATCGGAGAATTATAATAAATGCTTGTTGGATTATAAAACTTTTACATGGATATGTCAACAGTCCATATTTATTGAGTAAAATATATTTTAACATTCCTCTTGGTCCTAGAAGATCTTTTGAGTTACTCCACAAGAACTTTTGTTGAACTAATTATTTGCAAAATGAACCTCTTAGAAGCGCTTGCGGTGATTTTAATTTTGTATCTGATTTTATATCCTTAAGTGAACCCATGGACTCAATCAAACATAAAATTATAGATTACTTGCAGTACCGTCGTTGATTTTTTATAAGTTCTTTCAAATATATATCTGATGCATCTGGTTATATTTGTAAACACATTAATATTACAATCTAAATGGATAAATGGACCTAAGCCTAAAATGGATAACTTTGGTGTATAAACATCTAAATAATCTGAATGGACCTAAACCTGGGATCTTCAATTGCCTTATATATTTATGATGAATGTGACTAAACTTGTACCGGGGTGTCTTGGTTTTTACCTATTGAAACACTACGTTAGATCGATTTGCTATATATTAATATGAGTGACCGATTAGAGCTAGTTTGTCTTGATGCCTGCATTCGCAACTGGTTTCCTTTGTTTTATGAAAATTGGTTTGCTGAAGTTTGACCTAGTTTGTCAAGTAACCATCCTGTCAAGCCAGGATCTCACCGGCTTCAGGAAGATAGAACGATATATATTATATATATACTTATTGGAGTGGTGTTTTGTTGGGTATGAGACCTTGTTTGTCACACGACTCCGCCGATGTCCGGATACAAAAATTGTTACTAACTTGTTCTTGTTTGTCTTGAATACGCAACCCTGCTATACTGTCTGATATTATCGATTTGACTTAATTTTTTTTAATTTTTTTATTTTTATACTTTAATAAAATTATATACTTTAAGCAATTTATTAAAACTTTTTAGTTTGTTAATAATACTATTGTCTTTGATAATAATATTTTTGAATTGTATTAAATATCTTATTTTATGTTGATTTTATATGATTTAAATACAAATTCTAAATGTTTGATAGTTTAAATCATAATTCATTTTAAATAAAAATTCTAGTTCTCTTATTTTATAATTTAAAAAAATATGCTATAAAATCTGTTAAGGTTTAACAATCAAATAAAAAAAAAATAAAAAAATCATGTTTAAGATAATCTTAAACTTAAAAAGTCCTCAATAATGAATTTTAATGCTAAATATTAATTTATTCACCGAAATGATTTAAGCCTAGAAAAGCAAAAAAAGGTTTTTGTCATTTTGATAATTAAACCCCCCCCCCCCCCCCCCAAAAAAAAGTCTGAAAAGTGAGAAAAGTTTAAGAACAAAAAGAAATAAATAATGCCCAATTCATATGCATTGAATTAAATCTTTTAAAGAAAAAAAAACTTTAAATTAATTATCTTTAGAAACATAATTTAAGAACAAAAGAAAATGTTTGAATAACATCAACAAAAAAATCATAGAAATGAGAAATACAAATATTAATTTAAAACTTGAAATATCATAAAAAATCTAAAAGAATCATGAAGCCTCAAAAATGTTTGCGCAAACATCGTGGGACTTAAAACAACACAGCCAACAAGTAAGTCAGTTTAATTTTTCATAAGTTAATATACACAAAACAACAAATATAATAACTTACAACAACTACATTTATTTCTATGCTTTAAAATTTTGTTGCTCATTATCAATCATAGCACTAACGTAGAGCATTTGAATGACAACAATTTAATTGCTTAAACTATTCTTTTTTCTAAAATAATCAAAACAAACTTATAATTGAGAATAATTTAAAAGAAAATAAAAACTAAAAGTATTCTTCATATGCTAGTTTAAACAGTGAGTTGATCACAGCTTAATCACTCAAAGACTACTGATGAGGAATATGTAGCGATTTCCGAAACAGACTGTCTAGTCAGCTAAGTGATTGACTCTATACAGAGTTGTTGTTGTTGTTGTTGCCTTCTTGAAAACTCACTTGATCTAAAGCTCACAATCTTAATTCATTTAAAAGTATTCTTATTTATCTAAATATAACTTAAATCTTAAATTGAAATCTTAATATAAGTTCATAATATCATATCAAAAGATATGAATTAAAAATACAAAACAATAACAAGAACAAAGAGAAAAATGGAAAAATGGAAAAAAGTAATAATTTTTTTGTAACATTTTTTTATTCAATTCATTCATATTTGCAATTTCAATTTTATTGACAAAAACCAGTTTTTGTCTTCTTTTGTTCCAACTTATGTTGAAATCTATTTCTCTTTCCCTTCTACTCATTCATTCATGAAATTAGCTAGAACTTAAACATTAAGAAAAATGATTCAATTCCACCTTGTTAAAAATGAATTAAGCTTAAACCTAAATTTTTCTCTTACGAGTTTGATCTTCACCCGTTAGTTGTAGTTGGTTGGGTATGGGAGAGCAACATTATACTCTCAAAGCATTGGTTGGGTAGGGAAAGAGTAAAGAGACAAACTAACATATTGTAATAATATTTTTGGCGATATCGCAGGATCACCATGTACGCGCCTTTTTATTTTTAAAATAATAAAAAAAGGACTCGCGCTCTATAAAAATAAGTTGTAGGACCTGCCTATTGGTTGCCGGCAAAGTTCGCCACTGGCGCTATTTTAAATATCCTTTTTATGCCGTTCACTAAAAAAAATGCAGAGGCTAAAAGGGTTTGAGTCGGCAGCTATTAAAGCTCAAGACTTATTAAAATGAAAATAGTTGGCAGCTGTTAGAGCTCAAAACTAGATTGATTTATTTTCAAATATGTTCATCCTTTTATAGTAAGCATAACGGTATTTTGTCTTAAAACTAGTTAAAAATTGTTTGTGTAGTTTAGAATGTAAATAGAATCATATGTTCTTTAATTAGTGTAAAAGTAATAGTAGAATATCGTACTACATATTTGTAATTTAGTATTAATAGTTTAATATGTGTGAGTGAGTACACTTATATTAATAGAAAACGTAAACATAATCATATGTTAACATATTTGTGTAGGAGTAAAAAGTATAATATAATATCATATGTTTTGTATTCAGCCATATGGGTACATGTGTGCGAATGAGATAGATAGTAGTGCTTAGTATGAACATATGTTCTTACCGTAGAGGTGTATTACTTTAACTTAGTTTGATTATTATTGTGCATGTTCTCGAAAATTCTTACAGTAGAGGTTTTTATATTATTACTTATTTTAAGAAAAGTATTTATAGCTTGTTTTATAATAAAATACATCAATTGTAAATTAAATATTTAAATAATATGTATAGCTATACTACAATTGTCTTCTAGTACGTTTAAGAAAAGAAAAAAAAAGAAGTGCAATAACAATAGAGTTATTGAATATTCGCACTTTCTCTACATTAGATTATCTTAAGAACCAACTTAATATTATTGAAATATCTCAACGATTTACATAGATAAAAATGGTCCAAAACAATCTTAAATGAGAAAAATTTACCCACCATTATATGGGTTGGGTTCAGGGACAACACAATACATAACAACTAACCATGCGTTTACATTGATCGAATCATACATTAGTTTTCAATCTACTTTTGAGTTGACCTTTCGATAAGTTAACATAAAGAAAGCTACAGTTGTTAACAAAGGTACTCATGCGATTTAAAGGAGCAGTAGCCATATAATTTGTTCCACTAAAAGGTAAGTTAATTAAATTTTAAAAGGTAAGTAAATTAAATTCCGTCAGGTCAAGCATTAAAATCTTCTTCGATCGATCCAATATACTTTAAAATATCCTCTGAATTAAAAGATATAGAGTCCAACGAAACCCTGGGTGTAGAGTTCCTATATTCAAAATACTCTTCATCAGTATTAAAAGAGTCTGAACAGAATGACTCTTTAAAGAGAGTGGCAAATAGGCCGCAAATTATAACGGGATATTCTCAGCTTAATATTGTCTAAATAATTTTGATATAAGGTAGCTGAGCAACTTTCAAAATCCAGAAACAGACGCTTGTAGGTTTCTAGGTCATTTAAGTCTAAGCTACAGACATATTTCTTCCATGCCCTATTCCTGTTGTTTCGAAGAGTCTTTAATTCCCTTGTGTACCAAGGGTAAGCACATTTTTTTGCAAATTTGAGGCTATACGGCACGAACTCAGAAAACATAGTAACGATTTCCATATAAAAAATATTAATTGAATCTTCAAGATTATTACCATTAAAATATTCTAAAATTACATTAAGTTTACTATGAAGTAAATGATTCAAGTTCAGAAAGTCAGCTTTTTTAAAATTGAATTCATAAACTTTATCCATTGAATTGGAATTCACTATATTTTCCCTGTCGGACTTGTACCATATGCTCAGAGGTGGATGGTAGTCATCAACAGAAGTTAGAGCATGAAGGGCCCTCTTAACAATCACGTCGTTACAGTCTGTAGTTAAGACCAGGTCAAGAAGTCTTTCACGACTATAAATACAACTTACTCGTTGTAAGTCAGAACATATATTATCAACAAATATATGCTCTTGTCGTGTCTTCGAATTAAAGGCACAAATATGTATCATCGTCTGAAGATTCCTATTTCAAGTCAGGCAGATTAAAAGCACCCAACAATAAAATGTCATCACTAACATCAAGAATATTTTAAACGTATTCTTTGTAATCCGCAAGGCTTGAATAAATTTCC
This sequence comes from Dichetophora obliterata, assembly GCA_963920525.1. NCBI lineage: Eukaryota > Metazoa > Arthropoda > Insecta > Diptera > Sciomyzidae > Dichetophora > Dichetophora obliterata. Next base: position 129,562,547 of record OY986436.1, read on the forward strand.
ACACAACTTTTTGGAGGAACATAAGCATTAACTACATATACGTTAGAATTACAATGTACAACCTTAATGCATATAAGTTCGATATTAGAAGAGTAGGGAATATCGATAATGGAACTAACGAAGGAGTTCCTAACAGCTAATAAGACACCACCACCGACAGCATATTTTCTTAATCTGTCAAAAGCTTTTAATAAATTATCGTTATGATATCCTAAACTAGAACCACAAACAATTATATTGTCTACATAAATAAAAGCTTCTGTATCTTAGCCCGTTAATGCGATAGTCAGCATTCCTTGGAAGCTGTTGGATGATATCTTCAATTCAAATGGCAAACGCTAAAATTAGAAATGTCCATATCCAGTTAAAAAAGAAATTTACGATCGTGAGTTTTCGGCTTAGTTAATTTGGTGGAAAGAGCTAGTCATGTCCAAAGTCGAAAAGTATTTAGCTCTTCCAAGTCTGTCAAGAACGTCTTCTATTTTTGTAAATAGGAATTTGTCGTTTACAACTCTTTTGTTTAATTTACGTAAATCTACTACAAGTTGCCATTATTTCTCGTCATTTGTTGACTTTTTTGGAACCACAAGTAATGGTGAGTTGTAGGGGCTCACTGAATGTTCAATTATATTGTTTTTTAAATGTTGGTCGAGTTGTTCAACTATTTCTGTTAACTGTGTTTGTGTAAGTCTGTAATTTTTTATGTATACCGGGATTGAATCTGTCGTTTGTATTGTCTGTGTGTAATAATTATTTGTCCAGGGAGATGATAAATGTCTTGATATTGTTTTATGATGTTTATTATTGATGATTTGGCATCTGGGTCGTTGACACCAATGCCTAACGTTTGTAGTTATTTTTCTAGTCTATTTTTGTCAGTCCTATCAATGTCTTTACAAGAAAAAATATTATTTTTTAGTGGCTTTTTTTCAAAATCAAAGTTTTCCAGAACTACATTTTCATCATTCGTATTTAGAATTTTTACGTGGACATTGCCATTTGCCGGTATCAAACAATTACCTAAAAACACTCCAATATCTTTTTTTTTTATATATTAAATAATGCTGTCTTCACTGACCTAAATATTTAAAAGTGTATGTTTCAAAGTTAATTTTTGCCAAATATCGTTCTAAAATATCGCGTACTATATTGCCATCAGTTGCAATGGGAAAATCATTTTCTACTATGTGAAAATAATGTTGCATATCTTCATTATCCACTATTAAATTTAAATTTTTTGTAACAATGCATTCAATTGCCTCATTTGTTATACCCGTGATTATCGAAATATTTTGTGTGTTTATGTTATTTATGTTATTAATAATGTTAATTTAACATGTGGAGATATCCGCTTCAGTATCAATTAGAAATTTCAATTCATCGTTTGTATTTTTACATTCTAATGTTATGTAAAATGTTCAATTTTGGATTAATTTGCAAATTAATTTTGGCCTCTGCGGTTTCCCTGCGGGTAGTTGTTTCTACAGTTTGAATTATTATTTCTGTTGAAATTTCTATTATTATTATTGCTTCTTTAAAAATCCCTATTTGTCTTATTATTATTGTTTCTATTTAAATTTCTGTTACCGCTATTGTTTGAAAAATTATTGTTTCTGTTGAAATTTCTATTTGTATTGTTAATATTGGTGCTATTAAATCTTGCATGAGAAAAACTGTTGTTAAAATTGTTATTATTATTGCTTCTGTAATTGTTTTGTGGGCTGTAATTATTATTATAGTCATTGTATATATTGTAATTATTTCTGTTTCTAATTTGAAAAATGTTTATTTGTTGGCCCCTAAACTCTGTTCTGCAATAGTGCATCTTTCAACTGCTTCACTAAAAGTTTTAGGTGCATTTACTAACAAAATGGTTTGATATTCTAAATTAACTCCTTTCATGAAAACATTCACTTAAAACTTGTTGTAAAGCTTTCGGATTGGGGTAAGCATTTTCCAATGAACTTTTTAATTCTGTTAATGTCGAAGGCCTAATAGTTCTACCTATTATACTACGCACTTGAGCAGAAAGTTTGAAATTATATACGAATTTGATAAATAGAGCTTTATCATCATTTTTTTAAAATGTCATGAAGTAACTCTGCTTGCGAGATAAAATCTTCCAAATTATTAAATGTGCCTTTAAAAGTTTATAGGTTTTTTCCTTCAACGTTAATATCATAATTAGCTATATTTTTTTTCTTTTTCTCTAATTCTTGTTTAATTGGTATTTTTTTAATGTTTCATTTAAATCTTCAAAATTTTTGTTAAATTTGTCTTTTTATATATTATCATTTTCATCAACAGATTGAATTTTAAGTACTTCATTATATAAAATTTTAATAAATTTTATGTTTTCGTTTATGTATTGTTCAGAATATTTTCTTTTCTTACTTTTATTTAAGTTAATTTTAATTTTCTCTAATATTTTCCATTTAAATATGAATACCCTTGTTTGCCAGAAACACTGGATTGCCAGTGGCAACGAAGAGAAGTTGCAGTGAGATAACTCCCCCTCAATGTCCAGAGAGCATGAAGGTCAAGATAGCTCCTGTAAGTAATAGTAGGTCAGAGCCTGGGGCTAAGTTACCCGAGCCAGAACTACAAAAAAAGAGGACCAGCTAAGCCAGCATAGCCAAATGCATTCAAATAGCTGTCCTGCCTTAAGAATATCCCCGGCAAATGCTAATTCCGGATGAGTTTTCGAAGCAAGAAGAGGAAATACTCAGCGAAACAGTGAAGGGCTGGTCCACCAAGCTACATTTTGAGGGAATTCACTTCCCGCCGAGCATGTTACTGATCGACTGTTAAACCCCTCAACAGCAGAATGGCTGCGAGCATTGGAAAGGGCTAGAACTTACGGCTTGCCTAGAGGAAGAGGTCTCAAAAGGGCTCACTAACTAAATGTTCTTGTCAAGAAGTTCAGGTAAAGAGATCAACAGATCTATGGGACTAATTTCCGCTCAGAATGATGGTCTCAACACGAAGTATTGGAAGATCCTTAGCACCAAGGATGAGGAAAGTGGACACATGCTCCCACTTACGATAGATGGAGAGTCACTCCAGACTATGAAGTCTCGGCGCTCGAATGGAGCTTTCGTTTTGGAACCATCCCGGTGTTGGGCATAAAACCGCTCTCAACGACCAAACTGTCCATAGCAGCAACGTCCACAGCTGCAACGTCCACAGCTGCAGCGTCAACAGTGGTAACGTTCACAGCAGCAATGTCATCAGTGCTAATGTCCGCAGCAGTTACTTCCTCAGTGACTCTCAATGAAGGAAAAGACGCAACGCTACCAACACAAACACCTGATGAAGTTCGCTCGAGAAGTTTGTCTTAGTCTCAGTCATCACCGCAACACCTTCAATCGAGGATCAGGTAGAGGGCATGGACCTCGCCGCTCTCTTCATTGATGGCGAAAGTAAACCTTCAATAAAGTTAGAAGTAACGCTGCCTGAAGTAGAACAGGCAGCAGCCCTGTGCTATGACAATCGGCGCAGTAACCAGCACGAAATTTGCTCCGGTAAACCTCCACCACGCAAAAGCTTCATCGGCAGTTATTGCTCGGAGGTTTACCATAAAACACCTTGGCTTCGTGCTGATCCAAGAACCCTGGTGCTACAGGGAAAAAGTCAATGGCCTCTCAGGCCAGAAGGTCAGGTAACTTGGGACCAGATAACAATAAATCCCAGAGCAAGTATTCTAATGCAAAAAAATACAAGTTACATCTGCCTTTCAGAATTTATATCGCTGAACCTAACAATTATCGAGGCGCACATTGAAACAGATTTCGAACACCGCGCCATAGTAATTGCATCCGCTTACTTTCCTGGGGACAATACCAACATCCCCCCAGCGGAGATAAAACGACTTGTAGAGCACTGTAGAAAAAAGCAACTTCACCAAGATCATGATCGTCACACATGTTATTGTTTTTTGAAATATGAAAAAATCACACTGAATCGAAGAACTCTTACACCATATTTTTTATAAATTTAACTAAACACAGCCTTCCGCTGTAGCTCCTTATAAGCTTTTTTCGGATCGTTGGATTCCGCCTTTTTTGTTATAGCCAGCAAAACACAAGGTCGTATTATATAAAATCTATATTTCAAGCTGGTTTTCCATTAAATACTGAAAATTGAATAATTTTGTAAATATATTTTGAATTGAAATAAATTATCTTTAAACATTTAACTTTAAATTCGTTGAATTAAAACCTTTAATTATCTTGTAAATTAACCCCGGAAGTTATATTTCCCCTCAATAAATTAATATTAATTAAACCCTCCGAGCGTCTCAGTCATTTCACAAGGTTTCAGCGCAACGCCTCAGCCATTGGTCCCTCGAGATCCCAGGAATCGCGTTATCCAAGTACATCCAATGTCCAATGCTCCAAGCGAGTAAAGGAACTAACAAGTAAAGTTAAGTTAACAAGAGAGTGAACGCACTACGAGGTAAATTTTTTTATATTCTCATGTATTCAGTGGCACACAAGTGCTGCGGCCATTTTTGACTCGATAAAAAAGAAGAAATACTGATAGAAAAAAGTAGTTTAAGTGCTTAAGGAAAAGGAAAAGTTTAATCTAAACGTATAAAAAATTAAAATAAAAAAAACAGTAAAAGTAAGATAAATGAAAAAAAAGCAAAACGCTAAACTAAAAGAAAGTTTAAAAGCTGTGTTCTGAGTAGTGTAAAAAAGTGTGCTAGAAAGTTGCAAAACGCAACTAAAATTGAATAAAAACTTGTGTTTTCAAGCGATAAAAAGTGTGATAGAACGGTAGCTGCAAAAGTGATGACGAATTGACAAATTTTTTCAGTACCATTGCGACAAAAGTAAGAAAAAGACTCAGACACTTCACACGATCTCTGAGGGGGCACCTGCGTTGGGACTCCAGAAGCAGCTCTTCAAGTACTTCCAAGGTCACAGGTAAATGTCGTACGTTTTCATTAAACTGCAGTTTGTCGTGCGCTCATGGGCATGGTGTATTCACATAAGTAAATTTATAAAGGGTGGTTAAATTTTAAGGGCCGATGTTGAATGTGAACCACACCTAAACGTAGAGTTTTTTCTGCATTTCATTTGACATTTCTCATTTTCAGACTAATTCAATTTAATCCATGGAAAGATACACAATCGAGCAAAATGAAATCGATTATGAAAATAGACGTTCAAATCAGAATGCATATCGTGCACTTCGTGATTTTTTTTTTCGGTCAATTTAATCGTCCAAATGTGCGTACAATCGGAAAAATCGTGCAAAAATTTGAGCAAACCGGGTGTGTAGGAGATGTGAAGACATCAGTGCATGCTCGTAAAGCTCGTACTGCAGAAAATATTGTTGCTATTCTCGATAATGTGGCTGAAGAGCCGTCCACCTCAACTCGTCGTCGTGCCCAACAATTGCACCTCTCACGCTCGTCGTTGATGAACATTATGCATAAAGACTTGCATTTACACGCTTACAAGATGCAATTGACTCAAGAACTAAAGCCTCTTAACCATTTCAAGTCTCGTCAATGGTCAGAATGGTGGCAAGAAATGGCAACAGTGGATGATCAATTTTCGAAGAAAATCATCTTCAGTGATGAGGCACATTTTCACCTCAGTGGATTCGTCAATAAGCAGAATTTCCGTATTTGGGTGAATGATAATCCAACAGTGATTGTCGAAAAACCAATGCACCCACAAAGAGTGACTGTTTGGTGCGGTTTATGGGCTGGCGGCATCATCGGGCCGTATTTTTTCCAAAATGAGTCCGGTGAGGCATTTACTGTGAATGGTGTTCGCTATCGTGAGATGATAACGAATTTTTTATGGCCCGAATTGGAAGATATGGATGTGGACGATATGTGGTTTCAACAAGACGGTGCCACTTACCGCACAGCTAACGAAACAATGGCTCTTTTGCGCGACAAATTCAATGGCCGTGTTATCTCACGTGGTGGCGATGTCAATTGGCCGCCAAGATCATGTGAATTGAAACCGTTGGATTTCTATCTTTGGGGTTATTTGAAAGAAAAGTTGTACGTCGATAAGCCAGCAACAATTCAAGAGCTAAAGAATGAGATAATTCGGCTCATTAACGGCATAGAACCTCAATTATGCCTCAGCGTCATCGAAAATTTGGACCATCGGATGAAGGTGTGCCGCCGAGGTCGCTTTGGTCATTTGGCCGATATTTTGTTCCGTGCATAATTGAACCATACTTATATTATCATAATAAAAAGAAATGACAATAATTTCTTAAATAATTTGTGTTTTATTCAAAATCAACATCGGCCCTTAAAATTTAACCACCGTTTATATTAGCACATATTCATAATCACACATACACTCGCACACACACACACTTACGCAATCAATCACAAATTTTTAGCAAAAATTAAATCACATTTTATTATAATACGTACTGAAATACACACACTCACATTGACACAAGTAAATAACATTAAATTAATAGGATGATAAGTAACTGAATAAAGGTTATTCAGTAAAATTTCGTGAAGTCGTACAATATATATTATAATATAAGATGACATATGTACACACATAAAAATACATATTCACTAGAATATATAAGTATATTATTTTTATTTTATTCACATATTTACATATAGCATACAATTTTTTTAACAGCCACGAAAATATACAGTGGGTCACAAAACCACAAAAACTAATTATAATAACAATTTGCTCAAATTCATTTAATAAATAATTTCCCATATTTGCTAGAATTGTTCAGTCATCGTTTGAACAGTCCATCATATATATCATACATATATATATATATATATGTGGATGCAATACTATTAAGCGTGTATGGATTTGCAAAGAAAGTATTGCCAGCTCTTGGACAATTACTACAAATACAAATGAAAGGTGTTATTTAATATTTACACTAGTTTTTAATTTCTCAAAAAAAAAACAAAGTTGTCTTGAAATTCAGTGCTACCACTCTTGGTTACCTGAATATTAGTTTTTTCAAAACTTTTCTCGCGTATTCAGAGTTATTCAGAGTTCTCGCGTAACTCGAGCAACTCCTGAATATATTCGTAAATTCGTTATTGGTATTCTCACTTTGTAAAAGTTTTTCTCGACATTCAGCGCTGCCACTCTTAGGCATTTGAATGTTATTTTATTTCAATTCTTACTCGCGTATTCAAAAGTGGCCATCACGCGCAACTACTGACTATTCTCGCTTTTTTCTCAAAAAATTGTTCGCTATTTATTAATTTTCGCACTATTTATCTATTTATCGCAAGTTCGCGATACATTAGAGTTGCAGCGTTTACAATATCACGCAACTCTAAGTACTCTAATTATTCTCATTTTTATTTCAAATCGTTTCAACATATTTCAAATCGTTGCAATTCTCGCGCAACTCTGAATACACTAATCCTCGTTTTATTTTAAAGTTTTTCAATTAAGTACAGAGTTACCAATCTCGAGCAACTCTGAAAAGTCTAAATATTCTCGTGCTTTTCTCGAGAAACTTCGCTTGAGGTCATAGTTGCCAATCTGGCGCAACTCTGAGTACTTTAAATATTCTCGTTCTTTTATAAAAAATTTTTTGTGCGATATTTCAGAGTTGCTAATCTTACGCAACTCTAAGTATTGTGCATTTTCTCGTTCTTTATGCAAAATTACTAGCTATAGTTCACCGTTTCTATAGTTCAAAGCCTTGCGATATTTTGCAATTTTCGTGTGCTCAAAATTTTTTCGCGTATTTAGAGTTGCCATGACTGCTGAATATTTTCGCCTCTAATAATTTTCCTCAAAATTCAGTGTTGCCACTCGCAGCTAACTGATATCATTTTATTTTAAATCCTTCCTAGCGTCTTCAGAGTTGTCATCCCACACAACTGCTGAAAATTTTTACTTTTTGAAAAAAAAAATTTCTCATAATTCAGCTTTGCCAATCTCGTGCGACAGCTGAATACAGTCGATTAGATGAAACACAATTTTATTGGTTATTCAAAGTTGCCATCTCAAGCTGAATAATTTTAATAAAAAATGTTCTCATAAATTGTCGATACTCTTTCTCGGTATTTTTCGATTTCTTGAGAATCATTTCTCAAATTTGAGAGTTACCAACTTCGTGTAATCATTCGTGGAAATCATTCCGAGATTTGTACACGGTAGTCTACACATATCACCCGAAAATCATGCGGAAGTAAACTATTCTCTCTGCCCAAAATGTCGGCAGCAAAACGCTCTTCGACTGTGTCCACAGTTCAAAACTCTTTCTGCTCAAGAAAGAAATAAATTTGTTACCCAAAACAAAATTTTTTCAATTAATTAGCGTATTCTCCTACAAAAAGATAATGTCAAAGTTCATGCTTGTGTTTACATTGTTAAAAACAGCATCACACTATGCTGCATATAAACCATCAAGCAAACTCTGATAATCGCCAAACGCCGTCCACCTTTCAGTCACGCCCAACTGCATCGATGCATATCGAAACGACGGCACAAAAATCTCTATCCTCTAATGATCTCTCTTCTGACTCTCGGCAAGAAAAAATTGCTGAAGTCAGCACTCACTTTTCTGACCATGAATAGAAAATTGTATTACCCACAGAACTTATCCATGTATTGCATTTGGGAGAAACTTTTACGCTAAGAGCTCTGATTGATCATGGTTCTCAAAAAACTTTCATTTCTGAAAGAGTTAAAAACCTTTTAGCACTTCCAACCCAAAAAAATTCTCACTAATACCTCTGGCATAGGTGGTCAGATGGTTGGCAGCTCAAGTCAAGTTTGCACGCTTAAAATTGTAACGAAAGATCTCAGCTTTCAACTAGACGTGCAAGCAATTTTCATACCCAGACTAACCAGTTTATTGCCATGCAGCACCTCCTTTAATCCTAATTTTAAAGAACTGGAAGGCTTAAAACTAGCCTTCTATGTTCTAACTATGTTATTTCAAGTATTTTACTCGAAGGCTTGCGTTCAAACGTTTTCGGTGGATTACTAGCCCAAAATACGAAGTTTCATGCGTCACTGAACCCTATATAAATGATCTAGTTCGCCAGTTTTGGGAGCTAGAAAAGGTACCAACCTATCGAGCAGTCTCAGCTGAAGATGCGTTTTTTGAAAGCTTGTATAAACGCACCACATTCCGTCAAACAGACGGTCAGCATGTGGTCAAGCTACCTTTCAAGAAATCTTTTCATTCTCAGGTGGCATTTGGTGCTTCTCGTTTCGTTGCCTTGCAACAATACAAACGCATCGAACTCGATTGAAATAAAAACCCACAATTAAAACCTCAATATAACCAAGTACTACTGGAATATTTAACTCTAAATCACATTCAAGAAGTTTTCTCTAACGAAATTGTACGTGATGAAAAATACTTCTCATTCTATTTCCTGCATTATGCGGTAATCAAACCAGCCAGTACCACCACGAAAGTAAGAGTGGTTTTTTATACCTCAAAAGCTTCGCAAAGTGGTCACTCTCTCAATGATGCACTTTTTACTGGTCCTAATCTCCACGCGGACATCATGACTATTAGTCTAATTTGGCGATATTATTTATATACATATATATATTTAATGGCAACATTGAGAAATGTATCGTCAAATCATGGTGTATGAAGAAGATCAAAACTTTCAACGGATACTCTTCCGTCCCGACCCTTCTCAATAGATAAAATATTATTGTCTCAAGACCATAAACAAACAAAATGTCGCTGCTGGGTCACTCTCTACCGATCAAAGCTTTACTAATAACTTTCGCTTCGAGGTTGAGACAGAAAACATCAACATCAACAACAACAACAACAATAACAACAACTACGCTACAACTGTAGAACCCCGATCATAAACACTCCTCTTCTTCATGTTATCTCAAACTTACTTTTTTGTTTATGTTACTGGTTTGTAATTTATCTAATTTAAAAAGATATAATGCTAAATTTACTTTTTTGCTAATTTTACTGTTTTGTAATTTATCTGTTTTGGAAAGATACACTGTAACTGTTTGTACAATGCGATCGGATAATTCCCCTCTTCTGCTAAGATTAATATGCTTATTCGGCAGTCGTTTACTAGTTTTTGAAAGAATTGCAGCAATAACAAATACAAATGCTTTAATTCTGTGCTTTGTTATTCCTTATTCTCTCTTAATGTTATTTGTTTATAATTTTCATGTTTTTTGTGTTAATATTAATATCTCTGTTTTTAAAATTAATACTGCCATACAAAATGCAAATTAACTAGTTTTTGTCATATTTACAGTCTTTAAAGTGCGTTGCTTTAGTTTATGTTTGAAATATGTAATATACAGTAATGTCACCGTTAAATAATAATTACCGCGGTTCCAGGGACGCTACCTTTACCTTAGTTCGCATTTTATGCAAACAAAAGACTGGCTTAAAAGTGTGTCATATTAATGCGCAGAGTCTAAATAAGAAAATTGATGAATTCAGATATTTATTCGAAAATTCCGGTGCAGATATTGTATGCGTTTCGGAGTCGTGGTTTATGACTTGCGTAAAAGACAGCGTTTTTAAAGTAAATAATTAAAGGCTTTTTCGTGCGGATAGAGCAAGCCATTGTGGTGGTGTTGCTATGTTTATAACGGAGGGTATTAAATGCCAGCTTGTTTGTAGATCAAGTCCTTCTGACAAAGTGGAGTTTCTTTTTCTTGAAGTAGCATACGCATCAAGTAAGCTTCTTGTAGGTACAGCATATAGACCCAACCGCGCTATAGACACCGACGTTTTTATTGATAGGGTCGAGGCTTTGTCACTTTCATACTCTGACATAATCATCTGTGGCGATTTTAACAGTAACATTTTGGAAGAATCTCATCTTGTCGATGATATGAAATCTATTTCTCTGTCAAATACGACCACACAAACACACTTTTCGAACACTAAAAATACTTTGCTAGACCTCTTTTTCGTGAATGAAACCAGTAAAATCTTGCTTTACGATCAGTTATCTGCACCTATGTTTTCTAAACATAATCTTATATTTCTAGCTTACGACTTTAAATTGATTCCTAAAGAGGAAAAGTTAACGTTTCGTGACTTTAAAAATGTTGATCGTATATCGTTGTTTGCTGAAGTCGAAAGCACAAATTGGTCCACTTTATTTTCTATCCCACAGGTAAATGACCAAGCCGTGTTTCTTGAAAATAATATAAAATATCTTTTTAACAAATATGTCTCCAATAAAACTAAAATTTTTAAACACGACCAGCCACCTTGGTTTTCAAGTAGGATAAAAATGCTAATAAGAATGCGCAATGAGGCTTTTAATAGGTGGAAGAGGTTCAAGACGCCTGAGCTACAAGATTACTTTAAGCAATTAAGAAGAGATGTCGTTCGAGAGGTGTCAGCTGCTAAGCTGGCACACTTCGAACATAAGTTTGCATTTGCCCTGAATGGTAAGCAGAAATGGAATCTTGTGCGAAAAATTGGAATAGGCAAAAGTGTGACCTGTGATAATCATCATACTGATGTTAATGAGCTAAACAAAAACTTTACTAGCTTACCTATGCCTACTTCTCGACCAGATTTTTATGACGACATTAGCCCACCGCATTTACTTTCGAGTTTTAGTTTTTCCTGCGTGGACCAAAACGAAGTTGTGCAGAGTATGCTAGCAGTAAAATCAAATGCTATGGGCACGGATGAAATGCATCCAATTTTTATCAGGATGCTTCTCCCACAGTTATTGCCATTCTTCACGTATTTTTTCAATTCAATTTTAACTAGATCTGAGTTTCCTCCTGCCTGGAAAAGAGCAAAGATTATTCCTATTCCCAAATCGTGCAATTATTTCCGCCCAATCGCAATTCTGTCATTTTTTTCGTAAGTGCTTGAGAACATAAAGAACAAGCAAATGAAAGCTTTTATACAGGAAAATTCATTATTGTCTGATTACCAGTCAGGTTTCCGAGCGAAGTGAGGCTGTGTAACTGCCTTACTTGAAGTAACTGAGGACATAATATCTAACATTGACTCCAACAACGTTACATTTTTAGTTCTACTAGATCATTCCAAAGCTTTTGGCACAGTTGATCACCGGGTGTTATGTAAAAAGCTAAAACAACTTATTAACTTTTCTCTAACCGCTGTTAGATTTTTGATGTCATATCTCGAGGGCAGATCGCTGGCCGTATATATCAACAATAATAATTCAAACTTCTTACCTATTAACAGAGGCGTGCCACAGGGTTCAATCCTGGGACCACTGCTTTTTTCCTTATACGCAAATGATCTACCGCAAGTACTGCGTGACAGCAAGATTCACTTGTACGCGGATGATGTGCAACTATACTTTAGCTGCCCGATGAAAGACATTACACAGTGCGTAGTAACGCTTAATGAAGAATTAGCCCGAGTAAATGAATGGGCGTCGATCAATGGCTTATGCTTAAATCCAAACAAATCGAAATGCCTCGTAATATCAAAGAAACCCTTACAGACATCTGTTTCTAGATTAGTAATAAATGGCTCCTGCATTGAGGTGGTTAAATCCGCGAAAAATTTGGGTATTACATTTAATAGTTCCTTAACTTGGTCAAACCACATTAATGAACTGCTTGGTAAAACTTATGGCATGCTGCGTAATCTCTGGACCACTCAACACTTTACCCCTCAAAATATCAGAATATTACTCGCAAAAACTTATTTGGTTCCTAGGTTGCTATACGGATGTGAACTTTTTGTAGCTAGCGACTCAACGAGCAAACGCGCACTGAACGTGCTTTATAATAACATTGCACGATACGTTTTTACGCTGAAGCGTTCCGATCGAGTATCGCAGTTTGCAAATAAAATATTTAAAATTTCTTTTGATAACCTTGTTAATACGAGAGCTCTGATCACGCTACATAGAACAATAACAACACAAGAACCTGAGTATTTGTTTAAAAGATTGTTTTTTCTACGCTCAAATAGCGGCATTAATCTCGTCCAACCGAGACATACTTGCCTTACGTCTGAACGCCAGTTTTTTGTTCATACAATTCGTCTTTGGAACTCGCTCCCCCATCACATGCAGCGAATAAACAATGCAACGCAATTTAAACATAACTTAATAAATTATTTCACATGTCCATGAATAAGCATGTTCTTGAAGTATTTACATCTTGATTAAATTTGAATAATGGTTTGATCGCATTTGTACTACAATAATATAGCTTCGTTCCACTTAACTTAAAATACGGTTTGTCTCTTTAAATTTAAAATTTCAATTTGCGTATATCTTTTAATCCAGAATGTTTTATCTAAATTTTTTCTCTTTCATATCTTTATTCTTTAATTTTAATATTTAGTATATATATTTTAAAATTTTTATAATATTCAATTAATGTTATGTATATTAATTTCAAATAATTGTCAATAAGTGCATCATGTTACGGTGCTTGCTATAAGACTTATGTCTTGTTAGCTCCGTTGTCGAAAAATAAATAAATAAATAAATAAAATAAAACACTTTCCGAACTCCAATTTCCATCATCCGAACTTTTCTTATGGTCTGACTCATCAATTGTGTTAGCTTGGCTTTAAAACCGCCATACACTTGGAAAACGTATGTAGCCAACCGAGTGACAGAGATTTAAAATAATGTAAAAAATATAACATGGAGGCATGTCTCCTCAGAAGAAAACTCAGCAGATTTCGGAACATGAGGCTGTTCTCCATCTCAACTCATTGACAACTATCTTCGGTGGCATGCTTCGGTTGGTTACTGGAAGAATCCAACAAATGGCTTAGTTGCAAACCACCGGCCCTTTTTGTGCCTGAAATTAAAAAGGTAAAAGTTCTCCATACTTTCACTCTTGAAGATGATCTACTGAATAGATTTTCCTCATACCCCAGAGCTGTGTGCGTAATCGCTATATTTTCAGGTTCATTTATCGTTGCTTAACCACTTACCGAGCGAATCGCATAAACAATTTAGGAAAATTATCCCAAAATTTAATCAATTTCGTTAAAATAAGATTGATTGTACAATCGCTATTAATATATTACCCTGAAGAGTGTAAAATCTCCACTCCTCTTTGACAATCTCCAATAAAAGTTCTCTACTAACACTCAATCCATATTATTATTTATTATTTATTTATTTATTTGATTCTAGCGCTAACAAGAGTTCACTTATAACTAGCGCTAACATTATCTAGAGTTGCAAACAGTTTGCATATTATTATTTATTATAAAGTTTATAAAGAAATATAATAGATAAAGAAAAAGATTAGATAAACAAAACTTAAACAATATTTTAGCTGTGTATTTTGAAGAACATAATTTTATCATTAAAAATGAATTCATTTGTGCATCATTGAACAATATTGGAAAAATAAATTGTAAAACTAAATGGATGAAAAATGATTTATTAGTTTGTTTTTGAACTGCGTAGCGTTGGAAGTAGTTTGGATGTTATGAGGCAGTGAATTCCAAAGACGAGGTGTATAAACAAAAAATTGTCGTTTGGACGAAAGATACTTATGTTTAGGCAAAATTAGATTTTTTCCGGGGTTGGATTCCATGAATTTTAGTTTTTCAAAGAGATATTTAGGCTCAGAAGTATATATAATTTTATGTAACATTGTTAGAGCTCTTTAGTTAAGAAGGTTATCGAAAGTCATTCCAAAATTTTCTTTTGCAAGCTTAAGACCAAAAACGTAACGTGCAATATTATTGTAAACAACATTTAGTTTATGCCTGCTCATAGCGTCACAGTTTGCAAAGGTTTCACAGCCATATAAAAGTGTCGGGACAAGATATGTTTTGGCTAAAAGCATTCTAATGTCCCAGGGAGTATAATATTGGGTCGTCCAGAGCGTACGTAGCATTCCATAAGTTTTACCAATTGAGATGTTGATGTGATTAGCCCAGGTCAATGAACTATTAAAGAGAATGCCAAGATTTTTTGCCGTGGGCATAATTTCGATGTTAGAGCTGTTAAGACATATGTACGGGCTATTTATCCTGTTTCTGGATGCTCTACTTACATTCAAGCATTTCGATTTGGTGGGGTTAAGGCATAAACCATTGACCATCGCCCAATTATTTACGTACTCGAGATCTTCATTAAGCTTATCAGTGCATGATTTTATATCATTATCATTAGGCAAGCAACTAATGAACAGTTGAACGTCGTCTGCATACATTTGTATATGACAGTGTTGGAGCACATTAGGTAAGTCGTTAATATATATTGAAAAAAGCAAGGGTCCTAGTATTGAACCTTGCGGCACTCCTCTACTGACAGGTAAAAGATGTGAGTATGTGGAGCCAATATTCACGGCTTGTGACCTATTTGAGAGATATGTTTCGAGAAGAGTTATTGAGGGTCCTGAAAAATTAAACTTGCGTGACAATTTTGTGCAGAGTATTCCATGATCAACTGTGTCGAAGGCTTTTGAGTGATCCAAAAGAACAAGAAACGTGAGCATATTTTGATCAAGGCTAACTCGAATTGGTTCTGTTACGTCTAACAATGCTGTTACACAGCCCCTATTTGGTCTGAAACCTGATTGTTTTTCAGTGAGTAGCCGATGTTCCTGAAGATAATTATTTAGTTGTTTATGCATTAAAAACCCAAAAACTTTAGACATATACGGCAAAATGGCAATGGGACGAAATTCATTATCAGACTTTGGTATCGGTATGATTTTTGCTTTCTTCAACTCAGCGGGATAAGTAGAGGTTGTGAAAATTGTGTTGAAGAAGTGTGTTAGGTAAGACAACAATTTTGGGAGTAGGGCTTTAACAAACATTTGGTGCATATTATCAAGACCAATAGCATTTGATTTGATTGCAAGAAAACTTTCCAGCACATCAGCTTGCGATACACAAGCGAAACAGAATTAAGCAAAACTATGAAGAAGGCTATTGATAATAGTGTACTGGTTATTAATTGGAGTGGGAAAAGGAATGTCTATAAATTTTGTATTTAACGCATTGCAGTCAACAGTTATGGGTGTTCTTATGACATTTTTGTTGAGACCAGTCTCACGGATCGTGTTCCATTTATATTTGCTTCCTAAAGCGGATTTAAACTTTTCTCCAAAATAACATTTCTTCTAAACTGCTTGAATTGTGCGTGCAGTTCGGGTGTCTTAAACCGTTTCTAACGATTAAATGCGTTGTTTCTTTTATTTATTAATTTTATTATATTGCCTGAAAACCAAGGCGGTTGCCGTGTTTAATGAATTTCGTTTTTTTTTTTGGGACATGCTTCTCGAAAAGATACGTAATGTTGTCCATCAACAGACGTAATTGATCGTTTACCGTGGTCATGTAGAAAATGTCAGTCCAGTTTAGGGTATTCAGTTCGGCGTTTAGAGCGAAATAATCAATGTTTTTAAAGTCTCGATACTCCATTTTTTGTTCATTTGTATCAAGCTGAAAGTTGTATGTCATGAAAATTAAATCATGCTTCGAGAACACGGGAGCTGAGATTTGGTCATATAGGAATACCTTTTCATGATCACTAACAAAAAACAAATCTAGTAAAGTATTGCTATACTTAGTGTAGTGAGTGGGCACGATAGAATTAACTGAGGTTAAGCCTAAAGCTTGCATATTATCATTTAAATGGCTTTCATTCAATAAATTACTATTAAAATCACCAGAAATTATTATATTTGTGTATGAGAGGCCTAAGGTTTCAATTTTTTGCAGAAATGTTTCCGTAGGTAGGTAACGATTTGGTCTATAAACATTTCCAATTAAAATTTTATCTGTGCCATGAATTAATTCAATAAACAAATATTCTATTGCATCATCTGAGCTTGATTTACAAACAAAATTACATGCTATGGCTTCCCTTATATATATCGCTACGCCCCCGCCATGACCAATCCTATCAGCACGAAATGTTTTGTACCCGTTAACCCGGGTTATGCTGTCGGGCACAATGGACTGAAACCAGGTTTCTGAAATGCATATTACATCTACCGCTGAGCCCTCAAAAATAAATCTAAATTCATCAAACTTGTTGTTTAAACTTTGTGCGTTTATATGGCAAATTTTCAAACCAATTTTTTGTTTGCATAAAATTCGAATGAGCGAAAAATTACTGTCTTTGGATCTACCTCTATTATTATTTAATGTGTTTAACATTTAAAGGGTAAAATATTATTATTATTAGCAACACCTCAGCAACGCAAGCATATACGCTAAAAAAGGAAGTAATAATGAAAAAATTGTTTATCCATTTAGTATAGAAATAAGTTAAATTAAAATAGATATTAATAATTAAACATGAGATCTTACAACAGTTTTTATGCACACAAACTAATACAAATATTCTACAGATATGACGATTATAAAATATTCTAGAGACATTAATATATATTCTCAAGATACTTAACGTAGTCGAGTAACAGCGCAACTTAAACAAATGTCTTGGTAAAGGTTCAGAGGGTCCATATCTGGACCCAAATTCAGCACTTCGAGTGAATGGTCGTTTAGCCAATGCCGCACTCACTTTTAACGAAAGACATCCCATCAGTTTACCAGAAAATTGTTTTTATAAATATGAAAACATCTCACTGAATTCGAAGAAGTTTTACATCATATTTTTTTATATATTTAATTAAACACAGCCTTATTTAATTAAACAGTGACACATCAACACTCTAAAAGAAAACCTACAAAACATAAAAGCTAGGAGAAGAATTAGTTACATCCTAGAACTCGAATGCTATTTAGAGCAGGTAAGCAATGTAGTTATAATGTCTCTGAATCTAGTTGTCCTAAAGGGCACAAGGCAATAACAAAACATACTCCTTTGTGGAGTGCCAACCTGACCAGACTCTGGAAAAATGTGCAATGCAACTTTAATGCCGCAAAGCGCAACGGAGAATGGCATAACTGCACGGCGACTCCAGCGGAGTAAAATAAGAAAATCAGAAAATCCAAAAGACAAAGCTTTAGAACCTTCTGCGAAGACATTTCTTTTTCTTCCAAGCCAACAGCAACCAGGATACACAAGGCAATGGCTAAAGGTAGAATGGAGACAAGAATGTCACTTCTATTGCCAGACAGAAGTTATATGCTCAGAAAAGAGCAACAAGCCCGTCACCTTCTAGAAACTCATTTCCCGGGCAGCACACCAGTTCTGATTATAAGACGGCAGACAGGCAGATTGCTCCAAACCGAGAAGAATAGAAACTCACCACGAGTATTTGCACTAACTGTCTCGATTGGGCACTATGAACCTTTTAACCACTAAAATCAGCAGGTGTAGACGGCATCTTTTCTTGTCTTTCTTATCCCAAGGAAATGGAGAAGAGCCATAGTCACCTTCATACCAAAAGTAGATAAAAAATAATGCACTCTACTTTATTTGTTCTTAAAACAATGAAAAAGGTAATAGATAACTATATAGAACCGAGATTCTGGAGAATGTGCCTATGCACACATGTCAACACGTATATAGGGCATATAGGTGCATGGAATCTGCCCTATACCACCAGACTAGTAACATCCCGTCAGCTCATAAAAACAAAGAAACTGTACTCGTGGCTTCCTAGACATAGATTGATTAGTTTGAGACGGCAGCCGCTGTGCATGTGTGTGGTTTGAGCATACGGCTCACTTAGAGCTATAAAGTCTATTGTGATACCGCTGCACACTTGGCCTTTAATCCGAGTGGAATCATATTGAGCTCTTAATAAAGCTTGTAAGACGTTTGATGCTTGTCTTTGACAGGTCGTTAAGCTCAGAGAAGAAGAATGACCCCAAATATTTATGCTTTCTTCTAGCTAGCGCGGGACAGGATCATAGAAGGTGGTTTCTTCCTCCTCCTCGTCCCTGCAGCTTCTTCAGAATGTGATGACTCCCAGTCTGAATGCATGTCTGCCTATCAAGCAGTTCCCTGTGGTAACGGCCACTAGCGTGGCTGCCTCTGGTCTTTCCAACGAGAGAAGGGCCATATAAGCCTTGCATGTTGAGAGTTCAGCCCATCTTGAGTTGGCTTTAGATGTGGTGTAGTCATTAAGCAGCATTTTGACAGTTACCATCGGGATGATTGGTGAGTTCCGAACCATTGAAGTCAACGATGTACCTTTCCTAGCAAGCTCGTCTACTTTTTCATTTCCATGTATGCCCTTATGCTCAGGTACCCATATTAAACTTATGCCAAAAAACTTTGACATTTCGCCTAATGGACCACGGTATTCTAGACATAGAGGGAGCCTATGACAACACTTCTCAAGAAGCTGTGAGGAAGTCACTACACAGATGGATATGCCTAGTGCTTAGCACTAGAACTGCAGAAACAAAAGTGGGCACCACCACGATAAGAATTAAAACAACAAAAGGCTGCCCATAAGGCGGAGTCCTTTCTCCTTGAGTCTTGTTGTAGACGAACTATTATCGAAGCTGACCCTGAATGGCATTAAATGTCATGGTTACGCAGACGACATCGCCTTCATAGCGAGAGGGAAGTTCGAGGATACACTCTGTAACCTGATACGGAGAGGGCTGTCAGTAACAAAGAAATGGTGCAACACAGTGGGATTAAATATCAACCCAACAAAAACTACCATAGTAACTTTTACTAACAAAAGAAGCCTGCGGAAGCCTAACAAAAGGCTGCCCATAAGGCGGAGTCCTTTCTCCTTGAGTCTTGTTGTAGACGAACTATTATCGAAGCTGACCCTGAATGGCATTAAATGTCATGGTTACGCAGACGACATCGCCTTCATAGCGAGAGGGAAGTTCGAGGATACACTCTGTAACCTGATACGGAGAGGGCTGTCAGTAACAAAGAAATGGTGCAACACAGTGGGATTAAATATCAACCCAACAAAAACTACCATAGTAACTTTTACTAACAAAAGAAGCCTGCGGAAGCCTAACGGAAATTCCCCTCAAAGGATTAGTAAAGTACCCAGGACTCACAATAGATTCAAAGCTTCTCTGGAGAAGACATGCAGAGGAAACTATAAAAAAAGCAACGCGCGCAATCATGGTATGTAGCAACCTGGTAGGCAAAGTCTGGGGTAGCAACACAACCATGTATACCATGATGGTGAGACCCATTCTCTCCTATGGTGCAATAGCATGGGCTGTAAGAACCAAGCTGACCACAATGAGGAATATGCTAACAAAGGTGCAGAGACTGGCCTGCGTATGCATCACAGGTGCCGTGAGGACCTGCCCTATAGCAACACTAGAAGTAATTCTGGACCTAACACCCTTACACCTTGTCATAGAGAGAGTAGCTAAGCGAACTCTGCTATGCATTGCTAAAGGGGGACAGGTTTAGATAAAACTATCATCAGTAGAGAGAAGGAGGATATTTCAAAGCACACCCCTTAACCCATCTACCAAGTGACGATATAGTAAAAAGGTACAACTTCGACAAACACTTTGAAATTAAGCTTAGTACTAAGAAAGAGTGGGCAGCGGGATAATATCCCAAGTCAAGAAATCACACAGTATATCATGATACACGGATGGCTCCAAAACATTAGAAGGTATAGGCGCAGGGTTATACGGGCCAAGAACCAAGCACTTGGAACCTATCGGGACAACACCCAGTATCTTCCGTCTTCTTCTTAGCGGAAGTCCTAGCAATACAGCTGTGAGCGCATTTCAACTTGGACCGGAAATACAAAGGTAAGGATATAATTGTGATGTCAGACAGC